>JAFMSR010000003.1:54016104-54591104 GCA_022818135.1 Saxidomus purpurata
GAAATGGCTTGGACACTGCCCAAGCCCAAAACCAACCCAAAATTTAAAAAAAAAATCCGTCAGTTGGCTTGAAACCGCCACCAATATACATCAAGCCAGAGAAAAGAAATTGGCCATGAATGTTAAGTAATGCAAAACGTAGAGATTGTCTCTCCCGTCCGTCCTAATCTACGTTTCCATGACTTTGTGGTGGCATATCGTCTAATATAGTCTGCGTTCTAGCTGCCGAACTATAGGTTGAATGCAACGGAGGAAACTCATCATTGGATAGAAAATTGACGCGCCCTTTATAGTTCGGTACATTCCTACTCGAGCACGTGTTTTCCGACTCGGTTGGTCTACTGTCTATGGTTTGCGAGTTCGTCACTAGAATGTGTTGACTGGTCGATTTCTGTCTCTACTGAATAAACTGACTGCGTATTAATTTTTGATGTTTGAATGTGACCTTGTTTTGAACTGTCGTCAAGCCTGCTCTTATTTAAAACTTCATGCCAGTCTGGAAATTCGTCTGCAACAACTTGATGGTTTACAACAAGCTTCGCTGGATACTGAATTTGCACTTTATCCCTTGTCGTGAATTTACCTTTCTGAAAGTCCCAAAGATGTTTCCTAGCTTTTGAAATTTCCATTGGGTAATCTCGATCGATTGCAAAACGGGTACCAGCCAATTTATTTGCACATTTCAAGATATACTCTGTATCTCCATAATCTCTAAAAGCAGCGATTATCGGTCGTTTTTGTACTTTACTCATACTGCGTGCCCTTGCTATCGACCCGAGTCTGTGGACTCTGTGAACATAGACATCATCCAGTTCGAGCTTCAAATAGTCACTAAAAAATTGACTCAGTAAATCATAGGTATCTTTATTCCTTATGTCAGCAAGCCCATAAAATATCAAATTGTTACGTCTTGACCGAGCTTCAACATCTATGCTGTGGTATGGGTATGCTAATTTCCTCATAAAAAGTGACTGTTTATCAATTGTCTGTTCTACTTGCTCTACACGTGTATTTATCATCCATAGTTAATGAGGAAAACGTACTTGAACTCACATTACTTGTATTAGGTGGATTTTGTGATGTTACAAGTGTTCTTTTTCTCGGTACGTCTCTCTTTATAGGTGTCTGATCACACTCCACCCACTGCTGCTGTAGGGCGGCAAATCTGTTTTCAGTGATAAAAGTCTCACCCGACCTGCTAGGCGTGCTAGTACGACGTCCAAACCCTGATGCTATTATACTAAACATAAGAATAAGTCCACAAATATTGTTCCTGCTTGCTAATATTTTTTAAAAAGCCAAATAGCACTGATCATTTTCAAATTTTCCGCCTAATGCACTAATTAGATAACTTCAGAACCTTTCAATTCTTTCGTTGTTAGCTGACTTACTAACGATCACACAGTTTTTGGCAAATGCATCGTCGTGAATTTTTCTAAACGGACAATGGACATCAGCCATTGTCACATTTTCAGTTCCCGCATCTAACTTTAACACTCTAGGAACAAACCTAAACTCCCTGACAACCTGTATATAATATGAACAAATTACGTTTGGGTTATTGTTTGTAGGACCTACTTTCAACCAGATGAGTTTTCTTGACCATCCATCTATTGCACCATGAATACATATTCCAAAAGGCTTCAGCTAATCATAACCAGCACAATGCCATATATGGTTAGGACCTCGTACTGAATAAACTCTTCTTGTTAATCTACCAGTCTGTCGACTAAGTACAGCACATGGAGATGGGATCTTCAAGAGATCACTAACATTTTGCTTGAAAGAGAAACCTCAATCATGCATTTTTATGTCATATCACATATTTACAATTCAAAGATAAGATATAATATTCTTTCAGACTTTAGGGCCACTGCTAGGTGCTTAAGGCACATATACATGGACCCCCTCCATATTACATGTAGGCTGTCACTAGAAAGTGGACAATATATAATGTAAAAGGATGAATATTAAACTGTTAAAATACTTTGAAACCTTTATCTCAATTTTTTTCAGAAGTCTCTATTGCATTGGCCTGATTCCAATAACATGCCCAGAACCACTGGCAAGTTCCTGTTCAATTGCATTGATTATATCATCAACCGGTGATGGGTTGGCTCTTTTCTTCAAACCAAGCTTCGTCAGAAGTCTCTGTATAATTATGACGAGTACAAGTGAAAAATGATTAAATTGTTTTATTTAATTATTTCGTCTCGGAGTCACTCCAAAAATATCCGGCAAGTGGCATGAAAACAATAAAAACCCGCTTGAGCTGATCTGTACATATTTACAAATATAGTAGATGCCATCACTGTCCAAATCTGTGAATCTGTGTGAAATGCTTGTCAAGACATCCAAGTGAAAGTTTTGGAGTGTGCGATGGTTCCGTCAAAGTAAAAGGGAATAATTATATATAAGTAAATATGTTGAAAAAACTATAGGGGACCCTTTAAATTTTTGTTGAGTATATAACATATATCATGTTAGATAATTTCGATAATGTTATTAGCGTCTACCTGTAAAATATAATGTGCTTCATTCCAAGTACAGCTGTTATTTCAGTAACTGTATAATTGTTGGTCCAATAATATTTTAAAAGTTTATCCATCATTCATCAAACACTCGCAGGAACGTAAGGAAGCAGCACGCAATAACCAGCATGCAGTAAGCAGCAAACAGTAAGCAGCACGAAGTAGATAGTACGCACGCAGGAAGCAGTACGAAGTAAACAGTACACAGTAGACAGTACACAGTAAGCAGCACGCAGGAAGCAGTACACGGTAGACAGTACGCAGTAAGCAGCACGCAGGACGCTATCGTTTATGGAATTATGTAGTAATATTTTTAGAAGTTATTACGAACGTAGAAGTGCCATAGTCATAGATAATCGCCATACTATAACATTATTTTTTAAATGTAATGTATAGTGTAAAGTGTTTGTTTATTATAGTGTCACCCCTATATAAGGCCAGCCATTTCTAACTTATGAGACACCTTCTTGTTGAGCACGTGTACCTCCCGAATCCTATCCTTTTAATGCCAGGCACCAGGCAGGTAGGCATACGGTAACCATTATTTAACTAGCTGGCGGCTCACCAACCGGCCATATGGCCATATCAGAACGCAACCCTGCTTGGATTCGAACATTCGACCTCCCGCTCCTAAGGCGGATGCCTAAACCACTAGACCAAGGGAGACGGTGTATAATAATTGAGCTCTTTCACGGGAAACCCTGTCTTAGAGTCATAAAAGGTAAAATTGAAATTAATGAATAAATAGTATGCGACCTCTGTCCGACGTCAGACATCAAAAAGCTAGTTTTCTTCATTCGTTATGAAATTTTGCATAATGGTACTCTTAACATGGTTCGTATTTAGCTTGTTTTAATATTCATGTTTTTCATTTCGTTTCCTAGCAACGCGATGGTGACTGGCACTGGTGTTAAATCGATGTATTACATACAAAATTGGTTTAAAAAATCCCCTATTTCAATTTCAAACACACCATGTGCTATCTCTCAATATTTGTCGTCATTATTTCCAACGCGAAACGTTTAATACTGAAAATTATATAGCATAATTTGTTTCAGATATTTCATGTCACATTATTTCAGTCGTCATTTTAGTCTTTTTATGAACAGTAAAGTACAGTAAAACACTCCCTATCACACTCTTTTGTTGAGTTTTTGCTCGTGGAAGAATGAAAGCTAGAAAAGCCAGCAATTGCACCACAGGCTTTCATATAAAAACGGTTTCATCTTATGTGATATACAAAATGTCAAATACTTCAAAACACCTGACCAAAGAAAAAGTAGCATATAGCCCAAATTATGTGCCGTAAAATCTTGTATAATACTTGAAACTGCACCATTGGCAAATTCTAGATTTTGCCAACCGGCGACCACAGCCATCCACCGCCAAACCCGGCCTAACTCCAAGTCATGCCTTGTCTGCATCTGCCCCTTACTCCCCTACATGAAGTGATAAAGATCTACGTTTTCTGTTATATTGGTGGGAAGCTTCAATTGGAAGTAAAGGGAAAATAATAAAATTAATAAAAATGTGGTCGCACTAGGGCTCGAACCAGCGACCTTAAAATGAAATGTACTATTCATACGCTCAAATATCTCGCTTTTACCGCACGGCCAGCGCTGCACGATTTCCTTTTGTCAGATTATTGTATAAAATAATTAAAACTTATTCAGCCGACTTACCTCGGCACTGGAGCGGTCTATTTTAAAGTACAAAAACACGTATAACCTAGAAATCGAACTGTACATTACATCAGCAATTTTTAGACCAATCAAGCAATTACAAAATTCCATATTTGAATATTGACAGTTTGTCATTTTACATGGAACTCAAAATTAAATTGTATTCGATATAAAGCTGAAAAGTACGATGGCACAGAGGTGACATGTGTATGTTTTTATTTATCTCGTGCGCACGACATACTAAGTCGTGCGCACGAGAGACTATGTCGTGCGCACGAGATAATTAAGTCGTGAGCACGAGTTACTATGTCGTGTGCACGAGTTATTATGTCGTGCGCACGAGATACTATGTCGTGAGCACGAGATAATTAAGTCGTGCGCACGAGTTACTATGTCGTGTGCACGAGTTATTATGTCGTGAGCACGAGATAATTAAGTCGTGCGCACGAGTTACTATGTCGTGTGCACAAGTTATTATGTCGTGAGCACGAGATAATTAAGTCGTGCACACGAGTTACTATGTCGTGCGCACGAGATAATTAAGTCGTGCGCACGAGTTGCTATGTCGTGCGCACGACTTACTATGTCGTGCGCACGAGATACTATGTCGTGCGCACGAGATAATTAAGTCGTGCGCACAAGTTACTATGTCGTGCGCACGAGATACTATGTCGTGCGCACGAGATATTACGAGTTACTAAGTCGTGCGCACGAGTTACTATGTCGTGCGCACGAGATATTATGTCGTGCGCACGAGATAATTCTCGTGCGCACGACATAGTATCTCGTGCGCACGACTTAGTAACTCGTATTATTTCGTGCGCACGACATAGTATCTCGTGCGCACGACTTAGTAACTCGTATTATCTCGTGCGCACGACATAGTATCTCGTGCGCACGACATAGTAACTCGTGCGCACGACTTAATTATCTAGTGCGCACGACATAGTATCTCGTGCGCACGACTTAGTATGTCGTGCGCACGAGATAAATAAAAACATACACATGTCACCTCAGTGCCAGCGTAGAAAAGGTTTGAAATTATAATAGGGGCATTTTTGAACCAATTTTGCACATAAAACGTCGAATTTACACCATTGACATTCGACGACGTCGCGTTCTAGGAAACGAAGTGAAAAATAGAAAGTTTAAAAAGAGTAAAATACGAACAACATTTTAGAGTACCGTTATGCAGATTTTCATTACAATCGGAGAAAACTCGCTTTTTGACGTCTGAGAACGTAATTATCACAGTTTGACGTCGTCGTACATTAGCCTTGGAGAGTATTCGTTCGATTTCTAAACGAATGACATTTTTTCATGATTAGATATTCCTTTTCATTGTTTAAATCATAAACAGTTCAAATTTATCCGTTTTAATTTCATACAACAGACTAGGTGTTTCATAGTATTTGGCATGTTTGGAATCCCTGTTTCCATGGCAAGACAATAATAATTTATTCCCATAGGTTTTAGTATAAATAACTTCGCCAATATATTTCTAATATATACTTAATATTTATGTTATTTCATAACGCTACAAATTCTTCAATTTTTCGTATACAAGGGCTCATACATTTTAAACGTTATCAACCATGGCATGAGCAGGTCCGTGGCATGATAACTGATCCTCAACTGCAAAGGACCCGAGTGCTGTATTGTGGTGTCTTTGAGCCTATTATCACTCTCTGGCTTTTTATGTACTTTTAGAACATTGACAGCATTATAAAAATGATTTTTTTCAAGTGTACCATTAACAATTAGCAATAGTTATAGCAGGCAGCCTGCAGACTGAGGAACACTGTGTGACAAATAAATTAAAGAGATACAGTGCCCACTTCAGAAAAATGTACAGGAGTCATGTAATGTAATTTTCTGAAACAGAATAATATTGTCATCCGTGTCTTTGTTGTATGTGATGTATCTTTAATTTGACAGTCATCGGAATTATATAGAGCTTTCCTATCAAACGGTATTTTTTTTCTGAATAAGTCAACAGTCTAAGGTCACTGTTTATCTATACTGGTCTATACCTTGATTTGTCAGTGACCCGTAAATAGACATTGATATTAACGAGCAAGCCGGAAATATACACTTGACATATCCTTTCATTGTACCCCGCGCTAAACGTGAGAGTGTTCGCGTACAGTATGTCAATGTATCAGTACGTGCTGATTCGTAACATTATAAAGAGACCTCATCTTTAACCCAAATATTGTTCTTCTTAAGCCGGCCTCGGTGATCACTTGATTGTACATAGGCTTATGTAGGCAGAATTCTAAAACTCTTGCCTAGAAACATAGAGCTTAGATAATTTGAATGTAGCATCATTATAGTGCTTCTCTATGAACATTGTTAAGATGAGGACCCCCCTCCCTTGGTAAAAAAACCTTCTAGAAGTGTTGACCTTGTGTTATAATCAATGGTAGCGATATAGGGCCATCTTTCCCCTTTTTGTTCGAATATTCGTTCTAAATTAAGATAACTTTTCGAAAAACCTTTAGGCCGCCAGGCCGCTTGGTTGTTATGTTAATGAAAAAATCTATTTTCTTATAATGAATGGTCTCTTACTGTATCCGTCAAACAAATAAACTAACAAGCTTGGCCGCTAGGCCGCTAGGCCGCCAGGCCGCTTGGGTGTCATGTTGATGAAAAAATATATTTTCTTATAACGAAATCATACTTTTTGATATTTTTATCTCAGAACGAGCGACATTGAATAATGTGAATATACCATATTTTCGTTAAAAAAAAAATTGGTTAAGTCGTTTGGCCGCTAGGCCGCTGGGGTTTTATGTTGATGAAGAAATCAATTTTCTTATAACGGAATTGTATTTTTGTGATATTTTTATCGCAGAATGAGCGACATTAGAATAAAGTGAACATACCATAGTTTCTTAAAAAAAAAACAAAGATGCTATATCGCTCGGCCGCCAGGCAGCTTGGGTGTCATGTTGATGAAGAAATATGTTTTCTTTTAACGAAATCGTACTTTTTGATATTTTTATAGCAGAATGAGCGACATTGAATAATGTGAATATACCATATTTTCGTTTAAAAAAAAGATGTTTAGTCAATTGGCCGCTAGGCCGCTGGGGTTTTATGTTGATGAAGAAATCAATTTTCTTATAACGGAATTGTATTTTTGTGATATTTTTATCGCAGAATGAGCGACATTAGAATAAAGTGATCATACCATAGTTTCTTTAAAAAAAACAAAGATGCTATGTCGCTCGGCCGCCAGGCCGCTAGGCCGCTGGGGTGTCATGTTGATGAAGAAATATGTTTTCTTTTAACGAAATCGTACTTTTTGATATTTTTATCGCAGAATGAGCGACATTGAATAATGTGAATATACCATATTTTCGTTTAAAAAAAGATGTTTATTCGTTTGGCCGCTAGGCCGCTGGGGTTTCATGTTGATGAAGAAATCAATTTTCTTATAACAGAATTGTATTTTTGTGATATTTTTATCGCAGAATGAGCGACATTAGAATAAAGTGAACATACCATAGTTTCTTTAAAAAATCAAAGCGCTGTGAGCGCTGAAGGCGTGGGGGTTATAGGTTAACTCCCCGAAAAACAACTTTTGACCTACGTGGTTTGCGCTGAACCTTACCTAAAGCGCGGGTCGAAAATGTGCAGACGAAGAAATTCAATATATGACACAGAATAAATGATTCACAAATATATGGGTGGCAGGGAAGTTTGTTTTATTATAAAACGTACGTTAAATGAAAAATAATCACAAAGTCAACATTATAAATAAAAATAATTCGATCTGCGCTTTGTACAACTTCAAGCGATATGATCTGATGATGTGGATCGAAAATTATTGTGTACCAAGGACAACCCCTTGAAACAGAAATAAACAAAGCGATCCAGCAATTAAATATAAATACAGTACTGTACGTACAATGTGTATAACAGAGAAAACCAAAAATGATTCTGGGTAACCTTGTAGTTGTAATCGGTGAAACCGTTCACTGGGCCTTGACATGCAGCGTCCTCGATAAATGGCGGGTGATTTTGATCACGTGAGTTCCTTGTCGGGAATGTACGTAAATTATATCGTTTTTTTTAGAGACATTTATTTTAGGTAAATATACATGTAATCGTTCGTAAATAACAAAGTTGTCAATGAAATAACATCGGAATTTGAAAATCAACCTACAAACTCTTATGTCGAGCTCCGTACGTTTCCGTAAATTTCCGTAAATATTCGTACTTTTCCGTGATATGCATATGATTATCTTCCGTAATCAGCTAACAGCGCATTAATTTCTAAAACAGAAAAAAATGTGTAATGCAGCCCGTAAGCTATATACCTTCCTGCAATCGTTTGAAGTTGTTTGTACTCTTTTTATTTGTAATATGTTCTTATTATATGCGACATTCAGACAGAAGATTGATCTGGTCTGTCTTGCACTACTTTCGCATAGCGCATGTTTACAGTTGTTATTCGCACATAGCACAGTTAAATTTCTTGCAGTGTTTGAAATGTGGTATGCTAACTTTAGCCTAGGGGACTTTCAGTCCCCAGGCCAAAAACCAAAGATGCTATGTCGCTCGGCCGCCAGGCCGCTAGGCCGCTGGGGTGTTATGTTGATGAAGAAATATGTTTTCTTTTAACGAAATCGTACTTTTTGATATTTTTAACGCAGAATGAGCGACATTGAATAAAGTGAATATACCATATTTGGCCGCTAGGCCGCCAGGCCGCTGGGGTTTTATGTTGATGTAGATATATGCCATATTTATATGGTAGACCGCCAGGCCGCCAGGGTTTTATGTTGATGAAGAAATCAATTTTCTTATAACGAAATTTTATTTTTTTGATATTTTTCTCGCAAAATGAGCGACATTGAAAAAAGTAAAATTACCATAGTTTCGTTAAAAAAAGATGTTTAGTCGTTTGGCCGCCAGGCCGCTGGGGTGTTATTTTGAAGAAAAAAAAACAATTTTTTTATAACGAAATTGTATTTTTGTGATATTTTTATCGCAGAATGAGCGACATTGAATAAAGCTTATATACCATATTTTCGTTAAAAAAAGAATGTTTAGTCGTTTGGCCGCTAGGCCGCTGGGATGTTATTTTGAAGAAGAAATCAATTTTGTTATAACGAAAATGTATTTTTGTGATATTTTATTCGAAGAATGAGCGACATTGAATAAAGTGAATTTACCATATTTTCGTAAGAAAACAGAAGTTAAGTCGTTTGGCTGCTAGGCCGCTAGGCCGCCAGGCCGCTCGGGTTTTATGTTGATGAAGAATTCAATTTTCTTTAAACAAAATTACATTTTTGTGATATTTTCATCGCAGAATGAGCGATATTTAATAAAGTGAATATGCCATAGTTTCGTTAAAAAAAGATGTTTAGTCGTTTGGTCGCCAGGCCGCCAGGCCGCTGGGGTGTTATTTTGAAGAAAAAAGTCAATTTTCTTATAACGAAATTGTATTTTTGTGATATTTTTATCGCAGAATGAGCGACATTGAATAAAGCTTATATACCATATTTTCGTAAAAAAAAGAATGTTTAGTTGTTTGGCCGCTAGGCCGCTAGGCCGCTGGGGTGTTATTTTGAAGAAGAAATCAATTTTGTTATAACGAAAATGTATTTTTGTGATATTTCATTCGAAGAATGAGCGACATTGAATAAAGTGAATTTTATGTTGATGAAGAATTCAATTTTCTTACAGCAAAATTGTATTTTTGTGATATTCTCATCGCAGAATGAGCGATATTTAATAAAGTGAATATACCATATTTTCGTAAAAAAGATGTTTAGTCGTTTGGCCGCTAAGCCGCCAGGACGCCAGGATGCCAGGTCGCCAGGCCGCTGGAGCATTATGAAGAAGAAACCAATTTTCTTATAACGAAATTGTATTTTTGTGATATTTTTATCGAAGAATGAGCGACATTAAATAAGCTATTATACCATATTTTCTTTAAAAAAGATGTTTAGTCGTTTGGCCGCTAGGCCGCTAGGCCGCCAGGCCGCTGGTGTTTTATTTTGGAAAAGAAATCAATTTTCTTATAATGAAATTGCATTTTTGTAGTATTTTTCTCGCAGAATGAGCGACATTGAATAAAGTGAATATACCATATTTTCGTTTAAAAAAATGTAGTCGCTTGGCCGCTAGGCCGCCAGGCCGTTAGGCTGCTGGCGTTTTATGTTGATGAAGAAATCAATTAAGAAAGTATGTTAGTGTTTTTAATATGAAACAATTTTGTGAATGTTTCTGCTTTGCAAAATGAACTTATTTCAGTGACCATCAAGTCAGGCCGCTAGGCCGCTTGGCTACCAAGTTCACGCCGCTAGGCCGCTAAGTTCACGCCGTTAGGCTGCCAGGCCGCTAGGCCGCCAGCTTCACGTCGCTAGGCCGCTAACTTCACGGACATCTTTATTTACGCCAGTCGGATTAGAATGAAAAATACGCTTACAACAAAAAATACTGAGCTTTAGCCTCCCTACATGTTTCATCAAACCATGGAGATTTTTATTTATAAAATTACTTTCACTATCAGTAAAAACTTTGCCATGGCAACTGTTATTTCGTCAAATTTCGATCTTTTACAATTTAACGCATTATAGAAAAAAATCAACCTTTGCACCATATTCCCAAATTATTTTCTGAACTCTTTTGCTGCTTTTGCTACGATTCAGATTGATATCAGAAAAACATATATTGAAATTTATCGGACATTGATCCGAAAATGGGGTTAGATCACATACATTCATACAAGACATAAGTGCAAAATTCTTAATAAATTAATCTAATGTACTCGATTTCGACCGACCGTTATGTAAAACATGGATAGTAATAGTGCAGTATCTAATGGCAATTAAAGAGAGGCCTCATTAGGCCTTTACCACAGCTGAATGATGTAAATGATTACAGGTTTATGTTTGTTCCCGGAGAGAGGGCTCGAATTCGCTTTACGTAGTTACCGTGTGATTCTTTATCAGCATCTTACTTACCAGTCATAGCATTTATAATTATTGCCGGAAGCTCTAACACGTCGATCAATATATCCATTTGCCATAGACGCTTCATCAGACGCGGCACATGGACGTTATTATGCTGAGATTTTGCTTACTGGAAATACTGGCAGTGAGTATTGTTGACTTGTGTTGAATTGCATTCATTTTTACTAAAAGCATACCTTATACATATGTAAGTTATTCGAAGCATAAATAATTGTCGAAGATACACCATTTAAAATTAAAGTTTTTTCATCGTAAATTAGTCTAATATTTATTTATTTGATCGATTTATTACGTAGATTTAATTCAAAACAAATTACCAGTTGTTCTCTTATTGTGTATCAAAAGTTTGTTTATAACAAAATACATTTTGTGTACTCTGTGTTTTCTTTGTTTAAATTACCGACGGATCGAGCCATGTCGGTACTGTAATTTGTTGACGTCCTGATGAAAACATAGTAAGTGTAAAAACGATGAAATAAGGAATTAATCCTTCTAAAGTTGCTGAACTGAAATTCGTCAGCAAACGCCAAATAGTTTTCAACTGTGACTGTTTACTATCAAATATCAAATACAAATATAAATACAGGATAACCCATCCTACGGTACAATGGCGTCTAGCAACGTTATACTTTTGACATTTGCACATTTTATTATAATGAAAATACACATATGCAACACTGTACACATATACAAATACATTTCTAATAAGTGAACATAAAAGCAATGTAGGTCTTTATTAGAAAGTTGCGTGCAACATGTAGATGATCCCTTTTGTTTTGAGGGTCAAAGGTCAAGCGCAGTGACCTCCGTTAGCTTTTCCTTGATAACACTCCACAGGTCACAATTTCATTCAACTTTCATCAAACTTGCTCAGATGGTTGCCTTCAACCTGTAAATGATCCCTATTGGTTTTGACGTCATAGCTAGACATAGGTCAATGTTACAATGACCGGAACTTTTAAAATAATTTCTGGTCAATATTTTGAGATCTAATTATCAACAGCAGTCTTGAGACTTCTTAGGACGACTGGTCTTATTAAGTTGATTATCCTTACTTTTTGAAGGGTCAGTAAGTCAATGTCATAGGAACCCGTTATGAATGTATTAAAAGCAGTCAGGTTGTGGACATGTTTCGGTGTGTGGATAAATCCCCATTCTAGGCAGTGCCTTATTTCATATTATAAGTTGTAAGAAGATATTAAATAAATAACACAAACACACTGCTTAACGATTTAAAAAAAATAGCTTAAATAAGTAGTTATAAGAAATCGAAGATTAGTTAGAGGGAAATGGAAGTCAAGATGAAATGTGGACTTTAAATTGAAGACATTGTTAAGGAAAGCACATTGTTGAAAGATGATTTGTGAAATCGGAGTATTAACTGTGAAGATATTGAAGATTGAAAATTTAAAAAATGGAGGCTCATGGAGGCGGCCATTTTGAATATGTGGTGACATAGTGCCCTGCAGAGTAATAAGTTCAAAGTAAGCAGTTCAAACATCAGTGTTCACAACCACAGAAGAAGTCCAAGCAGGCGGCAACAGTAAGTAAGGTTATAGCATCATCATTCGGTGATTACATGGCTGTTATCACGATTGATTATCTTCAGAGAGGTCAGACCATAATTGGGAAGTACTATGCTAATGAATTACGAGAGTGTAAGGATTTAACGTTAACCATAAATAAAAAAGAAAAGCCAGAGCAGGTTAACTTCAGAACTCCATCTACATACCGGATTAACTGGACCTAGCCCCCAGGACTTTTCCTATATTCCCAAAATCAAATTTGAACTGTGTTCGCGGTACTTGGACATTGAGATAATACCATTGAAGCTTTTGAAGCCTTATCAAAGAAAACTTCTTTCGGGATGGCATAAACAAGTTGTAGCATCTCTGGAACAAATGTATTGTAATCAAGGGTGATTATGTTAAAAATTTAAATTAAAAACTCTTTTTGAAAACGTTTTGTTAATTATATAAAGCCTGGAACTTCTCGGCTTACCCTCGCAAATACAACAAGGTAAAATATACCACTCTCTACAGACAAATCTACGTGTATGAAGGATATTGTTAACGTAAATTTTTTTTAATTTTAACGTTACATGCTATGTTGACACAAAAAAGACTATTGGTTTCCACAATATTTATGAGGTACTACGCAGCCTATCTGGTCATATCTATTTTAGTAACGGGAAGTGGGTTAGGTGCGTGTCTTAATTAACGGTTGTTTTACCAGTAATATCGTTTATAGTTATTGCCCTGGGGGCCGTTTTATCAACATAGGCGTTATACCAGTATTGGAGTCAGTACGTTCATTTGTCATGGCGCTTCGTTAGAGCGCACGCGGATGTTCTATGATTGAGATTTATTTGAGATAATAACAGTAAGTTTTATGTTGTACAATGCACGAATAACTCTAAATCATACTTTGATAAATATATATATAGGTTTGTTGAGGATAATATTTGAAATAACATAACGTCATTCTAAGCTCTTCTGCTTTCAAATAATTGAAAATTCTTGTAATCAGAAATGTCTGTACAGTCGTCAATTACTTTTTCGATTCAAACTAGAGGAGTTTATTTAGCTGACAAATGACTTTCTTATAGCAATTGAAACGTTAGAGAAAGATAAAAAAAGTATTGTATGTCAGTTCAGATTTACTCTAGTCTTAAAAACATAATAATATAATATACCTGCAATTAGACAGACGAAGAATGTTACAGAAAAACATAGCCTAAAACTATTAGGCCAGTTTTATAACCAAGAGCATACTTAATCATTTTTGTGATATATTTTGAAATTATTTGGTTGGTTTAAAAGATACAATACTTTTACATGCCATTTCTAAAAAAATGCAGACATTTTAAAAAATAATTCAAGTCAACATTTAAATTGCAGCCTGATCGGTAACGATAATAAATTACACAGCTTGATCGGTAACGATAATAAATTACACAACATGATCGGTAACGATAATAAATTAGAGTACACAAAGAAATAAACAGCTTCTTTCCTTCGATATAAATTCTTTGATCTGACTTAAATTTATTAAACTACATTATGATGTAGATAAATATGTTTTATTTCCTCCATAAGAAGTGTATACATGGCATGAAACATATTAAACAAGATACTTGAATTTATGTGCAAATATCGAACTAAAAAAATGAAAACATTGATAAAAATACAAGCGAGACCAAAACAAACTGTTCTAAATTCCCATACAGAAATTGTATATGTTTCCACCATAGACAGTTAAGCATATTTCTTTATGTCCGCCTTATTCAATTACGAAACATTTAGGCAGGACATAACTAAAATGCTGCAGAGAGTCCCGTCGGCGTATGCTTAGAAAAAGAAAAACGAGAAATGATTTTAATTGGTGTCAATTAATGGCAAAACTATTGAAGTTGTAGATAGTTTTTGCTGTCTTTGTGTCAAATTTACACACACTATGAATTTTGGTCACGCGACTTAAACTGCTCCCTCTCTCAGATTTTGGTAAAAAAAATAAAGTTCTTCAACCTGTATGTCGATAACGTACTTTAGAACATATAGTCATATAAAAAGTAGGGATGGCAACGAATTCCCAAATTGATATTCGAGTACTCGGCCCCTCTTCCGATCGAGGATTCGAGTACTCGGAAAACGATTTAGTGACTAAAATATGTTTACCTCCAGATATGTAAGTTATATACTACAAAGAGTACATTTCGTGGTTTTGTCATCACTACACCGCTTGAAATACTTCCAAGCAAACGATTTCGACGGAGGCATAATTCAAATTTGACATAATTTCACAGAAAAGTGTACAGATTACTGAGATATCAGAAAAGAGACTTTGAACGTATCGTATCGTATATTAGGGCTTTATCGCTGGTACCGGTTTCCCATATGACCAACGCCTCGAGAAGAGGTTAGTTATTTTACGTTTCGGATAATAGTGCAAGATACAGAAAGCGTCCCGATTCCAGAGACACCCCTGGTTCTTATACATGCCAGGTGTATAGCACCCATACATGGGACCTCGGTTTTAGTCTCATCCGAAAGACTGTTAGTTATTTTAGTTGGTCAGCCCCGGGAATCGAGATTACAAGTTTCGTGTTCTACTGATTGAGCTAACCGGGCTGACTGAGACTTTGAAAGACCACTAAACTCTATATATACGATTTAGGAAAAATGAGTTACATTTTATCTGCTGAGCCATAATATTAATTCATTCTCCGCACACGTGTTTAACTACCAGCATAATTTGCTTATTAAGACTTCTAATTACAAGACCCACGTTTAGAGTTTATCGAACAAACGCAAAGGCCACATAGTGTTATTGCTATGAAAAACAATCTGTTGTTTTTGGTTTCCAAGAAGAGCAAACGAATGAAAACAGAAAGGTCGAGAACTGTACCGAGAAATTGTTCAAACTCTTTGAAAATGATCTTGGATTGGCTGAAACGTCTCCAACTATTAAATTAGAACGTGCACATCGCCTTGGGAAATATATTGCAGGCAAGACAAGACCCATGGTAGCCAAATTTCTATACTACCCAGATAAACTTACTATAAAGCAGGCTATGTTGGATAAAAAGGGAAGTATAGACTATAGAGCTAGTGATCAGTTCCCGAAGGCCATTCAGGAACGACGGCGACAACTTATTCCCGAGCTCGTCAAGGCTAGAAGTGATGGGTACGATGCTGTAATCTCTAATGACAGAATAATTATCAAAGGAAAGAAGCCGGCGTCTAGAAAGTACGACAACATGGAGGGTATTAACTTACCTGGTACAGAAAATGCCGATAGCTAGGAACAAGGCGAACAGACAATTTCTTTTTTATAATGGAATGTACAAGGATTTACAAGACTTTATCAGCTTTATTTCAAATTATGATATCTTAGTTTTTACAGAAACATGGAACTCAAACGTCACCAATATAAACATTAATGGATATACTAGTTTTAACTGTCCGCGCCCAAAAACAAATAAGAAAGCAAAACGGTATAGCGGCGGTATTATTGTCTACGTAAAGGAGTCATTATCTTGTAACATTGACTTAGTGCAGGTTAATCGTAACGGTATTATTTGGTTCAGATTAAAATGTATTCAGTCAAACGAGGAGAAAAATATATATATTTGTGCTTGTTATATTCCGCCAAGGAATCACCTGTCTATAAAAATGATCAATCATGTTTGTTTGAATATGATTTTTTTTAGAAGATTGGCGAAGATATAGTACGGTATAGTGCTCTAGGGGATGTTTACATCTGCGGGGACTTGAACAGTCGAACAGGGGAAATATTAGAATATATTGAGATAAATAACCTAGATAGATATATTGATTTACCACAATCTGATAATTTTTCCATTATGCAACGAAAATCCATGGACAAAAACGTAAACTCTTTTGGTCATAAGCTCATTTCACTGTGCAAAGAACACAATATTTTACTAACCAATAGGCGTTTAGAAAAAGGTAGTTACACTTGCCACAGTGTAAACAGGAACAGAACTGGCGCAAGTGTCGTTGATTATTTAATAACAAATTACAAAAAATTTCAATATATATCAGAAATGTCTTTATTATATACCTATAAATATTCTGCCAAAAATACAGCCTCTATATTCAACCATCAAATACGGCCTGACAGAAAAAAAATCCGTATTGTATGTACGTGCAATACAAATAGCGCGGCAAATTTGTAAGAGTGTATTCAATTGGCCCTCAAATGCACATGTCGTTAATAACGTCGCTTTTGACTGGGTCGTCACTATTTGTTTATACGATGACGTCAATAAATTTACGTCGCACACTACGTATATTTCGCGCTAAAAAGGGTTTTTCTTCAATTTTACGCTTAGCATGTCATTTTAATTTAGTTTATCGCGCAGACAATTATCAAATGGTATATAATAAAAGGGTTATTAGTATAGTAATGTGACCCATAAGCCGGATTGGCTCTCGTCGAGGTCGGATCAAACTCGTGCTACGCACTCGTATGATCCGACGCACGACTCAAGCAAATCCGGCATGCTGGATCACGTTACTATACTAATAACCCTACTGTATTAGATATTACTGAATTTTCGGATCATTGTCCGATTTCATTTAATATTTTGTGTCAAAACGTAGAACATACAGTATTGAATAATACACAATCATGTAGTAAATTATATTGGGACACATCAAAATGTCAAGAATTACTAGATGTTCTCGAAACCAAGCGTTTTTTTATTTAACGACATTACCAATAATGTTGTAACGGGAGTTGGAGATCTGAATTCGAATATAGAATCTTTAAAAAATATGATGTATGATTGTTCTTATGAACTGTTTGGTAAAACTGCCTATGCTGGTAAAGCTGCTAAAAAGCATAAAAATATATGGTTTGATACCAACTGTAAAAATGCAAAAGCAAATTTTTTCACTGAAAAGAGAAAATTTAAGCAAAATCCAAGTCATGAAAATAAATTATTATTTTTGAACAGTCGGAGAGACTTTTGTATAGCTAAACGTAAAGCAAAAATAAAACACTATGGAAAGGAAAAGCGCAATTTTACAGAATTAAGTCGAAAGTCTCCAAAACAGTTTTGGAGCAAAGTCAATAAGTATAGAAATAATTCCAAATCTAACAATAGTGCGATCGATGCTAACCAGTTTTCTGCATATTTTGAAAATATTTTAAATAGACCTACATAGGAGAATTTTTCAGCGAATGAATTTTTGCCTGACAATAATCAACATATTGATATAGAATATCTAGATAAGCCGTTCGATCAAAATGAAGTAGAAAAGTGCATCTCTTCCTTATCAAGAAACAAAGCTCCGGGTTGTGATTTATTAACGTCTGATTTCTTCATAGATTCAAAGTCATTTATATCACCTTTTTTAGTTCAAATATTCAATAAAATATTCCAAGAAGGGGTTTATCCGTCAAGTTGGACGAAAAGTATAATTGTACCGATACATAAGAAGGGAGATAAATACGATCCCAATAACTACAGAGGCATTTCACTTATCAGTACAATGGCTAAACTGTTTTCTATATGTCTGCGAAACAGAATTGATAATTGGTGTGAAACGATGTCAATATTTAATGATGTGCAATTTGGATTTAGGAGTAATAGAAGTACAGCGGATTGTTTGTTTACATTACATTGCATTATTCAAAAGCTTATGTCAGAAAATAAATCTCTATATTGTGCCTTTATCGACTACGAAAAGGCTTTTGATACTATTGTGCGTGATGCACTGTGGTATAAATTATTTGAAATTGGTATAAGCAGTAAAATGGTTACAATGTTAAAGTCTTTGTATAATCACGTGTCAGCTTGTGTGAAGGTATATTCAAATGTGTCAGATTTTTTCGAAGTCTGACTTGGATTGAAACAAGGGGAACCACTCTCGCCGATCCTTTTTATTCTTTTCGTAAACGATGTCACGGTTAATCTAGATTTTAATTCATTGACAGAAACAGATATTAACTATTTATGCACATATATGTTGTTGTTTGCAGATGACATGGTATTATTTACCACATCTGATCATAGTCTGCAATCACAATTGGATAGTTTATATGTATACTCACAAAAATGGGGTTTGAAAATAAATGTGAAAAAGACTAAAATATACGTATTTAGGAAAAGAAAATCAAATATTAACTTTAACTGGTATATTGATAACGAGCTTTTAGAAATGAGTGTACTTCAAAATCCCCTTGGTCATAATCCCCCTCGTCCAAAAATGGCAAAGTAGTCATAATCCCCTTGATGAATTTCACAAGTGGAAAAGCATATATTGAATAAAAAAAATTACTGAATGTCTTTTTCGTCTCTAGTTTAACTTTACTATAGGGAATGATTGAAAAAAAAAATTGAAATTAAAATGTAAAATCCATCAAGGGGATTACGACTACTATGCCATTTTTGGACCAAGGGGATTTTGAGTGTCTCCCTTTAGAAATAGTTGACTCATTCTACTATCTTGGTATCAAATTCAAATACAATGGTTCGATGGCAGATGCGATAAAAGCGTTAGCTGATCAAGCGTTAAAAGCTACAAACAGTCTATACTCAATATTTTCAAGACTTAAGTTCGAATTGAGAACGAAACTTCTTTTATTTGACAGAATGGTAGAGCCAATTTTACTGTATTGTGCAGAAGTTTTTGGTATTTATAATACAGAAATTCTAGACAGAATTCAAATGAAATTTTATAAGAAAATATTAGGAGTTAAAATATCTACACCTATATGGCTGTTCTAGGTGAATTAGGAAAATACCCGATATCTGTTTTATGTAAAGAAAGAGTATTAAATTTTTGGCTGAAATTGAATAAAAATCCCCGATCTCTCATGTATCAAGTATATCTAATGCAGCATGAAAATACGTATCCAGTTAATAGTGTTTACTGGGCGAAACAAGTAAAATCCTTGATAGATAGACTTGGTTACGGGTTAATTTGGAATACATTTAATGGAAATATTTCAATCCAGATGCTAAAATGTCGATTACGTGATCAATTCCAACAAGAATGGAGAGGTAGTATTAATAGAATGACTAAACTTGATTATTATGTGCGTTTCAAAACTGAGTTTGAATATGAAAAATATCTCGATTCTATTGAAAATGACTTCCTAAGAAAACTATTCACGTGTTTTAGATTGTCGTCACATAATCTTGCAATTGAGACTGGAAGGTATTTAGGAAAGACAGAAATAACAGAATATGTACTAATTGTAACTTAAATGTAGTAGAATCGGAATACCACTTCTTACTCACATGTCAGAAATATTCTCAGATACGTAGAACATATTTATGTAATTATTCGTGGCCGAATCTAACCTCTTTCAACAGAATTATGTCATCAAAGAAAAAGAAAACAGTTATTGGGGTGTGCAAATTCTTAAAAGAGGCCTACAAATTAAGAAACACTAACACATAATATTTTTTATTTTTAGTATCTAATTGTTTTCAAAATGTATAATCACAAATTTAAGTAAAGTCCGCCATATATAACTAATCTTGTATTTGTATTATGTTTACTCTTATTTATATGTACATTTCTTTTTATTAGCCAAAGGCATTTATATGTCGATATTGCTAATAAATATTATTGTTGTTGTTGTTTGCTATTATACACTTTATTTTAAACAAACTGCGAAATCATGGTATACGTCTATATTGTTTTGTTAAGATCATTAGCGGCATAGAATCATAACTATACCTGCATGTCAAACTGTCAACTCGTATATTGCATTTAGGGACAACTCGTATATTGCATTTAGGGACCTACCTCGCGGATTAAACAACAGAATATTCGCACATCACCTGGCGTGTTTTGATAACGATCCCGAATAAATATAATGACAAGTTAAGAACAGAGCAGAACATATATTTATTACTTTCGGATTTAAACTGTACATAGTTTATCATCCATATAAAAGCATACAATACATTAAGGTCGTGATCATATAATTGTACAAAACAATATATTAAACAAAATGTCATATAGCAAGTTATCAAGTAACACAGAATTATAGAAAATATAGAACAAAACTCGTAGTACAGTCATCCTAGCTCAAAATTTTGCTAAAGTGGGAATAAATTTGAACAGAAATGAAACATATATTTTCAGTATCACCAACATCTGTAGTTTCAGAAACAACAAAGTTCCCAAAAGTTCCATTGGTGGAAATAGTCTTTTTTTCAAGGTCAAGGTCACGCCCTTTAAATGCTAAATAAGGTTAAGTTGACCATACTCATTGCATCTTTTGCAATATTTTTGTATATTTTAATAGTTTTTGTATTATTTCTTTCAAACATATTGATAAGCAATCTATTTTAAACATTTTACAGACATTTTTACTCTTGACCTCTAACTGAAGGTCAAGGTCAAATGGTTGTTTTTAGTAATAAACACGTAATTTAAATTTGTATTGCATGGTCTCTTGTTTATTTTCACTTTTCACCTGTTTCTTCTTTTGTTTAATGAAAACTGACTACTTTTACATGCAAAACAATTTACAGTGATAAAAAAATATTTATATATATATAAGCTGAATTAAAATATATATACAGGTTAATAGGATTTCTGTGAAGAACCAGCTTCGGTTTTAAACTTCTTACTTTGTAATATAAAATGTCTGGCTCGATGCTAACGCCTTCAACCAAAAGGGTGAAGTTATCTCGAGTCAGCAAACTAAACCACTTCCGTCATTATAATAGAGGCTAGTTATGATGTAACAGAAAAAGGAAATCAAAGCTCCGAAGGAACTTGTGTGGCTTGGGAATGCAGAATGTTAGGAATAATCGATTTTCGGAAACCATAAAACTAATTTTTAAAACCTTTGTCATCTGATTTTATTCGAGTAAATCTATTGTATTAAAATCAAGATTTACTGCCATTTTATGTTGAGGTATGGTAATGTCTACATATTTTTTTGTTTTTGCAGCAATTATATATCAAAACAAGAAATTATCAGTGATCTCATTTTCATTCACAAGTTCTTCATTATTGAAGACAATCGTACTTGCTTTCTTTATTGAAATTCCCTATTGAAGACTATGAAGGATATTAATGTATGTTGCTTGACATCAAATTACAGCAAGTCCCACTTAAATAATGAAAACATGACCAAATTCCAAAAGATAGTGAAGATAGGTAACAAATGGTTAAGAACCAAATTGATAGAAATTCTGAATTGATACGTACGAACAAAATAAACATTTGCTGATTATAATTGAACTTAAAACATTAAAGTACAGCATTCCCACTTTAAACATAAAAATACCAAGGAAATGCCCAAATTACTGATCAAGAGAGATAAATTTTCATGAAAATAGAAATAGTAATATAAAGCTATTAGTATTACTGAGTGGAAACACATGAAAAAAATTAATATACTTAAGGACAAAAGTTCTGTCCGGTATAATTAAAGAAACACAAAAACTGAAATTGGATATTTTATTCATAATTAGAAAAGCATAAGAATATCATCATTTTCGAATCAATTTACACATTTTCAATGTTGGTGACGTCGGATAGAATGTTTGTGGGCGTTTAACGCACGTGAAACATGTGTTGTAGGCTCATTGACCTCCAGTCGATATAAAACACGCAAATTTTGCTATCTAGAACGCTTCGTAATAACAATATACGTTGAGTATTTGTCTAATTTTTTACGTCTTTCAATAGGACAATCCTTTGGTAACAAAAATCACTTGCAATTTTTATGATTATAAGCTTCATGTACATAAAATTTAGATAGGTGTGAAATTCATGGTTTATGCCGTCACGGTTGATTGAATGTTTTTGTATAGAATTCTTAACACCTTGTGATGTAGCAATTAGTCCCAAAATATAAATTTGCAAATAAAAATTTAAAAGTAACGTACAATTAAAATTTAATTAAACAATTTTGAACCGGACAGAACTTTTGTCCTTAAGTATACATGTTGGCAATAATCAATCGAAGTTTAAAATCCAATTAACAGAAATTCCTACATTAAAAAGATGGGGGAGTGAGTGGAACATATCTCAAGTAAAGCGCTGGTGTTTGGTCCAAAGGACCACACACACAACAGCTTTAGTTCTTCAAACATATGTATGAGCATCGAGACTGTTGTATCCTGTACTGAATACTGAATGGCTTGTTCCCATTTGCCTAGTAGATGGGAGTCATCTCTCTGCCTCTACACTCTTGTAAGAATCTTAGTCACCGTGAGCTTTAATATTTTCATAAGTGACTCTATGCAGTGATAGGTCGCCTCTTACCCATTGATTTGCCAATTGCTCTGCCATCCCATTGTTATGAACACCAGAGTGTTTTTAAAGCATCAATTTGAGTGGAACTTTCTGCTTCTCGCTGAACCTGTTATGTTCTTGGGCAATAGATGACAATTTGACATAAGCCGATGCTTTGTGGACTGATACAGCATGTGTTAGAACGACTACTCGACTCCTTTTCTGACTCTTCAGCTGCTTTCGATGCTGTATGATGGCTTCTATTTCTGTTTTGTAGTTGTAACAGTGTTTGCCTGCTTGTATGCTAACTATCTCTGACCCACCAGCTGTGTACATTATAAAAATACCAACACCGTCATCTTGTATAGCAGCTGTAGCAGTCTGAGTACATATGCGTCTATGTCTCTGATGGATTATCTTCTGGGAATATGGCGTGTGCTATCGATTTCTTGATATTTTCATCTTCCATACCGAGTTGGAATCCGGTACTGTAGTACAGATACTAATGTTTGACATGTTGTACCTCTGTGGCTCCGGCAGTTCCCACTGATCAAAAGTTGTTGGTGACCCAAGATAGGCAGCATTTGCTTTTGACAGCTTCTGGGATTCATGGACACAGTTCCCTCTTTTCAGACAATGGGGCCTCAAGCTTTGTTTTCATGGGGTGATCTGGCAAGAACTTGTACTTGCTGACTTGCATTTGCGCTTTCGCATACCTTCTCTTACGAATTAGTAGAATGGCAGTGACTTCCTACATTGCCTTAAAATTGTCTGTACACTTATATCAAGTAATTATTCTTAAGGCCTTGTTTTGGACCTTATCCGGCTGCGGCCATCGTCTAAGCTGTATTTAAGGTGGGCCTCACTGTTTCCAAGTATACTGTATTCAGTATCTTCTCATTCGCTCACTTAGTTAGTGTCTTTATTCTCTCCTGCATTTATATGTACGCACCAGTCTTCTGCCCATGCTGAAAACATGTCCGCAGGTTGCTGCATTCTAAATATAGCAGTTGATGCATCTGAACATCAAAGCACAGGGTAGTTTGCATAGAGGAAGCTTTAACTCCTCTTGGAAGTTTTTTTGAAAAGAAGAAAGAGGTTGGGTGACAATAAATCTCATTGAGGGCCACTATGTGGTTGTAAGAGTATACAACTTTGTATCCCATCAACACAAACTCTAGACCATGTGTTGAACAGATTGTTCCACTAATACATTGTGCCCCTGATTCATTCCATTCCGTGGTAGCTTCACAAGAAGACAGTTAGTCCAGACTTTATCGAATGCTCTTAGGAGATCAATCCAATTAACTAGACTAAGTGTTACTTCTTTTTCTTTGATTGCATCTTCGACCTCCTGGGCAAGGTATGTAGTCTGGTTTTCTGTTGAATCCAGCTTGTTTGCTAGCTAGAATTTGGTTGATCTCCAAGTACATGTACCATTTCATTCCCTGATTCAGTGTTTACACAGTCATCTAGAATTCAGCTGATAGTAATGCTGAATACGAGACTATGTGACAAATAAATATATGCTGACAAAAAATAAAACTTGAATAATCTGTTAAAATAATTGCTACTTTAAACATCAAAAGACAAGAAGTATACGTGAGGGTAAATATACAAAATGGTAAACATACAAGAAGATAAATATCCAACAGGGTACGTAAAATACACACAAACTAGTTGAATAATTTAGTAAGAATTTCACATGCGGTGTATCTTAAAATGTTATCCCGTATCTTAAGACTGTTAGTTGGAGGAACCGTCCGACCGACATCCCCCTCTTCTTCGAAGGGGGGCATAATAACCGAAAGGAAATAACACGTTAGACTTGCCTCTTCCTGTCCGGGAGACACTCAAAATCCCCTTGGTCCAAAAATGGCATAGTAGTCATAATCCCCTTAATGGATTTTACATTTTAATTTCAATAATTTTAATTTTTTTCAATCATTCGCTATAGTAAAGTTAAACTAGAAACAAATAAAACATTCAGTAAATTTTTTTATTCAATATTTGCTTTTCCACTTGTGAAATTCATTGAGGGGATTATGACTACTATGCCGTTTTTGGACCAAGGGGATTATGACCAAGGGGATTTTGAAGTACACTCTTCCTGTCCATCTATGGGCATTTTGTTTTGAATCAATGTCTGGTTAAAACTTTGATAAACTGCAACCTTTATTTATGATGCTATGAAAATTCGGGCGGAAATACTTGCAAATGTCGCTACTTCTTGACTAGTTTTGGAGACAATTTCCACATACGAATGTTTACAAGTATTTACCTGCATATGAATGCAGATATTTGTTTTTACACTGTGTGTTGTATATTGTATCTTGGCCATCATAATATTTGAACTTTAAATGGCCACAGCCGTTTGTAAATGCCGATTTGCCAATAAACTTGAAACTTTGCCGTCTCCAGCTGACTCAAAACGACCCAAAACGTTAATATTGCCCTCTCTCTCTTCGATTGTCTCAAAATGATCTATAACGTAAAAATTGCTATCCTCTCTTGTCTCACAAAACGTTAAATATTACCCTCTATAGTTGTCTCAAAACGAAACAGGTAGAGAGAATTGATGTATGAGTGAACCATGTTAGTCTTCACAGCAAAATTACTAATTTAATAATTGTTTATTACGTATGTATGCATATGCATATTATTTGTTACACATTACCTATAGACATGTTTTTTTCTCTTTGGAAGCATAACATCATTCACATATTCGATGCATGCAATTCAATTTTCAATGATACAAAGTAAATATATTTTGTAAAGTGTTAGAAGAATTTTTCAATCACAATACACAAAACAATATTGAGCTAATTCATTACAAACATTGGAAAAATCATTTTGATAATTTATCTTTGAGATAACTCATAAACCTATTAAGAAAAAAATGTTTTCTCTTCTTTCTTATCCATGTATTGACTTAACACTACCAAATAGCAAAAAGGATTTTCAGTAAGCGGGAAGGCATTGTTCTACGTTCGCTGATAAAATATGTTTTGTATATGCCATACGCGATATGACTTAAGATGGCATTAATTCGATTATACCCGTTAAAATTATTTTGTAGTCAATGATAATACGTTCTATTGTCATTAATGATTTGTAAATTCCACATTTGCTGAAGATGTATGACTTTTAATCCCAAAAAAGGTTGCGATAAGGACAAATTATGAAAAAAAAAGTCATGATCTTCAAAATATCTGCAAAGTTTGCGCAGTGGGCTTTTAATTTTAAAAAGATATGAATTAGTAGCCAGTAGTTTATGTATTGCCTTGTATTTCAACTGCTTAACTTTGTTATCTTGAAAAACTAGTTCCTCCAAGTACATGTGTACATAAGGGCTCTCGAGTTTAGGTTTCAAGATTGAATTTATACATCTTTACTGGTTAATTGATCAATGGTCTTATTACTTTCAAAAGTAAATGTTCTTGAAGTTTTACTCTTGTTTTTATGGACTCAAAAATTTTAACCAGAAGTTTCCATGCGGCCGCTATTGCACCTTTATAACTATTTCTGATATCCAATTCGTTTTAGTTTTTAAGGGCATTATAAAGGGAAGCAGTGCCAATCATGCCAGAATCAAATAACAAGTCATTTACATATATAATACCTGAATCAATCCCGTTTTGAAAAACTATACATTTACCATTATGCTTTATGTGTTTATAACCCTAGATCACTTCTTTTCTAACAGTTTCAAAAGATTTGGGCGTTTTTCTATCTTTGTGATCATTATTTATCCATAGTTCTATTAATGACTTATAAAACGGAGAAAATGGAATTTCTGGTGATTGTAATGACTTTATTGAATCTAGATTCATGCTTAAATAAGAAAATCATTTCCGTATTGATTAAAAAAGAATGATATTGCGTCGTCAGAATTCAGCAGACTTTTAATCCATCTAAATTTCATACTTTTTGCGAATGTTTCTATATCTATCATTTCAAGACCTCCGTTTGGATTATTTCCTAGAATGACCGATTTTCTTATTTTGTTCTTTTTATTATTTCATGAAAAATTGAGAAAAAGCGAATTGATTTTATTTATGATTTCATTTATGATTTATTTTTATGTAACATATGCCTTTCTTTATACTTGGATTGTCCAACCCATAAAAGTTCAGTATTTGATTTGTTTAATTCTAATCCTGAGTATTTTTACCTGTTCGTCTATGATATGTAATGGTATCGAAACTTCTACTTGATTTTTTAAGAAATAGTGTTGTTTCATCTGCCAACTGGGTAATTTTTATGTCGACCTTTCGGACAAAAGGCGAAACATAAGGATCGCTTTGCCCGTCTGTTGGCCCGTCGGTCTGTCCGTCAATTTAACGTTGGCTATTAATTTACCATTTCTTCATGAAACTTTACAATTGTATTGCTTATGACAAAAGGGTCATGATGCCGCCAAATTTTGAAGGTCAAGGTCATATTTGACAGAGTTATGCCCCTTTTTGTACATAGATTTTGTCACGAAAATTTAACGTTGACTATAATTTTGCCATTTCTTAAGATTTCTTTATCTAACTTTCAAATTGTATTGCTTATGTCAAAAGGGTTGTGATGCCGCCAAATTGTGTGGGTCAAGGTCATATTTGACAGAATTATGCCCCTTTTTGTACTTTGTTTTTGTCACGAAAACTTAACGTTGGCTATAACTTTGCCATTTCTTAAGATTTCTTCATCAAACTTTTCAATTGTTTTGCTTATGACAAAAGGGTCAAATTTTGTCAGTCAAGGTCATATTTGACAGAGTTATGCCTTTTTTTGTACTAAGATTTTGTCACAAAATTATTGGTTATTCTGACAAAACGTAAGAGGGCGACACAAGTGTTCTACTGAACACCCATCTAGTTAATTGTTTATACGAATTTTCATTTCTGATAGAAATACCATTAACTTGATCATTTTTTTTTCTAATATTTGTGGCTAACTTTAAGTGACAATTATTAAATACATGTGCTGATAATGGACTTCCTTGTCGAAATCCACTTTGTATTGCAAAGAAATTTAATTTCTGACCATTGTTTATTACACAAGACGATTCGTTTATGCGAGTATTAATTCTGTCATTTTTTGTCAGTTACTTTCAGCAATAATTCACGTTCTTTTTCTAGATTATGTCATTTGTTATGGGTTTTTCTTGATTTGATCTGAAATTAAATTTCATTGTAAATTTCCTATTTCTATTTTGCATATTTCCCATTTTAGCTAGTTGCTACTGTAATGGTTTCTTACTAAATATTTATTTGCTGGATTTCGTATTAGAAGCTGCACCAGCTTAATATCTACACTCCATTGCACCAGCTTAATATCTGCACTCCACTGCACCAGCTTAATATCTACACTCCACTGCACAGCTTAATATCTACACTCCACTGCACTAGCTTAATATCTACACTCCACTGCAACAGCTTAATATCTACACTCCACTGCACCAGCTTAATATCTACACTCCACTGCAACAGCTAATATCTACACTCCACTGCACCAGCTTAATATCTACACTCCACTGCAACAGCTTAATATCTACACTCCACTGCACCAGCTTAATATCTACACTCCACTGCACCAGCTAAAATCTACACTCCACTGCAAAGCTTAATATCTACACTCCACTGCACCAGCTTAATATCTACACTCCACTGCACCAGCTAATATCTACACTCCACTGCAAAGCTAATATCTACACTCCACTGCACCAGCTTAATATCTACACTCCACTGCAACAGCTTAATATCTACACTCCACTGCAACAGCTTAATATCTACACTCCACTGCACTAGCTTAATATCTACACTCCACTGCAACAGCTTAATATCTACACTCCACTGCACCAGCTTAATATCTACACTCCACTGCACCAGCTTAATATCTACACTCCACTGCAACAGCTTAATATCTACACTCCACTGCAACAGCTTAATATCTACACTCCATTGCACCAGCTTAATATCTACACTCCACTGCAACAGCTTAATATCTACACTCCACTGCACCAGCTTAATATCTACACTCCACTGCACCAGCTTAATATCTACACTCCACTGCAACAGCTTAATATCTACACTCCACTGCACCAGCTTAATATCTACACTCCACTGCACCAGCTTAATATCTACACTCCACTGCAACAGCTTAATATCTACACTCCACTGCAACAGCTTAATATCTACAATCCACTGCACCAGCTTAATATCTACACTCCACTGCACCAGCTTAATATCTACACTCCACTGCACCAGCTTAATATCTACACTCCACTGCACCAGCTTAATATCTACACTCCACTGCACCAGCTTAATATCTACACTCCACTGCACCAGCTTAATATCTACACTCCACTGCAACAGCTTAATATCTACACTCCACTGCAACAGCTTAATATCTACACTCCACTGCAACAGCTTAATATCTACACTCCACTGCACCAGCTTAATATCTACACTCCACTGCAACAGCTTAATATCTACACTCCACTGCACCAGCTTAATATCTACACTCCACTGCACCAGCTTAATATCTACACTCCACTGCACCAGCTTAATATCTACACTCCACTGCACCAGCTTAATATCTACACTCCACTGCACCAGCTTAATATCTACACTCCACTGCACCAGCTTAATATCTACACTCCACTGCACCAGCTTAATATCTACACTCCACTGCACCAGCTTAATATCTACACTCCACTGCAACAGCTTAATATCTACACTCCACTGCAACAGCTTAATATCTACACTCCACTGCACCAGCTTTATATCTACACTCCACTGCACCAGCTTTATATCTACACTCCACTGCACCAGCTTAATATCTACACTCCACTGCAACAGCTTAATATCTACACTCCACTGCACCAGCTTAATATCTACACTCCACTGCAACAGCTTAATATCTACACTCCACTGCACCAGCTTAATATCTACACTCCACTGCAACAGCTTAATATCTACACTCCACTGCACCAGCTTAATATCTACACTCCATTGCACCAGCTTAATATCTACACTCCACTGCACTCTTACCAGTGCAGGTACGAGATAAAACAAAAGCTGGTGGCGCATAAATCTCACAGATACTTTGTTACAGTTTGATCTTATATGCATGTGATACACATGTACTCCTGTGTAGATGTTCCCATAATGCCGTTCGTTGTGCACCAATTTCTATAAAGAATAAAAAATATATATTTTACTATAGAGTTTGTGTGTATTTTACAAAGTTGACAGCAGACAATGTATGGTATAGAGAAAAAATAAGTAACAAGAGCATTGTAATTCTACAATACTTTAATTATCACGGTAAATTCGACTAAAATGTCACAGACTACAAGGCGCCATTTCGCCGTGAATACTTTCTGTAAATTCTTTTATATATTGTTTATATTTAATCTGGAGGTATAAAGAATGTTTGCCTTGGTGGTAACGTTTTCATCTGCTATTCTTTTCTATATTTTAAACGGGCACTCACGACATATAGCAGACAAAGATAATGTATTTAATGAACATAAAATGATAAATAACAAGTAATATCTTTAAAAAAAAAGATGGTCGACGTAGGTGACGTAATAAACACATTTTGTGTTTCAGAAGGCTCCCGGGCAGTACACTGCTTATTCCGGTACCGAAACGCTAGCCAATAATCAATGACGCTAGATGTCCGGCCCCGGACAACACCTCGTTGAATACAAAAGTTGATCTTCGTACTGTCCAGAAACCTTGACATAACGTGTTCTGTTTTTTTCTTTTTTGCAACATGATTTATTATAAATAACTATAATATAAAAAAATATACACATTTTGTGTTTCAGAAGGCTCCCGGGCAGTACACTGCTTATTCCGGTACCGAAACGCTAGCCAATAATTTGCAGATTCTGATTGGTCACATTATAACGAAGTTGGTTAGCAACGCGTCCATACCAACGGAAGTTCAAATCAAAAGTATACGACTACGTCGAAAAACAATTTTGAAGAACACGATATATCGAAAATGCCCCTCCCCCCTTTAGCACAAGTAATCCACATAGAAGCTTTCTGTAATAAATCGCTATCCGTCAATTAAATTAACAACAATACCATACAGAGCATTGAATGTTTTAAGGTACTGCAACGTATTTTAAAACGCTGATTTTATCGATTATGGCTTCAACTTTTAGGTTAAGTAAAACACTTGCAAATATTATATCATTCATGCTATTGAAGTTGTTTAATTGATACCATTCTTAGGGAGTGTCTCGTTAAGCCTGAGAATATACTCCATCTTCATTTTGTATGTTTAAAAATATAATCATTGAATTGATATTTCCCAAGTATTCGGTAAATATCTCGAATAAAAACCGAAGACGATTCCTTTAAAACCGATGACATTTATACAATATTTGGTAACGCTAAAAATTTAATATCGCATTGAATAAGATTAATTCAAGCATTCAAATAACTTATCAAAATTTATAAGGCAACAACAGATACTTCATATCTAAAAGTTTTAAAACATTTTCTTGGAAAACATTGTCATGCTTCTGACATTTCAAAACAATCTGAAAAGCGTTTCCAATTCAGTTATCAGTGACTCAAAATGAATCGACGAGCTGTGTATGTGAACCGGTATACATTCACACGCCTTCCAATTTTCGGAACGCTGTTATCAGACAGTTTGATCCCTGTTTGATTTCTACATCATGTATAGGGACTTAGGGAACGTTTTCCACCCTTCAAATATATTTCAACTTCACATCACGCTATCGCAATCTATTTGATTGGATGAAATTTGAATGGAGTCAATAACCTCCTATAAAAGTCGTTCGAAATCTTACCATGACATTGTGTGCAATTCCGTATAATTTTAAGTTGCTTTTAAAACGATTATACATCGAGCTTTCCCGGCTCAAGAAAACATGAAATTCCTTAAGTGACCATAAAAAGTACATTTTTGAAAATGCGATAGTGAAATCAATATACTTAATGTTGAATTATGCGCATTTGTTTCATTTAAAAATCCAGCTGCAATAGGTGTGTGTACAAAAGGGTAGAGAAAATTATAACTTTCAACCCAATACACCAAACTCTTCCTGCTACCAGTACGAAATAATAACTTTCAAAATATTACTTTTCCTAATTTGACTGGGGCAGTCTTTTTTTTAACTGCCTGCAGGAGTTGCTTCCCTTCCACTGCCGAAAGTTCTACCAACAACAACGACACAAGGGAGACCCCTGCGAAGAAAGGCACTATTATTTCATTAGTCCGACTTTTTTATTTCTCAAGCACCATTTTCAAATACTGATGCGGCATTATCAGTAATTTAACACATTTAAACATTTACTGCATAACATAACAAAACATCTGAGCAGATCTGAGTTCTTGCTGAGGTAAGAACAAAATTGATAAAAATCGTCATTAAAACAAAGTTGATGTCACTAATACTTTTCAAACATTAAACAGTGAGTTACTGGTCCATTTTAAAAACAAAGTGCAGTATTTTAACTATGACTTTGATTGGCATAGTATCTGTACATTGAAAATTAGGGTGAAATAAAGATCCAAAAGTAAAAAGAAAATAACATCAATACTCCTTGAATCTAAACGGTGCTCAAGTAAGTCATGACGTGTCATCTTTCATGACATTATCAAATGTGAGGCTGTATATTTTCTAATTTGTTGACTTTCTGGAGAAGTCATACATACAACAAATTTAGTAAAGTCTTTAAAAATGGTAGTTTACGTTTTAACCAAAGTTACATGTATAGTACTTGTATAGCAGGATTGACGTTCGTTACACGTCACAAACGTTTTGATAAAACCAGGTTTAGCCTGCAAGACGTGAAATTTAAAACTGTCCTCAGCAGATACATATACAGTATAGTTATACGACTAGCAATCTGCCTACATTTTGCATTCGCACATTTAATGTTCTGGAAATATATATTAGTTTCTAATGAGCAAGCATATCGCTTGATTTAGTGGTTTTTCTCCAAAACTTAATTTAGTAGCACTGATGTAACATTGGTGCGACTGATGATCAAATTTAAGTATACAAATGTGATATTAACTTAATTGATTAAAATTCAGACAATATTATGACAATGTTGACGAACGTTACTTCCGTGTACAGTTCATTTAAGATAATGTAACAGTGACATAACCGATATATACCTACACAAAGTTTGCAGCCATTGTATAGAAGGGCAGATTATTCATGCAGGAAAATATTTTATCCTTATAGTATCCAATAAATTTACGCAATAATATGGGACTCATCTGGGACTTCCTGAATGAACTGTACGTGGAATTTGATCTGCACGTTTTACCGAAGCACTCAAACTGCATTTCCATTAATAATTCCATTAGGTATCCTTGGTTTCTTTAAGTGTCGTTAATTTCAATACAAACCCGTTGACGCCGCGTGGAAACGCGGAGCCATTATTGAATAGGTTTTAATATTGTACCACAGGATTGCATAATCGAATAGGGAGCAGCCAACATCATTATTGTAAATAAAAACTATGTATAATGTTTGAATAAAAACCCTGTAGTGGATCAATAAATTATATTAGCTGATTACAAACAATACGCTACCAAATACATACGTCTTTGGCCGTTATTTCAAAACTTTGGACATATTCAAAGTCTCGGAAGATGTTTTGCAAACTTTAAACATTTAGAAGTTTAAATACATAGGGCGTCAACGTGAAAAATCAATGAAAACCAATTTTGATTACTAGATATTAACGTATAATGTAGATACTGTAAAACATACGTCCACCCAACTATGCAATATGCAGGGTCTTAACATGTTTGAAAACAGTCAATGAAAGTTATGTGAAGCATCGCTTTCAACCGACCAATGGTAAGAACAGAATTAATCACGTGGATTTCGTCTGCTTGAGTGCGCGCAGAAAACAACACATTTATATACGATCCCTGGCACAAAATTGTCAGCCCGGTTAGCTCAATTGGTAGAGCAAGAGACTTGTAATCTCGGGATTGCAGATTCGATTCCCGCGGCTGACTAACTAAAATTACTAAAAGTCTTTCGGATGCGACTTCAAAACCGAGCTTCAATGTATGGGTGATATGCACCTGGCATGTATAAGAACCAGGGGTGTCTCTGGAATTGGGACGCTTTCTGTATCTTGCACTATCATCCGAAAACCTCAAATAACTAACCTCTAACTCTAACTTCTCGGGGCGTTGGTCATGTGGGAAACCGGTATCAACGATAAAGCCCTAATATGCATACATGCAGTCAATCTGATAGAAACTTTCAGGGTCAAAATACCGTGTGCGATTTATAAGAGGTATTTTTGCCAGTCATTTAAGAAAACTTTCATCGAAGCTGTCCAATTGTTTTTACATTTTTCACACTTTTCCACAATATTTAGACCATGTGTGTAAATTATATTTGCACAGGTTATTAATATATCCTGAAATGCCTCTGCTTCCTTCGAGTCATACTTCAAAAAAAACATGCGCGGCGTCTTTGATGCTTTGCATCTAAATTCGTCTTGTATATATTGTGAAATATTTGATTGGTTCTACCTATGATAAACAGCATCATCGATAACTGGTGGAGTAACTCTGGCTATGATACATGATCGCATTTGACTTTATAATGTTTACGTTTAATGTAAATCTGCGGAAAAAACCACACTATCCGTCGAAATGTTACTTGCCTATAAAATCGAAACCCTAGAGTCTTTGATAAAAAAGTTAAGGTACTATGATATCCCACGGGAGGGCTTTAAAGTTAGCACTAATGTTCTAAACTGTAGTTCAATCGAGGATAGCTTTTAATGGTTTATTTGTGTTAACCCATCTCTAGTCTTAACGTTGTCAGCATCATCAAATCATACATTCTGAACAGCATAAAGATTCAGTGTCAGTGTTGAAACTGATACTGTATCCTTTATTTATTTTTTTCTGCAGATTCTTTAGATACTGTTTCTTAAGCTACATTTGACAACTGTTTTTTTAATAACACGATTTATAGCAGTATATACACATACTAGTAGTCAACTGCTTGAAGAAATGGGGAAAGTTCGATTCCCGCCATAATTCGCAATTGTATTCTGTTAATTAAACTTGGAATATCATTCCTTAGCAAATGTAAGAAGTGAAAATCATCGAAATGTTTTAAATCTATATCTTTAAAATCTTGCAGAAAACAGTCATATGAGGTTGCGTAATGTTATCTTTACCTATGACAATCCGCGAAAATATAACATTTGTTTATAGACTGAACAGTAAATCAGAAAATCAGTAATTGAATTTTAATATTCAATGTACAATAATCTATCTGGTTTTGAGTAAATATTATTGTTGACTTTAAAAGCCCCTCCCTTGGGAAATTTTAACTTGCGAAGATTCCACGCTATGTAAACGTAATGTATCAATCTACTTAATTGATTTAACTCCATCGTCTGTCATATATTGACATTCAATTTGCTATTGGTTCAAAGTGACTGCAACACTAGACTAGTTACGAATAGTCAACTTGTACGGCTATGTTATTAAGTACTAAGGACATTTGAGCATGTGTATGTATTAAATTCTACCCTATGCTGGTCCTTGAACACATCTTCCAAAGGCTGTTCTGATATCAGCTTTAAGCACGACTATTATGGAATTTTTCTGGAATTTAGACAATTGGGAAGATTAAACACCCAGCTATGATAAAAATCTGGAAGGACTTGGCAGAATCACTGTCTAAAAATGTGTAATTAAACTAATACAAACACTGATATCGGATATTTTATTCATAATTAGACAAGCTTAAGAATTTCATTATTTTCAAATCAATTTACAAATTTTCAATGTTCGTGACAGCGAAAAGAATGTTCGTGGACGTTTAGCACACGTGCAACATGTGTCGTACCATCGACATAAAACACGCAAATTTTTCTATCTTCAAAGCTTCGTAATAACAACATACGTTCAGTATTTGTTTAAATATTTACGACAAATAATTAATACAAACAGTCAATGCACATAATTTATCAGTATCTGTGAATGCATGTCATAGCTGTTTGATTCAATTATATATGCACATATACACATTTCTGTAGAAGGTATATTTATACTGCTTGGTGTGAACTGAAATCTCTTTCAAAAACTAGTTTTGATTAAATGATAACGAGATATCAAACATTCAAGAGGCAACATAAAACATAGAAAACTGTTGGATTTTTTTCCAGGATACTGACAAGGCTTGATGCCACAGTTACCATGGAGGAAGACAACGAGACATTGTTTGACATAAGTTTTTCATTGGCGACATGCTACGTTACCATTGTGGCGATATTATCCGTCGTGGGTGTGTGCGGAAATGCCTTCATCATCTTTGTGATGAAAAAAGAAAAGACCATGAATGCGGATGCGCGTTCTTTCATCACAAATATGGCAATCGCTGATTTATGTGTCTCTGGAATAGCTGACCCCATGTGTATAGCTGGTAAGATTGAAATTAATTATTTTGTAAATCGCGCACACTAAACGTTTGTTTCAAATAGGGCTGTAGCTACATATTCAAATAGACAAGAAAAATGAGGTATTTTGTTATAAGCAAGAAATAAACATAATTGGGCTCCTTCCACGAGCTGCACCCATATCCACTTTTGAACACCACCGACGATAACGACTAGTACCAGCGTTTTCCCCTTTTCCTGTGGTGCTTTCATGAATGCTGCTATAATTCTCATCTTCAAGGTAGAACTATTACAGTACAACAACACCAAAGGGAGTATCAATTTTTGTTTGGTGTGGAGAGGTTGTTGCTCTTGGGAGGTTAATTTGTTTAGATATAACTGCTTTGGGGAAAAACATCTGTCTTTATAGAGAGGTTTTTGTTCTTCGGAGATGTTGTTTAGAGAGGTTGGGCATAGATTTTGTTATTAATGGCATGATAGTTTTTGATTGGGATGGGTATTGCCAGAAATGTCGTTTCGCAATAAATTGCAATACGCGCCACTATTGCGATGCGTATTGCAATACATTGAGAGATAATAATTCGTAACAAAATATACTTTGAATTATTCAAACTTGGTTAAAATATGGTAATAAAGTAATTGATTATTCAATTTATAATGTTCACCATGTGATTATTTTTCATTTAACGTACATGTATTTGTTGATCATTCATTATGTGTCGTATATTAAATTTCGTCCTCTGCAAATTTCGACCCGCACTTTAGGTAAGGTTCAGCGCAAATCGCACTCCTTTTCTTTTTTCAGTCTACCGGGTACTTCAGTAGTGAAATATGAAAGTTTAGCTCCGAGGAAAATAAGATCATATTCTGTTAGTTTGGTTCTTAGATAAATGTAAAAAGACAAAAACAAAGCTGGAAAAAAAATCCCGACCTTGAGCTCCTATGACGTGTGCGTGTGATACAATAGGGTTATTAGTATAGTAACGTGATCCAGCATGCCTGATTTGCTGGAGTTGTGCGTCGGATCATACGAGTACAGCACGAGTTTGATCAGACCTCGACGAGAGCCAATCCGGCTTATGGATCACATTACTATTTTTTTTATTTGAAGCAAATTTTTTTTATAAAGGTCCGTCCATAAGAGCAAATATGTTAGCTTGAATTTGTGGATGAGACCTCTCACATTACTATACTAATAACCCTTTTATTATATACCTTTTAACACTTGTCTGCGCGATAAACTAAACTAAAATGACATGCTAAGCATAAAATTGAAGGAAAACCCTTTTTAGCGCGAAATATACGTAGTGTGCGACGTCAATTTATTGACGTCATCGTATTTATACAAATAGTAACGACCCAGTCAAAAGCGACATTATTAACGTTATGTGCATTTTAGGGCCAATTGAATGCACTCTTACAAATTATGCCGCGCTATTTGTATTGCACGTACATACAATACGGATTTTTTTTTCTGTCGGGCCATATTTGATGGTTGAAAATAGACAGTATTTTTGGCATACTATTTATAGGTATATGCTAAATGTATGTACTGTTAAAGTCTTGTCTTTCCGTTGTCTATTGGCAGCAATTTAACTTACTTTTCAATAATCATATTGGGGGTATGCTTCAGTTACTATCTTGGTCAAATCGGATAGGTTTGATAGGGTTAGTAACAAAGTAATATGATCACAAATGCCAGATTTGCTCGAGTTGTGTGTCGGATCATACGTGTGCGAAGTATGACAAATTCTGATTAATTTTAAATTAAATTGTGCATTAAGTGCACAAAAAAGAGGATAAGCTTTTATGAGCGCAAGACAGAAGTTGTATGCGACGTCATTTATTTGACGTTATTGCATAAACAAGACGCATCGATCCAATTTTATTACCCTTCCATGAAATTTGCGGTCTTCTGATTGGTCAACGATCCGTTAATATATATTGATATTTACGGGCAAGCCGGTTATATACACTTGACATACGGCTCGGGTAATGTAAGTCTAGGCGGGTAACATATTAACGTCGTGGTCATGCTAGAATTTCCTGCGGGCCAACGGGTCACCTCTAGTTTTACTGTTACTGTTGCATTACCATTATCAATTGCAGAATCTGCATAGTGTTTGTCTTGCATTTACTTCACTGTTATCGATACATTTAGTAATGCTGCTGTCTGACACCTTATTGTCTGTCTTCCCCCCCTTTAATGCTGCTGTCTGTGCTGTCTGACACCTTTTGTTTGTCTTGCATTAACTTCACTGTTATCGATACATTTAATAATGCTGCCGTCTGACACCTTATTGTCTGTCTTGCATTTACTTCACTGCTATCAATACATTTATTAATGCTGCTGTCTGACACCTTTTGTTTGTCTTGCATTTACTTCACTGTTATCGATACATTTAATAATGCTGCCGTCTGACACCTTATTGTCTGTCTTGCATTTACTTCACTGCTATCAATGCATTTATTAATGCTGTCGTCTGACACCTTGTTGTCTGTCTTGAATTTACTTCACTGCTATCGATACATTCAGTAATGCTGCCGTCTGACACCGCTGATATACCAGTTCTGTTACCTACCCCATCGCAACGAGTGCTTCTGCTTTTTTGTGCTGCATTCAATACTCGAATTACTAGGTACGACTTTCATGCCCATGGAATTATGTCCTTCTTCTTGGCTTTGTCTGTATAACTACATATTTCATTTGAAAATACCACCCTTGATATTACAGATTAGACTTTTCATAAACAAATAGTCAGTTGTATTATAAAGAAAGTCCAATAAGAAAACTATTTCAAGTATTACATGTAGAGTGGTTTGTATATGTCCAATTGGTGGTCTCATTACAGAAACTCTTCTGTACTTCCTAAATTTGTTGGATTTGCCAAAAGTACATAATATTATCAAGTTTGCAGCTGCACATTGTGGTTATATTTCGTACAATTATTTGAAACACTGTACCATCTGTTAACCTTTCAGGTGCTTTTCTTGGCATGGATTATCTCCATGGCGGGTTCTGGTTCTGTGTCGTTGTTGCCAGCATGTGTCTGACAGCTTGTATTTGCGTGTTCCTGAACGTGGTCAGCCTGACTGTCAACCGGTGGATTTACATGTGCCATGACAAGATCTATAATCGTATTTATACCAAAAAATCAACCGTTGCCTTTTGTGTTGCTACTTGGGTCATTGGCTTTGGTGCTGAACTACCGAATTTCTTCGGTATTGGCGGTCACTACTTTGACGAAAAGTCTCACCAGTGTATCTGGGATCGCACTGCTAGCAGGGGATACACACTGTTTGTAGCGTTTGGTCTAATCACCTGTCCACTACTGTTGCTGGCTTACTGTAACTTTGCCATGTTCAGAAAGATATGGACGGTGAAAAAGAATGTTATACAGGTTTCGGCGAGGTAAGAATGTGTATAGATAAAACTTCTTGTTCTTTTATATCCAACTGGCATAGAGAAGCAGAATTCTATTTTTTGATTACATTTGTAATTTTATCTAAGATTACGAATTTATTTTTGTTACGAGCCTTCTCTCTTTCTATCTTTCATTCCAGATGTTATCATACCCCCGAGACAGACAGAAACAAAGCGAGTATTTCATAAAAAAGTTAAATCAATTAAAAGTATAGAAATATATTGGCTCTATGCTATTCTGATTTTTTTCAGTGAGAATTCTACACTAAAAACCAGTTTGAAATCAGCAAAGATACTTCTAACGATGTTCGGGGTTTTTGTCGTCTGCTGGACACCATACGTCATCGTACTTGTACTTGACGCAGGAGATAACTTTCCGTTCGGAGTGCACCTGTTCACGACATTGCTGGCACATTCACACTCTAGCACATCGTGTCTAATCTACTTGGGTTTCAAGAAGTAAGTTCTGTTCATATCTAAAGTCGAGAGCGGGTATTTGTCGTGTGTACTCGCTGAATACGTAAATGTTGATATTACTGCTGGACAACAGCTTATTATTTGTGATTAAAAGTAACTTATGCTTCTACAATTTTGTCTATTTACCAATGTAACAGATAATGTAATTTCGATCGAGAAAACAGCTGAAACAAGACCATAGTATACTTATGTGTTTGTTAAAAATACATACCCTTTTATTGCAAACAATTAGGCTGTAAAGTTTAGGTGCATTTACTTTAAACTTTTGTATGAGCGAGTGAATTATAAAGGCATTTCCTACAACGAGCAAACTATATTTCAAAACGTTAAAAATGAACTAAATGTATGTAGAATAGTAAACAAATTAGTTTGCTGGAAAAAATATACATAGAAATGTCTCGCTCCACACGGTGATTGCTGGAATACCTGAACATTCCAGGCTTGGTAGCAACCCTTTCAATTAAATATTATATGAGGTTATTTAAATTGTTCCAAGATTTAGAGTATGCCTCTTTATAGTTGGCTGTGTGGCAAAATCATATGCATCAGAAAATAACTTTTGTTTACTTTGCTGGTTGTACTTCTGATTGATTTACATATCCGCATGCTTGTCCTATTGATTTTACAGGACGATCTGATTGTCTTGCATGTGCTTTTATACGTAGGACAAAACAATACCGTGGTTAAAAGCTATTAAATGTTCAATAAAATCATCATAGTTCGATCAAAAATCGTCAAGAATTCCACTTTCCTCGCTTGCGCTATACTTAAAAGGATGAGTAATTGTTTTTATTTTTGCACGTAATTGCTCTGTGGCTGAATCACAAGATTTATTAATTGTTATGGAGAATAAGGATTTACTTGATGTAACGGTCCTATCTCGTGGCAGAGACACTGTCAATTATCCAAAGGTGCAACAAGGAAACCCTTTAGATATACTGTACACGACAAACTATTCTATATTTGGTGTATTTTTGCACATGCATCAACCACATAACATAAACAAAGTACTGTTAGCACTAAAAGACGGTCGAGCATTTGCTACTACAGACACCAAAGAAACCAAGGGGTTTTATTTGGATTAAAACAATGTCGTACCATAACTTCTCTGTTTGTATCAACTGCAATACAATCCATTTATAAATGGCGTGTTCAGCTTATAATATCGTTTTGTTTACAGTTTAGACCCCCCTCCCCGTAATGTCTTGGCGGAACGTGCTACACGTTTTTGGAAATATTCGATGTGACGTTGCTTTGCAAGAAAATGAAAACATTGTTACTATTTACATGTACGTTATGAATCCAGTCGCCATATCACAGTAAAATAACACACGTATATGTTGTCCAATTAACGTTGAATATCGTTTAATTTCAGTAGCAACAGGTTTCTTTTGACAAGGATTTCTTATTGCATGCGTTAATATACTAATAGTAATGTTGGACCTTTCAAACAGTGCACAGAAATAAACGTTAAGACTTAGATCTGTTGTCTGCTACTAGGTGACCGACCATGCTCATCCCTTCCCGTCAAATTTCTGTTTTAGTCAGACGTTCGCCAAGACGACCGTCTTAAAAAAGTAGAACCTGCAGTTATATAAATTGGTGTTACTGTTTTTCAGCGCAGCCGTATTCAGCTCGCTTTAAACGGAAGTTAGTAACCTTACAACCGCCAATGAAATGACAAGTATAATGATAACTTTTTTGGGGTTGAAAAATTTACTCTGTTAGGCGCTTTTTAATTGGATAAGATCGCATAAAAAAGTCAATAAAATTCCTTTACGTTTTCAGTCTCCATGATTGGTTTTCTAATTTTAGTACGTAAACAGATCTTATCTATCAGCACATTTATGTTGTTACCTCTAAACTAATGTTAATTATGAGTGAAGAGAGTCGAGTAATTATACTTTCTCGACCAGTGAGTAATGGGCAATTTTTTAAGTAACATACTTTCCTGGTGGACATGTCACGGTACGGATTTAATCATAATTGGGTAGGAAATGTGCAAGAGACTGGTTAGCTCAGTCGGGACAGCATTTAACCTGTAAACGAAGGGTCCCAGGTTTGAACCCCGGTACAGGATACACACTTTTTTCTCACTCTGTGATAATACTTGACAGGAATTTATATTATGAAATCTATTTACCCATCTCTTACATATACTCAAAATCGCGCCATCTTTTTTTTAAAATAGTTCTTGTCATTATTAAGAAACGGCTGCGGTGTTCCAAAAGAGGATATTGGCACACCTTAATGCAGATATTGGCCCGAAGGCTCCAAAAGTTTTAGCCCGAGGGACAATGTCGGGATATGTGAGCCAATATCCTCTTTGTGTGCACACTTTAGACTTCAAGCTCGTTCAATTTATACTAACTATGCTCAGGGCTCATAGACACCTTACAGAAATTGCTCATGGTTAGCTTTTGTGACCATGCAGTTTCCGCCAACACTTTGCTTTAAAACACCGTCTTCTCTGAATGAGTTGAAAATTCATAGCAATCAGTTGCGCATGGTCCCCTATCTGATTCTTTCAAATTATAGTGATATAACTTATATCACTATAATTTGAAGCATTGATCAATTTAGTCCAAGAGCCAAGGGCCATTTATTTACAATTCGCGCCCAAAGGCGAAAATAGTCTTAATTAAAAGCAAATTTTCTACTGATAACAAAAACCCATTTCTTACAAAAATTCTCTGTCACAAGGCTTGAAAATTCAAGATGGCCGACAAGATGGCTGCCGAAAATTTTAAACTTACACCCGTAAATAACAAAGCATATTCTGAGTTCCTTGTACAGCCGGTTGAAACAAATTTTCAATGGACTGAACAGAAATATATAATAATTGACAAAAATAATAAATATCATGTGACTATAACCGCCATTTTGGAATTAGTGCAAAACAAATCCCCAAAAATGGTCTAAAAATCAGTGGTTTTTTTACCAAGAAATCCACCAAATTGTGTCACAAACATTTTAGGACAGCAAAACAATTATCAAACAAGAGAATGTTGCCTCAAAATAGTACCTTGCTTGGTGTTGTAGACACAAAATTTATGTAAAAGTGGGTGGGGTAAATTAACCCCTGAAAATGAATTATAAACAAAGGTCACTATTTATACATTCTGAGCATTGTTAACTCTTTAATGCACGTTTTAGAAATGTATTAATATTATCATGCACTTTTTCAGAAAATAAAGGTGACTTTTATTCATTTTTGATGATTTTAAGTTAAAATCGAGCTGTCTTTTCAACTTTATGAGTAAAAAAGTAGTTTCTTTCTCCTCATCTCTGTTCGACATGGAACGTCTTAACAATTGCCGCTTAAATTAATTAAATCGAGACTTTTATTGACACATGTTGTCCCTGAAACAAAAACTGCATAAATGTGATAGACTTTCCTGTCTTTATATAAAAAGGTAATTCCTTAAAGATTGGTGGGGTGGACCAAGACTTAAATGTGTTTATGCAATGAGTCAAATTCAAGAGCTGATTTAATGTTTTTATCAGATTTTGTGTTATGTTTTTGCATACATTATGCAAGTGATTTTAGTATTCAAGAATTTGCTTACTTTTTCAAACAACATTTCTGTTAAAAGTCTGCAAAAATATATTGTTTTAAAATGTAGTGTTACAGACAAAGAGCTTCAACCTTACATGTATTTGCAAATGTACATGCATTTGCTGGTCTGTACCACATATCTATAGCAGTATTTGAAAAGAGATTTGAACACTACTAATATTAAAGATTATCTGCTTTGTCTTAAGCAACTACCTATCTCATCTTCTTCTTCCTGTTTATACACTGAGTAACTACTGCTTTGTCAATACATGCAGTTCACTACGGAGTCATCTTCAACAAAATCGTCAATACATTCAAAAAACATCGCTGCAGTTATCAGAAGGTCAACAACGGAATGTGGTAGTTGGTAACCTTCGAACCAAATTACTTTGTACGTCACCTCATCTAGTGACCAACCATATTCCTCGGATAACAGCTGGACTTTGCCATCGTCCAAACACGGATAACAATGTTCGCTCTCTTTGTTTTCTGTGCCAGAACCTTATGACATGGCGGCATCGAACTACTTAAGTCGCAAAGTGGTGAAGATGCTTTGCTAGACAACTTCACTACGTATTTTCTTAAGACATGCACAAGTGGATTTCAATCACACCAATCTGTTCTGATTTTCTGCACAAACGTCACACAAATAACTCAATATTTTGAGGAGTACAGGCTGTAATATCTCTAAGATGATCTAATTCACTGAACGCTGTTTTTGAGCTATTTGTCACACCTAAAGCAATATTTGCATTTATACTGCCAATACGAGAGGTACCCAATTCACTGAACGCTGTTTGCAAAGGGCGTACTGTAGGCATATAAACCAGGTAAAGCTGTTTGCCACACTTGACGCAAATTTTGCATTTGTACTACCAATACAAGAGATGCTCATCTTATTTTTAAACGCAGTAGAAATGTTAACTTTGACAAAACTGAACGAGAATTTTGAATCACCTGTGTTAAAAGATATAGTACACGGTACATGTATCTTGGTCAGCTTATGTGAAGATGGTAAGTCGTAAAATATGCGATAAAGTTTAGGGTTTCGTACTCGGGCTTATAAATAACGACAACATGTACTTACTCTTACAGAAGTGTTAAAAAAGTGTTGAAATTCATGGAACATTCGGTTTCGTTTGGCTCTATACGGAATATTTCTTATAACGTTGGAATACATTGCAATAACACTTCGTCTGGTGAATCGCCGAAAACAAACTTTCAACTGTGGCCACTTCTGACGTCGTTCGAAAAATTGTACGTATGATTTCGAAGGTCAACCCAGCGAATCAGAGAGAAATAGCACATAAGCTTGGTGTCCAATAGGGAACTGTACATCGAATTATTACTAATATTTTGTAAGAAAACCTGCGGAAAAGTGTAAATGTTGTCCAGATTATAAAGAAACGTACCAGATCTTGAAGGTTGTATCTGAAGTTACTTGGTGGACGATGGAAAACCTTTGTGACCTCTGACGAGGCAATGTTTTTTCTAGGTGGCAGCTTTGGAAGAAGACGGGTTTGTTACGTAAGAAATGGAGAAAAATGCATTTGTAAAGCATGACTTTTTTGTCAGCGGTTTATGACATTGCCTGTTGAACCATACTGAAGCAAAACTGTTAATTGAATAATTGATAACACTGACAAAAGTAAACTGTCACTTCTATATTTACATGTTCTTTAGCCGTTTTTGGCCTGGGGACTGAAAGTCCCCAAGGCCTAAGTTAGTATACCACATTTCAAACCCTGCAAGAATTTTAGCCGTGCTATGTGCGAATAACAACTGTAAACATGCGCTATGCAAAAGTAGTACAAGACAGACCAGATCAATCTTCTGTTTGAATGCCGCATATGATAAGAACATGTTACAAATAAAAATAGTACATAAATCTTCAAACGACTGCAGGAAGGTATATAGCTTACGGGCTGCATTACACATTTTTTCTGTTTTGAAATTAATGCGCTGTTAGCTGATTACGGAAGATAATCTATGCATATCACGGAAAAGTACGGATATTTACGGAAATTTACGAAAACGTACGAAGCTCGATATAAGGTTTGTAGTTTGTTTTCAAATTTCCGATGTTATTTCATTGACAACTTTTGTTTTTACGAACGATTACATATATATTTACCTAAAAATAAATGTCTCTAAAAAAGATATAATTTACGTACTTCCCGAGAAGGAACCCACGTGATCAAATTCACCCGCCATTTATCGAGGACGCTGCATGTCGAGGCCCAGTGTACGGTTTCACTGATTACAACTACAAGGTAACCCAGAATCATTTTTGGTTTTCTCTGTTATCACTTGTACAGTACTGTATTTATATTTAATTGCTGGTTTGCTTTGTTTATTTCTGTTTCAATGTCTTGTCTTGGTACACATAATTTTTGATCCACATCATCAGATCATATCGCTTGAAGTTGTACAAAGCGCAGAACGAATTATCTGTACTGGCTTAAACATTTTATAATGTTGACAATGTGATTATTTTTCATTTAACGTACATTTCATAATAAAACAAACTTCCCTGTCACCCATATATTTGTGAATCATTCATTCTGTGTCATATATTGAATTTCGTCCTCTGCACATTTCGACCCGCGCTTTAGGTAAGATTCAACCAGAACACGTAGGTGAAAAGTTGTTTTTTCGGGGAGTTAACCTATAGCCCCCAGGCCTTCAGCGCTCACAGCGCTTTGATTAAATAAAGGTGTGCCCAGACTGTTTCCGCAACGGTACAAAAATATGGTGTTACATCAGTACAGTGCGTCCCACCATATGATACCTCTAAACAGACTATCAAATTCCTAAAAAATAGAAATATAAACTTTTTTTACATCAGAAGAGTGGATGCCTAAATCACCTGATGCCGTCCCGTTGATGAGGTTACATGTACATACGGTGAATCATGACGCGACGTCTGCAAAAGCGCACGATAAACTCGTTGATGGAGCTTAAAATAGCATTGAAGGACGAGTGGAGGAAACTGGACGAACTTACTATAAACAAGACTCTCGAATCATGGCCAAAACGTTGTAGAATGATATACAATTGTCACGGATGAGATGTAGAGCAATTGCTACAATAAACGTATACAATGTGTTATTTTTTATTGATTTGTTTTATTAAAACATAAATTGGGCACCTCTCGTATATATGTAACACATTGTATTACGTGTGCAAAGGCCAGCATAGATCCAGACATTTGATACTTGAATTATTAGCAATATCAAGACATCTGTATCATTGCTTCCCATTGTACATTTTATGTTGCTGTTTTCATTCAAAGTCATTTCATTAAGGTACAGTAGCCTGGTGTCAGCTTCCTCATGTTGGCAGTGGTATTGTAGACTGTCTTCTTACACTGTACGAAGTGTCAGTGTCACCTTTTTTGATGCTGTTTGTCTGTTGCATACACTGAACATCGTATCCTTTACCTTTGGTGAAGTTTCTAGACTCATCCAGAATGGCAAAGCTTGTTCACATTGTTTGTGACACATACTCGTATATTACATCCACAATAAAAGGTATTAAACACTTATGGCGGGATTGGAGCAATATGGTATACTTTGTAATTGTAAGACACCAAACAACTGGGAAAAGGCACTTCAGTCACCTGCCTTCAAGACTACCATTTCTGTTATTTGTATAAGATGGTGTAATTTACGTGTCACACACAAAATGAACAACATTCAACAGTCTGCAGTTAATTTTAACGATGAGTGTAGAAACTTCTTGGTATGTTGTTCAATATCAGCAACTGAAAAATTGTATCAACAAATGTGACACTGACACTTTATACAGTATTTTGAAGATGACAAATCTGTTACCCGAAGAACAAGGCTGGTCACTAGATAAGGGCTTTTACAAAGTAATTTGGCTCGAAGGTGACCAAATACGGTAATCAGGGCTCGATTTAGCACTGGACCGTTGGCCCGTGTCCAGTTAAAAAGCCCACGGTCCAACTGACCGTCCAGTAAGCTGGTCCGCCGGTCCACATCAAAAATGAGATGACAATGGCACAAATCTTTGTTTGTCAGGGGTTTATAGAACAAATTAATAACGTGCTTTCTGATTTGTCACCGACACCCATCTATAACGAATTGAAATCGAGTTTTATACACCTCCAATCGCGCCAAATAGCGTGACTTAGAACTTGGAGGGACTTCGGGTACGGAGAAACATCGCGGCACTTTGCGGGGGTTAATAAAATCGCCGTACTTGACGTGTGATTGAACAGGTTTACGATATATTAAATTTAAATTCTTTTCCATAGATATTAATAAACACGCACTTTTTGTGTGTCTTTTATACATTTTAAATTGAAATTCATAGGCCAACCGACGTACATTTGTGTAGCGTTTTCGATGTATTGTTTCAACAAAAATAAAACTTACTCGTAACATAATCGCATCCAAACTATAATCCAAAGTCAACAAGTACTTGTACATTTCTTAAACTGTCAAAATATATCTGTCTTTTTAATGCCACGTGCTTTACTAAGATCAAAGAAACTTGACTAGTCCCGACAAGCGTCGGCGATCTTCTTTGATCTGGTGACACCTGCGGCTTTATCTCTTATTATTAACAGAAGTTTACAGTAAAAATTACTTCATTCGGCAAAGGTTATTCATTTAAATGAATATAAGAAAATTGTTACTTGAAAAATTCGACTGTCACAGTTGCTGAAAAAAAGCACAATAAATGGCAAAGGAAATACGGACACGCTAAAACTGGACGACTGTGTAACAAACAGATCAAATTACTTCGGTAGTTTTGTTTTAAATAAACAACATTCGGAACTATTTAATTGTTAGAGAAATAAGTTTTCGCTTTCATCAATCAGTGGTATCTCATAGCTTGACTTGCAAACAATTTCAAAGTAAAGAGTTATTTGTCATCCTTTATGACAGGCCATATTTTTCACACCTACCACGAGTGACAAATGCACAGTGGAAAATAAACATTGACCAATTACGGCGGATATTTCACGGAAATAAATATTTTACATATACACTGAGGTTCAGATAAAAATAATTTTTGGAAACGATGATATCAAAAACGCAGCAATAGTATAGCGGCCGCGGATTCGCAATGAAAATATCGCGGCGGCGATGTGTGAATCAAGCCTTGGGATTCAAAGAATCTAATTGTAACAGATCGTTTTGCAGGTGTATTTTATCAACATTTTAATTGCATGATGTAATAAAAAGTCCCTCAGAAATACGAAGAGAAACGCGATAGTCCCGCGATCGATATTTTCACTCAAAACTCCACTCGAAGTCACGTTATTTTTTAAACATGTTTTTGCTAGTGAATTAATAGTTTTTATTGATACAAATATTTTGGTCCAGGTCAGTTGACCTCGGGCCAAGTGAAGTCTAGATGAGGTGGACCGAAGGTCCAATCAAGTTTTCAGTCCTAAGTCGAGCCCTGGGTAATGCGTTGTTGACCTTCTGAAAGCGGAAGTGATGCACACTGAATGTAATGACAACTTTGTTGATGATGACACTATAGCGAACGACGGACTAAACAGTAGTGACTCAAGAGCATGAGCAAGAAGAAGATTACATACATAGTTCCTAGAGAAGAAAATGTATTCTTTGCTTAAACTTCTTTTTAAATACTACTTTAGTGAAGTGAAAGAGACATAAACATAACATTAATGTCCAATGTTTTGTATATTCATGTACATTACATATCAGAAAAAGGCAGATACATTTGCAAGTACCTGTGCATGTAATGGTGAAACTTTTCATATGTAACACTACATTGAACAAGACAGTAATGGTAATTAACATTGCGCACATGGCTTCCATTGGCTATTTTACAATATCAAAAACAGCGTCGTAGAAAAAAAAATAAAAAAAAAAAAAACAATTACCCCAAATTTTAACAAAAAAAAAAAAAAAAAAAAAAAAAAAAAAACCCCCCTCCAAAATGCTTGAAACTGTCGTTGTACAGGACCACTAGGAAACCCTTCAAGTCAAAAATCTAAGCTGAGACTGAGCCTAGTGGTCTGAGACAAGAAGATTTTAAAATATCTTACAATCAAGTGAAACCCGAACGGTGTCAAGTTTGAACCGTGGGTCATGATTTGAACTTTCTTGGTAAAGCTTTACTACTAATGCCACATGCATAATACCCAACCTCAAGGCCTTGTTGTTTCAGAGAAGAAGATTTTTCTTATCGAAATTTATGTAAAATCAAGTGACCACAACGCGAATGTTAATTTTGACCCGGGGTCATTGTTTGAACGATCTTGCTAGGGGCATACAAAGCAATGTTGCACTCAAAAAACTTAGCTCTGAGTCTTGTGGTTTCAGAGAGTAAGACTGTTGTAAGTTTCCCGTTCATAAGTCTATGCAAATCAATTAACCATCTGGGCGGAGTCAATTTCGACCTGGGGTCATGATTTGAACCATGTTGGTAGTGGTCAACAAGGCAATGCTACATGCTAAATATCTCCATGCTAAATATCTCCATAGCTCCATGCCCTTTGATTTCAGAGAAGAAGATGTGTTCAGTTATTTATACAGAAACCTATGTTAAAGTAAATGACCCCTTAGCATGGTCAATTTTGACGTAAGGGTAAAGAATGATTCCATTATGATAGACATCTACTACACAATGCTACATGACAGACATTTCAGCTCTAGACATTCCGGTGTTTGAAAAGAAGATTTTTTAATAGTATCCTCTTTGTTTCCACAACAATCAGTTCAGCATAGACATAAAATGTTTAAAAAAGTTTGGTAGAGCTTTATGCATGAAACAGAGATCGGAATAGAAATAACTTGTTTTGAAAAAGTTTGGTAGGGCTTTATACAAGAAACATCCATGTAAAGCTTCTTTGAAATTGGTTTAGTAGGAGATCTTGTTCGAAGCAAACAATAGACGACAAACGCCGAACATTCATCGATCCTGAAAGCTCACATTGGTATTTCGTACTAGTTTTGCTAAAAACCCTGGACATGTTACTCACATATTGTTTAAAATGCAATCAAATACTTGTATACCAAAATCAGCCATCTAATTACACTTTTATTCAATCGATGGCATACTTTATGCAAACAAATATAACACAAAATGTTATATTTAAATTATATCAGCCCTAGAATTTGATTCGTTACATAAACACATATATTTTAAGGCCTTGGTTTACCCCACCCACTTCTGCATTATCCTTTTAAATTAAGACATGGAATTCTACCACATATACATAATTGTTATTGAAGAGACAACATTTGTCAATTTAATAAATTTAAATCTCATTTGTTTAGACTGTCCATGTCAAACATTGGATAGGCGAAAGAAACTGGGTTTTTTTACTCAAAAAGGTTGGAAAACACAATTCAATTTAACTTAAGGACATCAACAATAAATAAAAGTAACCCGTATTTCCTTAAATGGTACATAATTATATGAATACATTTCCAAAACGTGCATTAAAGAGTTAACAATGCTCAGAATTGATAAAAGATTGACCTTTGTTTATAATTCATTTTCAGGGGTTAATTTAGCCCACCCACTTTTACAGATATTTTGTGTCTACAACACCAATCAAGGTACTATTTTGAGGCAGCATTCTCTTGTTTGATAATTGTTTTGCCGTCCTAGAAAGTTTGTGACACCATTTGGTGGATTTCTTCAGGTCTGTGGTAATTGACAGGTAAACTGTTAAAAAAAAACACTGATTTTTAGACCATTTTGGGGGATTTGTTTTGCACTAATTCCAAAATGGCGGTTACAGTCACATGATATTTATTATTTTTGTCAATTATTATATATTTCTGTTCAGTTCATTGAAAATTTGTTTCAACCGGCTGTACAAGGAACTCAGAATATGCTTTGTTATTTTCGGCGGCCATCTTGTTGGCCATCTTGAATTTTCAAGCCTTGTGACAGAGAATTTTTGTAAGAAATGGGTTTTTGTAATCAGTAGAAATTTTGCTTCCAATTAAGACTATTTTCGCTTTTGGGCGCGAATTGTAAATAAATGACCCCTGGCTCTTGGACTAATTTATAGCCGAGGTCATCAATACGTGTTGATCAATAAGCCAGGAAAACAGCTGCTATCTACGACGGGTAATGCGTCATGATGTACATTGTCAAAATTTCACATAGTGCAATAAAGTTGTCTTATCAAAAGGGCAAAGGGCGCTATTAAAAAAAGCAGGGCGCTGCAGAATAGGGACAGGGCGCCGCGCCCCGCTATTTAGGCCTAGCTGGAACATATTATAATAATAATAAGGATAACTGTGGTTTACACGGTAAATATAAAACGTAGAATTCAATAGAAACAGCAAAAAAATGTCAAATGCCGTCAAATGCCGTAGCTTTACTCCAAATACGTCTATACAAAACTACATGTTCACATTAAACAATTGGTGTCAAACTTTGAAATTATTTTCTAAGAGTGCTTCTTATAACATGTGACCTCCTACAGGTTCGTATTCATATGTTTAAACTACAGGAATGCTAAAATGTGTGAATTATTCTGTCTGTATGTTTATATTATAATTTTCCTCTCTGCTTCTCTTACACGAAGTAATCACACAATGACGCTCCTTATTTGACTTTAGGAGATATTAATTTGTAACTAAAACATACCTAATTAATTAAGTTCAATACTGACATTTATCATGTCCACAGGAGGTGACAATTGTAATTAAATCAAATTAATATAAAAATGAATATCGGTGAATGGTTAGCTATACAAAAACTGCTAGGTTATTGCGTTTAGTATTTCCATTAATCTTTCGAAATTAAAATACCGGGGTGAGTTTTGTTGTCCGTTGCCCGTCGTCGTAAGTCTTAAATTGCTGTAGACGACATCCTCTGCCACTGAACCAATGTCAGCCTAGCTTTACATGATTGTTTCTTGGGTGATCCTCTACCAAAATTGCTCAAACAGTTCCAATCCACTGCACATATTGGATAGAAAAAACATTTAGACGACATTTCTCCTAATTCAGTCAAACTTCACAGGATTATTCCTTAGATGGTCCTCTACTAAAATTGCTCATAAGGTTCTACTCTAATGCACAAAATGGTCACCAGTGTTAAAAACAGATAAATCTTGAAACGACAACTGGGCCAATTTCAACCAAACTTCACGATTGTCGCTCTGCTCCAGTGCATACGTTTTATCATGAGTTGTGCACATCTCATCATGTCTTATCGATGGACTCTTTTCGCTCACGTAATCTATATGGATCCGTCATGCCCCTCTTGTTTATATTGGATAAGATTTTCGTCATATCTCACGATCCTAAGTCAGCTTAAATTTTTATTTACAGAAATTTTCGAAGGTACCTGAAAAGCCTGTTCCAGCGAAACAGGGTGCATCCTGTCTCATCTTCGGCGACAACTAATACACTGAACAGTAAAAACAGTGCGAATAAAACCCTGACCACAAACACTTCAACAGTAACATCAAAAGTAGGAAGTGATGTGTGTGACAAAGGAAATGGGCTGTTTAGCACAAATCTACCCAACCAATTTGAAAAGAAAATTGCTTTCTAAACGGACAATGTATGTATGAACAATACATGTTTGCTCGGACAAGGTGTTTATCTTTTTTTCAATTGTTTAGATGTGGAAAACCGGGCCAAATTGTGCGACTTCTTAATCGTCTTGCTAAGTTTCGACAATTGAAAAAGAGATAAATGGTATTCCTTGATTGTTGACAACGTCAAATACGTCGTTTTTATAATAACAATGTAACTGTTAGTGTTGCATTTTCTTCAAAATTACAAAACACAATAATTGCAAAATTAACAAAAGAGCTATGATGACCCTACATCGCTCACCTGAGCAACATCGCTCTAATAGATCAATTTCAATAAAGCCAGGTGAACCCAGCCACAGGATGGTGCCAATTTCCAGGGGCATAATAAGAGGTCTACTAAACTATGTTACATGGTAAATATCTTAATCTTCAGACATAATGATTTGTATGCCCTAAATCGTGGGCATATTATAATCGCACCGTCCATGTGTCCGTTCTTGCACTTATTTCGTGCCCGGCTGTAATTTGTCATGCATTGACCGATTTTAAAATAACTTAGCACGACTGTAAAGCACATCAAGACAATATGTCGCGTGCTAAACCCATATCCCTACATAAAAGGTCAATGTCTAACTTATACTTTAAACGTTATGTAATACTGTGTATAAATACATATTCGTGTCTAGACCGCAACTATGTCATGCATTGAAGAATTCTAAATAACATGGCAAAAATATTCATCACATCAAGTCAACCTTTCGCGTGCATCACCCATGTCACATGCAAGTCTCGCTTTTTTACTTTGAAGGTCAGTGTCATTCTTGGAGGTCATACATTCTAGAATCCTGTATACAAGCAAGTGTTCATACCCGGGTTGTAACTCTGTTATATATTGAAGTATTTTTAATGAATTAGGACAAATGTTCAGCACATGGAAATAAAGTGTCGTGCGCAAGTACCGGGTCCACACATTGAGAATCAAGGTCAAAGATTGTGAGACATCACTTTTGGGAATTCGTAATTTACAAAATACAGCTCTTGTTAACTCTTTTTCTATATAGGTTTTTGTAAAATCAAGTGAGCCCCGGGCGGTACAAATCATAACCGCGGGGTCATGATCTAAACATCTTGGTAGATGTCTACAAGACGATGCTACTTGCTAAATATCTAAGCGCCGGGTCTTTTGGTTTAGGAGAAGATTGAACCGATGTCTTGAATTGAACAAACTAAGATAAATTGATAAACCGCGAATTTTCACTACCTTTGCAAACAAGTTAGATCGCAGAGAGTAAATGTGTCTTTTGGTACATAGGCGTATAAATATCTATACATATAGTATATTAGTGTTTAGGCTTATATTAGTAGAAAAAGGCTTTAACGTTGTAACTGGGTAAGCCACCAAGGCACAACGTCCATCAGTCTCAGGATGGCGGACACTTTCTGGTCTATAAATTCTGACGTTATTACAGAAAACTAGTATAGAATAGTGGTAGAGTGATGTTCCGGGTTTAATTCATAATTATCTCCGTAGATGTTTATATTTCACTTGGCAAATTTTGTATTTACATTGAGGCATTTTTTTATTTGTTTAAACTCCAAACAAACAAGTAAAAATGTTTATTGGCCTAAAAACTTCACGTCCGCTTTATATTGTTATTCTGCTGATGAAGGCTATCGCATGAAGGCTATCGCCGAAACGTTAATATGAAAATGATGATATAAAAACGTTGTTGTAATAATATGCTATTGTTGAATTTTCCATTTTTATTTTCATTTTCATTTTTATTGGCATAAACAAATAGATCTACATGTTTTTTTCAAACTCTCATTGGCGGTTTGTTTTAACATTATTTCATAGAAAAGTATGAAAAAAAAAGATTAATATAATAAACGTGACTAAATCAATCGTAAGCAAACGTTAGAATACATTATAATATAAATGTAATGTACAAACAATTTTAACATTACTGCTTATAGCAAAAAGAAATTAACTATGATCATTTCGAATCTTTATTGCAAGATGTACGAACTTAGCGAGCTTGACAATTACAGATTTCTTTCAAGTAGACATGCGATTTCAGAATTTGGTTAAATTCGGCCAGGTATAATACTATCTTAGAAGACTTACGGAAATGTATATTGACCCCTTTTATATATGTTCTACATTTTCTTAACTTAAAAAGATAAGCACGTATTATATGTATATGTGTCATCAAAAACTTGAGACTTAACAATTAGTTGAAGTATAACATACAGGAATATAGGAGATATGTAAGCTATTAAATCAACTGGGAATAAACATAAGAAAAATATATTACATGTTGTAGGGGAGACCGGGGCTAGTGCGGCCCCGTTTTAGAAAAATCACAATTTATCAACGCCTGCTTTAGCTCGACCTCTGAAAAATATATATTTAGGTTGGGCATAATTGGGCTGTACTTGTCCCACTATTCCCTATAGTGTTGCTCCATTTTCAGAAGGGTAATTTCTGCTCAAAGAAATCAGGTCAAGGTAACCGAACTTGCCCCGCAAAGGGGCAAGTTTGGCCACCCCACGGGGCAAGTTCGGCCCGCAGAGACGTTATTGTACAAAGTTTGTATATCGCGGAACCAATCTATAAACTGAAAAATCAAAACACATATATAATTCAAACATCATGTAGTTTCATTTCTTTGAACATCAGCGTGTAAGTTTACCCACCATTGGTATTTATATTAACATTGAATTTGAACAATTAACCTAGTCCCGAAGTCTAAAGATCTGCTAAACGTTAAAAGCTTGCTAAGAAAATCTTTTTACTTGATAGATCTACATCTGAAGAAATACTTTAATGTAATAAAAATGAGAAATAAAAACAACTAGAACTATCACTGAAGGTGATGAATACGCACCGAACACCCCACTGACACAGTATATGAAATTTATGTAATATTTGATGCCTTAATTATTGGAACAGCACAACTTGCGGCTTCTGTGAAGTATATAATTAAATTCTGACCAGTGGTTTTGGAGTTTAAAAGCGCACAAGATTTAACATCTCAAGCCCCTCTGATCTTTGACCTAGTGACCCGGAACATGGACCATGCACAATAGGCATGGTGCTATCACATGCGAAGTTCATAAATTTGAGCAGGGTTTTTTGGATTGCGTCCACACATCTCAAGCCCCTCTGATCTTGACCTTTGACCCAATGACCCGAAACATAAACAATGCACAACTAGGCATTGTACTTATCACTTGTGTGAAGTATCATTAAATTCGGACCAGGGGTTTTGGTGATTTAGCGGCTACAAGATTTTACTATTCCGAGCCCCTGTGACATTGACCTTTGAATTAGTGACCCGAAACATAGACCATGCACAACTAGGCATTGTATTTATCACTTTTGTGAAGTATCATTATATTCTGATAAGGGGTTTTGGAGATTTAGCGTCCTGGATATTTTTCTATCCCGAGTCGCTGTGACCTTGACCTTTGACCTAGTGACCCGGAAGATAGACCATGCACAACTAGGTTTTGTACTTACCGGTATTACTTGTCTGAAGTATCATTAAATTCTGACCAGGGGCTTTGGAGATTTAGTGTCCACAAGATTCCGTCTACAGACAGACAGACAGACGGTCAGACGGACGGTCCATTCTTTTAGGTTTAATGGCTGAAAGCCAAGGGGCTGTTAAGTGAGGGCCTTTTGTGCCCCCCCCCCCCCCCACCCCCATAGACACCATTTCAGCAAAATGGCTTGGGAGTCAAGGCCCCTTAACTAAGAATAGCTCCCTATTAGCTTGTGGGCTACTAAAACGGCGTATTAACCTATTTTAGCCACACGGACGGACAGACAAGCTGAATCCAGTATACCCCCCTTACACTTTGTTTTCGGGGGGTATAATAACCATATATTAAATATGCCGGCTTATAGAGTGTTAGTTAGTTCGGCTATAGGCCAAACGTGCCCCTTCTCGAAGGGCCGAACTAGCCCCCGGCAGTATTTACAAAAATATCACGTGACATCATCTTGCATGGTGCAGAAAATGGAATTTACATGGTATTATATCAAAGCCCATTTTCCTTTATTAATATACATATAAGAGTTTAATCTGAATCTTAACGGGTCTCAAGAAAAATAAAAACTGAAATGGAAGTTGAAAATTTCCGCACAAATCGAAAAAATGAAGTTTCGGTTCCAAAACGCAATTAACCATCACAAGGTGGCCATTTTTGTAGGTATGTATATAAAAGCGTCACAAGTGACGTCATAATATTGATGACATCTCTATAATAATCTTGGTTCAGGCGCTATTTGTAACCAGATGCCGAACATACCCCGAGGCCGAACTAGCCCCGGTCTCCCCTACTATACTAATGAGTTGAATATATCCTGCAAAGATAAAAGTGACAGAAAAAACAAAGATATATATCTCCAAAACTTTTAACTTTCTCCACCTTTAAGTTTATATACATTTCAGCACAAATAAATCACATAAATGTTCACTATGTAGATCTTATACAATTAAATTGGTAAAAAGGATACGAATTGCTGATCAAAACTTATTTCTTAATTCAAACACAAAAGAAGAACTGTAAATCTGAACGTTGTATCTTCGTTCTTAGATAGACCGTTAAATAAGGTGAAAATGTATAGGCTCAAATAGAAAAAGAATGTTTTTCATGAATTTAAATTATATAATTATATAAAGGGGGTCAATATACGTTTCCGTAAAATGTATTCAACAAAATGTCAACTATTTATGTTGTATAATTCCTATATGTGTTTCAACAGTTGTTGGAATGTGCTAGTGCATACACAAGAAGGGAAAGTATTTTGTCAGTCAAACTCGTAATAACCGCAGATACATGAAAAGTCAAATACAGACCAGTTTGTGCAAGTCAATATATTGTATTACGTTGTAAATGCTTACGTTTCATTAGATAACAAAACGTTATTGTTTTGGTACAGAGGAAGAACATCTCTTTGAACCTAACATACAGTATTATACAACAACTTTTAAAAGCATGTGTAAGGAAAGTAACATATCAAAATACATTTTTTCAAGAAACAGTTTCTGGAAAACCTCGTACATATATTGTTATGTGTTATATGTTATTTCGTGCGGTTATGTAGAAATAAATTGAGAAAAAACTATTTTAGTCTTATAATTATTTTGTTTCCATTTTGCGCACTTTATCACTATCAATTTTGTATTGCAAAGAACAACTACTCTCACAATGCAAAATTATAGCTGTAAATCTTGTGGAACACGTACATGTAAATTTATATGCTGTCATTCAAACAGTAAATATTTTTTCAGATCGTATGGTTTTCTTAACACAGTATGGTTAACTATGCTTATATATGACGTATATGTGTTTTATCTTAAAAGAAAAAAATGTTAAAATTCAATATGAGGATCTTACATGGCCTGCTGTGGGGGACTGGGTTGTTCCGACCAGAGGGAAAGCGGGTGGATAGGAGGAACCGAGCGAATTAGGAATGATGTATTTTGGCACTACATTTGTATATGCTATAGAAACGTCTTTGTATGTCAGGAATATCAGGGAAAATGCCGTTCCATACTGACTTGTTTAATGTCAAAACAGGATTACAACAAGGCTGCATTTTATCCCCGTTGCTATTTAATATGTATATTAATGACCTGGTTGTATACCTGAACACATTAAATATTGGAGTCAACATTCATGGTGAAAAAGTTTGTATACTACTGTATTCTGATGACTTAGTTTTGTTAGCAGAAAACTCACAAGACTTACCAACCTTGTTAAATGCTCTAAATGATTGGTGTAGTGTTAATGATATGACTATCAACTGCATGAAGAGTAAAATTGTTCATTTTAGACCTATGTCAGTTACCAAAAGTAATACATTGTTTTCATGTGGGAATGATATTATTGAAGTTGTTAGTGGATATTTTACAATATAAAAGCCGTGAAAAAACTAAGTTACTCCAAATTTAGCTAACAAGAAAGTAAATCAGTAGGTAAAGTGACCCCGGTGCCAAGAAGAATGATTGAGTATCTAGATTTTAATTTAACTGCTAAGTTTGTGGCCCAAAGTGCGAGCGGTGCTCTTGGTCTAGTAATTGCAAAATGTAAATCAATAGGAGGAGTCCCTTATAATGTTTATACCAAACTTTATGACTCTATTGTTTGGCCAATTATTGGTTATGGCGCAGCAGTATGGGGTTGTCGATCTTTCTCTTCTTTTAATGCTGCTCACAATCGTGCTATGAGTTTTTATTTAGGCGTTGGCAAGTACATGTATACGCCTTGTGCAGCACTGGCGGGAGAGATGGCCTGGCAGCCTCCAGTTGTTCGTCAATCATTGAAAAGTGTAATTAATTTCTGGGCACGACTATGTAATACTGGTAATGTCGAAACTTGATCATTGGTACATATAGGCCTTAAATACATTTTCATAGTCCTAATACCGACGTAGATCCTTGGTCTGGCTATTTGTGGTATGCGTTTCGGAAAGAGCAGATTTCATTAAGTATAAACTAAAAACGACTTTTCATTGTCCAATTAGTGTTTACTTTACCAATTAGTGATTAAATGCATTTCATAAATTACTTTGCCTGCTGAGAAATACCGACAAATTAAACAAGGTCAACATTCAAATTGCACTCAATTACAACTGTATTAACAATAGTGTGTCTTTAGCTAAGCTTTCGTTCGACAAGTGAGTAAAAGTGAAAATAATCGTAGAATTCAATTCTTAGAACATATAATAACTATGTTGGATCACTGTCTCCTGAATGTCAAACCAGTAATCGCGGTAAAAGTCCACCACTTACAGAAGTAAATCAGTATTTGATGCTAAAGTCAGTCTAATTTCATATATTCAGTGTAAGTTAAGTATGCACTTTAATGGTCCAGTTCTATTTGGTTTAGATGGTATATCTGAAACACTACGACCATCTTTTCATATGTATCTGTGCTCTGAGCTAGCAGGTGGTTGTGCGAACAGTCCTGTCGTCCCTTTGTAAATTACAGTGGGTATGTTTAACGTATTTTGTCGACTTTTAACATAAGTCTATATTAAGCGTTTGAATGAACAATTGTCGGCTTGCACTCATTAAAGACTGAACTGAAATTTACTGTCTCTTCGCTTTTACTTCATTCGTTGATGGATATATAAACGGAATATTTGCATTGATTATCACCTTCTTTTCTTTTGTTGATTGGTCTGTTGCTTTAGAATCATTAAGTTCACTGTCGAACATATCGTGCACTTCTCCATTTTCATCGGTAAGATTCACGGAAGGTGCTTTCACAGATACAGTGGAAGTACCTGAAAATAGTCTTAATCTTGTTATTTGTAGAGTTGTCTTAGTTTCTTTATCAAAATTGGTTTCCCTCTCATCATTTTTGTCTGTTATTGTTGATGTCAGGCTTGAGCCGAATTTTGGAACATTGCGCTGTGCAGTCTCGTCGTTTATTGTCATATTTTGTATTGATCTCGATAAGCTTGTTCTTTCTTTAGATATTTGGAATGTAGGATTATAATTTATTGAATCAAGTGATAAAGTGGGAACAGCGAGGGATTGTTTGTTTGGGTTTAATTTGAACTTTACTAATACATTCTTTTTGGTTGCTTGATTTTCATCGATTGTATCTAACTTAACAGTTTTGGTCGACTGTAAAACGGAATCAGTACTTATTGTATGTGATGGATTTATCGCGATATCTTCACATGCTGACATGCTTTTTATTCGCTCCTCGGCTTCAGCAATGTATTGAGACACTACACTGCTGTCACATTTAGATGAGGTTTCATAAGCTGATCTGATACTTTCAGGTTCCTTGGTCTTTTCTGGTGCATATAAAGAGTTATCAACTCCTAGATTTTTATCAGTTTCTGTTCTTGAACTTTCAATTTCTTGTTCCTGATACCTTTCAATTGACTTAAGAGCGTTTTCAAACTGAACATCAGTGTCTGTACAAGTTTCGGTGTCCTCCTGTGTCCTGTTAGTCAAGTTTGATCCAGCATTTTCATTAATCTCTGTAGCGTTACGATTATCACCCTTGATATAAGCATTAGCAACAGGTGTGTTTTCTTTCCTTTGTGACATAATGGAAGCCGCCGTCATTGTTCTTTCTTCGACCAAAGTAACCATTCCATTCCTAACATCATTTACAAGCAAAGGAGCGTCTTCAGATAAAATGTGACTAATTTCCGACGGAGGAGGATTACCTGGAAACTGTGAAAACTCAGTGCTGAGAGAATCCGAAGATTTGGGTCGACGAAAAACTCTTCTGTAGTATCTGCGAAAGTTGTAATCGCTGTTGTTTTTGGTCATGTCTTCCTCTTTGTATCTTCCTAACCCCCTTTGCTTGTGAATAACGTTACCATTTCGGTCGCGTAAGTTATTTCTTATTGGTTTAAACATATCTGCAGCATTATCTTGTTGAAATGACATGCCTTGCATACTGACTTTGTAGGTAAATGAAGAACTAGGAACGTGTGGTTTTGCTTTGGAATTGAAATCGTCACTGTATTCAAACTTTTTTCGTCTGTAACTTTCGTTCCTCCTAGCCGTATTGTCATACATAGGATATTGCTGTCTCGCTTCTCTTTTCTTGTTGTCATAAAAACTTGGAGCAACGGTTTCTCCAATCGATATCACACTGAGTTTTCGGTCCTGTCGTTCAAGCTTTACTGATTTATCCTCCGCGTCTAGATAAGCTTCTTTAATTTCTCTAGGAGTCACATCAGCTTCCGCTTGTGGTTCAGTTTCGGTTAAATAAAAGCTGTTACCTGGAGCTAAAGGCGACATAGCTGGTCTTGTATAACCGGCGGGGATGTTTACTATATCTGTGTTAAATTCTGATCTATTTCTGGCGGTATATTTATTCTCCTTATCTTCTTTAGTGGCAAGTGGCTCGAGTTTGATAACATTGCTTCTCAATTCAAGGTAAGGTCTGTCTAGAGATGGTTTTGAGCCTCGTTTGGCTTTCAGGAAGTGATCGCCCTTTGTGATGGATTTTTCTGTCTCCGGCTCCAGAGCAGAAATGAAGGTAGCACTCCCAATTTTAAAAGGCTTTGGTGTTAATCTATAGGGTGATTTTTCATATTCGCCATTCTTCACACCAAATGCAAACTTGTCTTTCTTTTTGTAAATTGAAATATTGTCTGGTAAATTTGAATAAGGAACGCCGACCTGTTGAAGTGCAAATGTTGGACTGCGTACCAGACTACTTTTGCTGATGCCTTCAGTAAAAATATGATGACCCGGTGAATACGTTTTCATTGATAATTGTGGACGAATAATGCGACTTGTTCCTTCTATATGTGGAGATTCAATGAACTTATGTTTGGTTGTTTGATAAGAAACCTTTACAGGTGGAAGCCTTTTGAAAGCTAGACTCTCTGTAGGCCCAACTATTTCATTATACTGATTCAACAAATCCAAGGAAAGAACATCGCCACCGATTGGTTCCAATTTGATGGCTGTATTGTTCTTGTCATCTGTGTTTTCATTGGTTGCAGTTTGGTATAACGGGGTTATTTCCGTTCTTTGGGGTCTCAGAGGTCGCTTGGATGCACCATCTGCTCTTGTGTGCAGGTTTTTTGGAACAGCAAGGGCTTGTGAAACATGCACCGTTGACATTCTTTACACCTTAACGTGCCCTGAAATATAAAATAATAAAAGACATTACTACGAATCAAACTAATTTATTTATGCATGCTGGAACAAAATATGAATGGGCATGCGTAACTTTTTGTCCTCGTACTATTAAAATACATTTACATTGCCTTCCTCTATATATGTTCGTACTTTTTTAAACTAGGTGAAATCGTGCACTTTTTACCTATCTAAAAATGTTGATGTGTTTCACAAATCAAACCGGCTCATCCTTGCATAATTATAAACATTCTTTCTGAGCACTCCATATGTTTAATTTCGTTAAATAACGATAAAGATATTACAACTTAGCTAAATAAATACGTCTATAATATACGTTGGTAAAATAAATTAAAACGGTATTGGGGTCATAATTGGTGGTTTTTTTGGGGGCTGAAAGAGTTACTTCGCTTTAGGTGAAATATCAAGGGTTTAAAATGTTACAACATTCGTGTATTTAGCCAGAAAAAGATTGACCAATCTGTCAATGCTCAAAACTGGCGAGGTTCCAGTAGCAAATATCACTAGAATTTTTAATAAGATTATTTTGCTGTTACATTGTTACCAAAATTTGTCAATCACTTGAACGTATCTTCTCATTTCATCACAAATTGGTGCCGTGACTCCGCACTGGACGGGTTGTACCAGTAAGTATACATGTAGATGAAAGAGCAATGTATTACGATTGTGTCATCAAGTATGTTTAAATATTTGGAACTTAAGAATTTAGAAAATAAGGTAATAGTATGGAAAAGTATAGAATTTAGGAATATATGTATCTATATCTAATGGATTTAAATTTTATATAACAGTTCAGTTGATTTTGAATGGTGTTCTTGGGGTTTTCTTGACGTTCTCCGTAAACTATTTAATGGTTTTCGGGTGTTCGTGTCATAATTCATTTTATCACATTCTCTCAATTAAACTTCTGGCTTGTAATGAGAAACCTCAATCAGTGTTCACTATATATTTTGTACTCCTTAAATGTAATGTCATCACGAACTTTAGACCTAATGAACTGATTGAATAAAACCTCTCTGTCTTTAATTAAGCCCGAGTATTGCAACACTTATGTATAATACTCGTGTCCTATTTTATGTTGAAAATAATTCGCAAAGAAAGCCTTTACCTTAGATTCGTTTAATATAATCATTTAAATGTCATTTAAATGAAGTGCGATTTTACAATACTGTTATTCTTTTCTAATTATATTAAAAAGGGTCTTGTGTCAAAAAGGGTCCCCTCTTATGAAGTCTTTTTTAACGCTTTTTGATGTTGTCTCAAATGTTTTTAAAAAAATCCCTAAATTTGGAACAGACTGTAAAACAGTTATTATTTATCTGTGTGTCCTCCAAAGCTTAAGAGAGGTACATAATTATATAGTAGGTTGCATGAGAAATATTTTGTTTTTTACATATACTGTATAGAAATTAAAATTTTAAGAAATGATTTCCTTATTTGCAAAATAAATATATTTTGATACTTTACTTGAGACTGTTTTTGAGTTGAAATTCAACAAAAGCAGGAACTTAAAAGCATAAAATAACTTCGGAAGGGACAATTCACCTTTATTTCAACCGTTACCACAAAAGCGAAATAGGAGACGGAATATAGAAAAAACTAATTGCACAGTCAAAGAAACGCAAAACTGCAGAGTCCACTTCTTTAGAATCCGATGTAAATGGTGATGCCCTGAAATTAATGGATTCACATGATGAAATACACGAAGAAATCACCTGCCCGGGATGTGGATCGGATGAAGGCAGTTTAGAGGAGTGGGCACAATGCAAGGCTTGTTCGCGTTGAAGGCATGTCACGTGCACTGGTGATGCAGTGCTGATTGAAATTCCGGCTGAACAGATGGAAAGTTATCCATTTCATTGCGAGTTTTGCTAATAATTTGACCTTACCACGGCATGTAATTATGCAATGAAATTTCATTGTATTTCGAATTAAATCCAGCAAAGAATTATGTTCTTATTGTACATTTAAAAGTTTAAACCAAAATACCCGGTAATAGTGTTTAGTCCGTTTATACTCCATGTTTTCCATATTTTTTAAAACTCTCTTCGGGTGTCGAATTTACGGTCTCCCTGTCGAAATAACGAAACCAACGTTGACTTAATTGGTACCTTCTTGCACAACTAAAATGAGCTTGTAAGCGAACTACACTATCTTAAATGCGCGGGAAATGAGGACTTTCTTCGTTACTCTTGCTTCGTCACTTACTTGGAAAGAAACATCCTCGGAACATTTGAATAATTTGCATGTCGATAATTAAAGAACATAATCGTTCTAATAACGTTAATGAAAAGTGTGTTTCGTTGTATTTGCAAAACAGTAGAATGTTTAGATCATCAGTATCATCTGTTACCAGTGTACACTTGATGCATTTTAAATCATATTTTCTTCCGTATGAGCCCGTCACAAACATTTACGTGTTTAAATATATCTGTACATGACTTGAAACATTATATATTCACTCACCTATCAATTGCTATTTAATGATATCTGTAAATATAGTGTCGTTTGACATACCTGCCAAACTGTCGGTAATTCAATTCAATAAACTTGTAAATAATACCAGTATATTAATTGTCTAATTTCTATAGCAGAAGTCTTCTATTAAATATCATATAACATTTATTGCAAATCTGATCTCATGTTAATATGCTATATTAATCTAATCTACCAAAGAGTACATGTTATTAATTTTGATATAATCTTACGTCGATTAAGATAACTCCTGAAAATGATAAGAAAAATCAATCAACACTTGCCTCTTTAATGGTGTCGTTATCGTTCCATCATATATCAAAATAACGCTTCCACAGTGGTATCTTCATCTGAAATTGACAGTCCCTCAATAAAATTTGAAACTGTTAAAGATTTACCCTCTAAAGTATAGCGATTAATCTAATAGCGAACAATTACACGCACTCTAAAGGCTTTGTCTAATCTATATTGTTCTTTTTGACCGGGTATTAACCATGTTTAACAGACCTCTCTATTGTCTCGGGTATTTAATTCTGATTTAGCTTACCGTCTATAAACATGCTTCATTATTTAATGCGGGGTGTTTCTTTCCGGATTAATTGTCGAGTTAAAATAACACAGATCCTCAGAAAAATATTTTTTTAGTTTCTTTTGCTGTTATTTTTATTTTCCTAAGAAGAAATTACGTCAAGAAAGGACCAGAAATAGACCCTGAATGATTTATTTAGTACAAGTACAGAATCTTAAGGGTAGCGACTGTGCAATGAAGATGAAAGAAAAAGACTCAATCTTGAAAGGAACTTCCGTTCAGCCATACTTTTAAATGATAGTAGACAGAAAAACGTAACATTTTGGAATCTCTTCTAAAGTATGTTATTACGCTGTAAAAAAATTGCAAGATCGTGCTTGAAATAACATTCAGCATGTTTAGGGAAAGGCATAGAGAATCAGGGTTTGATAAAGACGCGAGAACTGTGCTAGTATTGAGGAGTATAACAAACACTTATGGGAACACGATTCATTGCCAGAACAAAAAAAAAGAAGAAATGTATCCGGTTAACAAAGATGCCACTCTGTTGACACATTAAGAACAATAACTTCGACAGTAGCTGAAATAATGGTACTATTGTGTGGTATTTCAAGAAAATATAGCTCATATGCAATTAAACTTACTTTTATATATATATATATATATATATATATATATATATATAGTAAAAGACGACATTTTTACATCAGTGGTCCTCATGTCTCTGAATTACACAGTTTTGAAAATGCGTGTAATCGAAAATTAGTAATTTTGACATAGTCAAACACAATGTTAGCTTTTAAAAAAGCTAGAAAGCGGCTCGCATAGTTTTTTGGTAAGAAAATGTAACAATGTGTACTTTTTATAGATTAATCAAGACCGAGATTGGTTTTATATCAATGCCCACAATTACAATATGCAAAGTCAAAGATTTAAAGATGAGATCCATACAAAAAGTAACAAATGTGAATGATTTTAATCAGATTGGAAATGATTTTAGTCAGATTGTGTCAGTGTCTAAAATGTATTTTTATTTTCAAATCGATTTCCACTATCAAATGGTCGTTGAAGGTTTCAAGAGGTTTCTTACAGATCAAATTGGTCACCGCGATTGACCTACTTTTTGGCAACCAATCAAATTCAGTCTTTGGCTAAAACTGACTGGAAATTGCAGTCAGGTAAATCTCTCCTCTTTTCGGCTTCAAAATTCTACTTTTCTAGGCATGACGGGAGACATGCCGGGGTCTCATCCAAAACATAAGCTAAAAATTTAGCTTTTGGACGGACCTTGATAGAATCTCTTTCAAATCAAATCAAGAGGTTTCTCGCCGAAACAAGAGCTGTCAGTCGTAAGTGACGAATGCCCCCGCGGTGGTGTCTCGAAGTATGTGACCTTGACCTTCAAGGTGTGGACCTGGTACTAGCACACGGCACTTAATTTCCGTGTATTTAACATTTATGCCATTCTATTTAAAAATCCTTCAGCGTATAACAGAGTTACAGTCTGAACAGGAAGAAAAGACAGACGGTTAGACAGAGAAAGCGTGCATCAAATTTCAATCATTTTAAATTCCTTCAATGCATGACAGAGTTTCAATCCGGACAGGATTCTAAGACCTCTGATCTCTAATTGTGACATTGACCTTCAAGGTAAAGAAGAAGGACTTGCGCATGACACGTCATCTCGATGTGTCAATATGTGTGTCATGTAATTAAAAAAAAAACTTCAATGCATGACATAGTTACCATGTATACAGAATTCCATGAACTTTAAACTCTATGAAACTCTGTTAAAGTGTGACGTTGATCCTCAAGCTAGGGGTTCGGGACTCACGACACGTTGTCTCTATGTGATGTCAATTATTTCAAAACCCTTCTTGTACACGACATGCTATTTCCATGATTGTGCTTAACATATGTGCCAAGTTGTTTTAAAATCCTTCTTGTACACGACATGCTATTTCCATGATTGTGCTTAACATATGTGCCAAGTTGTTTTAAAATCCTTCAATGCACGACAGAATTACAGACCGGACACGAATGTGTGCATATAGACAGAATACCTTAAAACTTGTAAGTGTGACCTTGACCATATGTCGTCTTCATATGCTGGAAATGTGTGCGAAGCTGTATGCATAAGAGAGTTACAGTCCGGACACGAATGTATGCAAATATACAGTAATACGTTTAAGTGTGACACTGACATTTAAAAAGGGACGCGAATCTTGCACGCGACACGTCATCTTCTTGTGCTGCACATTTTTATTTCAAAATTATTCCATACATGACAAAGTTACAGCCCACACACGAAAGAGGGGGTGGAATGAGGGGCACATAGACAGACGGACGGACGGACGGTGTGTTCGTAATATTTTTTCGTTGGGATACCTTTAGCATTTGTTCATATATGACAGTATACATTTGTTTCATGCTTGATTCGGGAACAATTAAACTATTGTCCTTATGTTTACAGCGATGACTTTTAAACTGTTGCCCGGCGGCACAGAGGCAGAGGACAAAAATTCAAAATGTCTTCCCACATCCCGAGGTACAATAGTTTTGACTATTCTTGAAGAACACATGAAATAACTTTTATTAACTAATTCTTGCCTCATGTAATAAGAGACTTTGAACAAACAAGCCTGAGAAAGCTTTTGGATCCATTCATTGTTTTCTTTTTCAATACTTAGCCTGTTATTTTCAAATGTATTCAAGGTCCCGGCAAACTTCAGCGTATCCCATTTGGAGTTTTTGCGCATCGTAGTTCGTCCTCCGACGTAAGCTAAAAGTCGAAACTGTTTGCCCTCCCTACCTGACTCAGAAATACTAGTAACAGGAAAAAAACAAAAATGATAAATTATCAGTCATCAGGGACAGCACAACAAAGACATCGAACAAAACATCAAACATACAAAGCACTATATATACACTACATATTACATCATTACATACATATACAATACCAGAACAGACGCACATACATAATTTGTTGATACATGTAATAACGCTCTAATAATTCTATCTTCTATTGCTTCCTTACAATGTTTGCTGGATAACACACAATGTCTGGAATTCTCTATTTAGCGAACGTACATATTCAAACGGATGCGTTTACTTAGGAAATAGATTTCATATTTTAGTGATATACCGGTTAGTATATCACTGTGTGGAGTGTAGATGCGTAGTAATCTAATCACGAAGGCCGAAAGTCTGGGTGATTAATTACGAAGCATCTAAACGACACACAGTGATATACATACCGGTATATCACTCAAAAGTAAAATCTATTTCCATTCTAACACGTTAATTTAATAAAATAAAATGTTGGAAGGGGTACTATTTGATGCACTTACACGAAGTCGCTGCCTTGAACTTGTAGTATTGCGTGCATTCCTTGCATTTCTTGACATTTTCGGTGTTCTTTTTTACTCCTCAAATAAAACGCTTTTCGTCTTATTTTTGTTGTTGCTGTTATTGGTGGCGATAGAGGAAGTGTAGAAAATTTTACTATGATTTATTTTACATCACGTGAATTCATTCACAACAATACAAATACAAGCGTATTAGTGCATGCACACTCATAGATGTTGTGTGAAAATTACGCGGGAGGGAATTTCAGCAGTCAAAACTAGTTCGGACGCCTAGCGTGACATACTTGGTAGGTATATCACGCTCAAATCCTTCTTTGCCTATATTACAGGAATACTCTATAACGTTAAAGACGGTTCCTGGTATATAGGAGATATTTTCAATAGTGTTAGAATCTTAATTAGCGCACTTTGCTATCGTTCTTCGTGATAGACCAGCGTGATAAAACGCAATTAAGCTTTTAAGACTCAGTGAAATCTTTCTCAACAGGATTTATCACATTAAGTTAATGCAAAAAATTACGTACGCCATTTCAGTATCCAGGGGTGGATACAGACAAGGATTGCTTGGGTGGGGACAGGCTCGGGTGGGTCCATCAACTGTGTCCATGAAATAGTTCAATTTCCAGCATATTTCATCTACTCTGAAAACCTAACTTGCAACTGCAACGTGTTTATGAGGCAACAAAAGCAATGTCGAATACACAATCGTTAATACATGTACAATCATGTACATCTAAATGTTTACAAACATACAAAAATCAAAGACACATGGGATTTGGACAACTTATGCCCCACTTCTTATCAATGCGATTCAAGTGGCCTTGGTTGTGAGGTCTCATCCAATAGACAATAATATTAGTGCACAGGAACTTTATATTCAAACACATAATAAAAAAAGAACAATGTATCTTGCGAAAAAAACACCCCCTCTTTTAAAGAGGTTTTTCTGACGATACATTGCTTTTAAAAATATTTATAATATAGGATCGAATAGTTTTTTGATAAATCTCTCTCGAGTTTCATAAATTACATATACCAGTTGGCTCCACGCTATATACTGTCAAACACGCTATATACTGTCAAACATGCGTTAAAAACCAACTCGAGACCACCCTGTGAATGAAGACCAAAGGAGCAGCTAGTCTGTTAGTGAACGCAAGGAACTATATAAACAGAATTGATCTTGTTAAAATAATATGTCCATGAAAGCACAATTAATTTGAAAATTCTGTCAAGAGTAATCCAACTTGGATGTCTGATGCCTCAGAAGAGTTTATGTTTCAAATCAATCAGAGAAACGAGATATGTGCATGATAACAGTAAAATCTTAACCAGAATGACTCGGTCCAAAAGGGCTATAGTTAGAATTAGATTCAGCTAAGAATGATCTAACATGAAAAGATGGTTTCAATTCTATAGGGAAATTTTGATAATCTTTTTTTCTCTAAAACCACATGGTCTAGAGCAATTTGGCATGCAGCATTGCCTAGTGGACCTCTACCAAGATTGTTCAAATCATGACCCCCGGCTCAAAATTGACACAGCTCTTGGGGTCACCTGATTTACATATACGTACATAAGTAAAAGGACTCGGGCTTAATTTGTTGGCATGTAGCATTGCCTAGCAGACCCCTCTACCAAGATTGTTCAAATCATGACCCCTTGATTTAACTTAGTCTTAAATAGGAAAACTTCAAAAATCTTGTCTAGATCCACAACTCCCAGGGCTTAGATATTTGGAATGTAGCATTCTGTAGTGGAGCTCTACGAAGAGTGTTGAAATCACCCTTTCTGTTATTGTTGACCTTGTATTATAACCAATGGTAGCGTGGTGTGTGACATACAGTAGAATCACATATGAGTAAAGATCACCTGGCTAGTTTTTAAAGCCAATTATTTTTTCAGTTTAATCCAAAAGAACACATAAAATAAAACAGACATTACTTTATCTTCATTTTATTAAATACTTTTCTAAAACAACCATATTTAACAAAAACCTTTTTTTTTCAAATAACATTGTGGTAATAAATGCTTTGGAAAAAATATGTAAATATTCTTTTAGTGGTATTTCCTACCAAGCTTTGCTATTGCTTAACATGTACCTCTATCCCCAACCCCACCTCAATATGACACGACACTGTTACAAGCCACAATGATCTTTAGTTATGGTTTGTTTCTAACCATTATTTCTGTTGTCAAGATAAAAAGTTTGAATAACAAAATAATTGCTTATAAAACATGTAGAGAGAATCAGCAGCAGTTAAATGTATCACAGTTAATACTACATAAAGATTTTTTATCATTTTGTAAAAATGTAAAAAAATAACATTAAATATTGTGTTTGTAAAATAAAATACTATAAAATAAAATGTATTTGGGATATACAATCATGTATGGTTTAACCTGCTAAAACAAATCAAAAACATGTTTTTGAAATATTTCATGTTTTCAAAAGAAAATGTTATCCATCAGGCTAGAAAATATAGCAACATACAAGATATCAGCTTTCAACATTTTCCTAACAAGACCAAGTTGGTTGAAACTTTAACCATGCAGTTGTTCAGTTATTCACCAGTTTCATTCAAGTTAGTGGGAAAAAACACATTATTTTGATTTAATATCAAAAAGCTTTTAGTTTTTATTTCCTTACGTTTTGCTTTACAGAGTCTGTCACAAGCTAGAGATATTATCCTAAAGTTCATTAGCAATTAGTTTATCCTTGAATTACTTGGTCTAGAACCACTATATGTAGCAAATCACTGCACAAATATCACTGCAATTAGTTTTTCCACTCATGAAAATATCACCTTTGATTCTCATTTAGAGAAATATATCTCAATTTTTCACCAGGACAAATAAATATTCTCTATCCCTCATACACTCACTTTTTATGGACAGAATCTGGTTAGTGCCTTTTTTGTGTGTAACATATCTAATTACCATTATCTGTAATTAAAATATCTTAGTAATAATTTACCCTCCCCTACATAGAACATTAACATATCTTATTTGCTATGTCTTGTAAGTAACATTATTACCTTTCCTTGTATCAAACATATCTGTTTATTGTATGTTACATATTTATTCACTTATTTACTTTTCGCTGTATGAAAAATGTCTACACACATTTGACATTTCCTGTAAGTTATATGTTTGTGAGGTGAGTAGCATACAGGTAGCTGTGCCAATAGTTCAGGCTCAACAGCACTGCCAAGTGATGAAGAAGCGCACTCAAACATTTTTTTACAAGTTTTCTTCACAAAGAAATAATGACTTGATATAATCTGAAGTAACAGTCAATACTTGTTTCACTTCTACTTGTTTTTTTCCCTGCATTTGCTGACTACGTCACAAATTGTTTAACCACATTCTCATGTTACACAAAATATAAGGTCAATGTATTGCTGCTTTATTAGTCAATAACACTATGCTGGAAAGAAAACATGTCATATCACAGGTACTGGTGTCATTCCCATCCCACTTTTGTGATAAAGAAGCAAGGTACCAAACGAGTTACACCCTTCAGTAGATTTCAACAACAATTTTTCTTCTTTTAAATATCTACTTCTCTCGAGAACCTGACAAAGTCAAATGCCACTCTGTACAAAGTGGAAAAATGATATGAGAATGACAGTAGATTATGACACCATCCATAACTGATGACAAATGCATATGTGATAAATTTCACACAAGTTAGCATTCAGCCTCTGCTTCCATTGTTCGTTGTCTGTACTCCTCTTCACGTGTGGGCGGGATGTCATATGTAGGCTGAGGGGTGTATGGTGCTGTTGGTGACCTCATCTGTGATGTTGGCATGGTGGTCTGTGGTATCATGCCATGAACATTTTTCACAGGTTCCTGCTGTTGTATGTACCTGTCCATTAACCAACCTTGATTCCGACTGTTGAAATTTTTACTCAATTCAAACAGATTTAGAATTGAAGAGCTCTAATAAAGGAGTTAAGGACTTCAACATTTTTTTCTTCTGTTGCAAAGTCAACTTTGCTAAACATTTGCTAGCCATATCAAAAGGTCTCATGCCTTTATTCCATAAGCATATTAAATTTACTGAAACTTCAATACACCTGCTATTTTTCCTCCCACAAAATTCTTAGATTTTGTCAATAAATGCACAAGCAAGCAATAAAATCTTGCAGAACAGGTTAAACATTTTAAGCATTCTCCCCCCACCTGTCATTTATAAGAAAAAGTAGTCAAAGTATATTTCTATTTCATCTAAAAGCAGCACAGTGGAACAATTAAAAAGAAAATCAGTATTGGGTCACATCAGGATTATTAATGGGAAGGTTTTTTTAAATATCAGCAAAGATGGAAGTATTTTCTATTTTTAGCTAAGGTGGCCCCTACATTCCAAAACACTCGAAATCAGTTAGTCTCTATTATGTTTTATTCAATTATTGAATATTTTGCAAACTGTCCCTTTAATACTAGAAAATCAAATTCACTTGAAGAAAAATACTGATAAAAAGGATACATTTTTACTAAGTGGTGGCAGTTGAAAGACTGAGGGTGGCTGAGTTAATCGCAGGTCAGTTGAACCTGTTGGATGGAAATACTGATGGGCTCTCGGGTTAAACACACTACCACGTTGAAATGGCATGAACAATGCTGGCAGGCTCACATCTGAAATAGAAAAAAAACAACAGTATTGTTATCTAATTCTATAAGAAGATAAAACCTGTGTTGTCTTTAATGAATACACTCAAAAAGTACAGTGCAGGCAGACAGGTAAAGCTCAATAAGCCACCCTTTAAGAAAGGTGATTGCTTACTTCAGGTGAATTCAATAGTAAATGTAACTGGTACTTTCTAGACACAACACACATGTCCCTTTAACTCAAGTGATGGCTAAATACAGGTGACCCTTTACCAAGGTATGATTGTATACACATGTATCTACATGTCTGTACTTACCGTTTAAAGCTTCATACATTTCCTGATCCCGGCGGCTAAGTTTATGCTGCCCTGCTAACTTCTTTTCAATATCATCCTGAATTTCTCGGCGGGTTTTCTCGATCAACTCAAACTTATGCCTGTAACTTTCATCTTCAAAGTATTGTAACCGGTCCAAAAACTGAAAAATAACAAAATAACCAAGTTACTTTAAACTAACTGAACAACCCATTATTATGCCTCTTTTTACCATTCTTTAGATCTTTTGGGTGGTAATTAACCCATGTTTTTAATCTCAATAAATCTGAAGAACATTGAAGGAACACAGCCCTCCTCTTTTTCCCTTGCCCCCCGCCCCTTCTGAGTTTAAATTTTACTGGATGACAAACTTTTTTCAGAAACTGGCTAACAATGTCATTGTAACAATTGCAGCTAAATCCAACAAAGTATTATGATTGGGTATGACTTAATACATACCTCAGAAGGCACTCCATCCCACGTCTTCTGCACTGGAGTCTGTTTCTTCCTAGGCCCCTTAGTTCGAGGTTTTTGTGGGGGCATTGGTGCATGGATTACTGGTTTACTCACTTCAGACGACTCTCGAGACCTGAAAATTAGTTGGATAAAAACTTTAAACCATTGAAATAAGAGGGCCATCATGGCCCTATATCACTCTACTGGGTACATGTGCACTTGCCTGGTGGGTGTGGTCAATTTTGACCCTAGAGGTATGATTTGAACAAAGTAGGTGGAAGACCACTAGACAACTAGACAATGTTACATACCAAATATCTAAGCTCTAGGCCTTGCAGTTTTAAAAAAGCAGATTTTCAAACTTTTTTCTATACCAAACAACCCCCCAGGCAGGGTCAATTTTGACCCTTGCGGCATGATTTGCACACACTTTGAAGAGGTCGACTAGATACTGTTACACACTAAATATCTAGGTTATAAACCTTGTGGTTGTGGAGATTTTAAAAGTTTTCCTATATACTTCTTTGTAAAACTAAAGACCCCTGGGCTTGGCCAATATTGACTCCTGGGGCATAATTTGAACAAACTTAGAAGAGGTCTACTAGGCAATGCTACATGCTAAATATCTAACTTTACGCCCTGTAATTTCAGAGAAGAAGATTTTTAAAGTTTCAGAGGCGATATCGTTTGAAGCAAATTAAGGAGGGACGACGGACAATCATCTATTCTAAAAGCTCACGCTGGCAAAGATAAAAAAAAAAATGTTTTGAAAGATCATTCAACTTCTAAATGAATGTCCTCAATTATTTAACTGCAGCTAAACACACAAATATCTCATTCTCTGACAAAAACAAGGTGAAGGATTTCAGTTATATGAGACATGACTGCATGACATTAATGTATAAACAGTCTCATTAGCAGATGGTGATGACGGCAATTAAACCTTAGAAACAGAGACAGCTGTTTAGTTATTTTAGGTTGATTGTGAAACAAGTAATCCAACTTTAATCAATCACTCTCGACACCTCATTCCTGATTGTATCCATCAAGCCAGTTTCCCTCTTAATGCTTAGCGCCAAGCAAGGGAGCTACTGGTACCATTTCTTTCGTCTTTGTTATGACATGGCCAGGGAGCAAACCAACAATCTCCCGCACTTGTTGAAGCGGGTGCTCTACCACTAGGCTATCAAGGCGATGAATACTGTTAAATACCTGGTCATCACAGCCATTTGTCTGCATGTGTGACATCACAAATTTATTATCCTCATTCAAGCACTTCTCTCATACAGCAAACAGCCTTCCCAAACATCGTTCAAAGCCTTTACATGTATCTTTGTAATTTTTTGTCATAACAGTTGGCACCAGCTCTCACAAACAGAACATAATAAAATTTGAATAAAGCTCACTATTCACATAGCTGTGTTAGACTATACTCTATGATAACTGATATATATCTAATTCAGTAGAAATGGAATGTGAATTGCGGGGGTAGCTATGATCAGGATTGACAGTACGTTGTTTGCTTAGATACCGTATTCAAGCAGAAAATAATGTTCTAAATGTTCTAATTCCAATAAATTGCTTAGAGCACTGAAAAAATATTTACTTTTTAGGTGTTGCAGGTGGGGCAAGTGTTGCCTGTGGTGACAGACCTGGGCTTTGCACCCGTCGCTGAGCTAACAGTTTCTGTTGGTCTGTGATCTGCTGCTGCTGTGTGAGAAGCTGCTGTTGATGTAATTGCTGATTCTGCTCCATTTGCTTTAAGCTATCCACTAGCGACTGTAAACGCTTCCTGTAGTGATAAACAATCATCTTTTAATGGGAATAAATGCAGGTTAATTCACAAAGGAAACATTCAACTGATAGTTTAATGCAAGCATGTCAACTTGTGTGTGTGTGTGTTCTTTGATTTTCATTGCAAGACATCAATAAATTACAAGCTGTAAAGCATTTCGGATCTAAACCTTTTTTAATCATGTTTTCATGTATTGTATATGTAAATGTCAACTTTGCTATGCACTAATAGTTTAAAATAAACTATGTTAAAACTACACTAGTATATTACATGCAATCAAAAATGAGGCCTTTATTTTCTAACCAGGGAATGATATTACCTTCTGTCATCAAATTCAGCACACAAAAAGAACTGAGTGGCAAGCAAAAGAGTGAAAAGTTGATGAGAAGGCAATACTTACTCATATTCCTCTTGGAGAAACAAAACATCTTTGCTGTGCTTCTCCACCACCTTATCATACTCAACTTTAGCGATCATTTCCTGGAATGGATATAACTCATGTTTGACAATCACATACCTGTGTGAAGTAACCAACCAGCAATACAATAAAAGTGGACATTTAAAGCAAGTGTCTGGTGTGTTTTAGTACATTTGTACTAAAAAAATACTGCTTGGGACAGAAAATTACCAATAACTTCCATGAGAATAGAGAATATTTTCAAGTTTTTCTTCTCAAGTGTCAAAAGCATAGATAAAGTGGCTTTGAAAGACTATGACCATGTAATATGGTTGCTATGAAGTTTTATCACAACTGGCAAAGTCAGACAGGCTTCAGTAGAGATGTTGTTACAGCAAAAACAAGTTGAATTTAAGGTTTTGTCTTGTGACATACACAGGAAAAAAGAAAATTGTTTTTGCAAGGTACATTACAGAGAAGCAAATCAACAGTACTAAGATGCAAGTCCAGAATGAGCTAGAAATATCACTGAACATGATTAAAATACCCCTAGAAACCCTGCAATGTCACAAGACACAGCTTCTCCCATTTCATCTTTATGCGTGTGTATATAATATATTTATGATGAACATTTGTGACATCTAGAATGTGGTCAAAAATATAGTCACATGATCTTTGATCCTTAATGTAGCTGGATGACACATTTTAGCACTATGCACATTATCTTATAATCCAATGACCTTTGACCCTTAACAGTGCTGTGACCCTAACTTTAAAGAGGCATACCCTAAATCTGAGGTCAATTTAAATAACCTCAAAACAATTTTTATTCAAATCATTGACAGGACTGTTTCAGTTTAAATTCCAGTAAGCATATTGGTAAAATTAGCATAATCATAAATGTTGTAGTTCCATAACACCTTCATGAGCACTTGTTTCATAACTTTTGGGTGGATAGGAACTTACTATAAATCATGCTGCGTTGACACACTGAAAGTCAACAAGACATTTCTTGATATACCATGGGTTCAATGCAAAACGGTCGTAAGTTATATAAAATAAAGACGGACAGCAACTGTTTTGGGTTGAACCCTTGACATTTATTATTTTACACACAAGCATTTTGAGAAAATAATCAGCTTGTTGTAGAGAATGCCCGTTTAAGCCAGGACAGTTTGAACATGGCTTCTATTTGTCATATCAATAACCTGAACATTTAACACAGTGCAGATATAGTGTCTTGTCATGACCTTTGACCCCTAAATGTGACCTTAAAATTGGTAATGTCAATGACACAAGTTTGACAAATAAGTTTCATGAAAATCCTTCTAGGGGTTATGGAGACATGGAGTATGAAAGGTTAACGACCCCCTCAGTGTGACCTTGAGCTGGCAGTTTTGGAATATGTCTGTACATTGTTTTGATGCTACGATCATTTGACCCCAGTTTCAGGGGGTTAAGGTGATATGGAGTGGACACAAAAAACGAACAGACTGACAAGCTGACAAACTGACTCCTATATACTCCACAACGAAACTAGTACATGCAATCGTTAAATGCTGCATCTGTGTTTCCATATAATCATGAATGATTTAGCCTCACTTCTTCTATACGTGAACGAAAAAATGTAAAGCAATTACTCCCTTCTATATAAAATAATGTATTTATGCAGAGTAAAATTTCTTAAACTGTGACAATAACGAACAACTCTGACCAATTTGTATGAAATAATTACTGTAATTTGACAGAATGTACCAGTGTCAGACATCATTAACGGGAAATGTCATATTTTCTAATGAGAAACTGGTGGAAATTACCGGTATGGTGAAAATAGCATTTTTTCAGACTGTCACCCTATATGTGAGATTACTTATTAAATAACAGTGTGACATGAGCTCCTCACCAGTTTAAAATCGTGTCTAACTCAAGCGGAAACATATATACCAAATTTGGACTATAGATTCAAAATGGACCTCAATCTCAAGGTGAAGCTGATTCATATAATTATTTACACAGTGTAGTGTCTGTTTTAGGTTTCCTATGCATGCAAACTGTTTAACAATTTTGCACTGCAAGATCAACAAGAAAATGAAACAAAGAGAAACAATAAAAAAAATATAGCCATCTTTGACATTTACAATTCACTTCCACACATTGCCTTTATTTATTGTGTGAAATGAAAGATTAAACCCCAGCCATAGACTTGAAATATGTTCTTGGAAACTGAAATAAATATTAATATCTGGAAGAAAAATCATTCCTAGGCCCAGGTAATCTTATGATTCTTAAACACTGCATTTCCTGTCAATGTCCTCTTTCATTGTGTCAGATATTAGAGCTATATTCTACAGGCGTAATTTCACATGTTCATAAATGAGTCATAGTATAGTAATTGCTCATGGACATTGCACTTCTGTTGAATGTCCTCTCACTGTGTAAAGCATAAACTAAATGATATGAATACTTTTTAATTTGTTTCATACATGCATAATTTCACATTATAAAAAGTTATTCAAATGTGGGGCAAGCTACAAATACAATTCCTAGACAATAAAAGTCTCTTTCATGAGCACTCGGTTCAGATCGAAATATCCGTCACCGAGGGTAACTGTTTTGGTGGGAACTAGGCTCTGCCGAGTTCCCATGAAACAGTTACCCGAGGTGATGGATATTTCAATCTAAACCAAGTTTCTCATGATAGAAACTTTTTCTTCCATACCGTCTTGCACTTTAAACAGATTTCTAAATGCAACCTTATCGAAATAATACATTATGGTATAAAAACAAGCGATATTCAGATGCTTTATTAGGGGAAGTGATGTCACAATGTTTATAACATTACGTTACAAGTAACTCATGCGAGTCAAATTACTTTGGGGTTACATGTAATATTTTCCAGCACTGGTGAAACTGCGGATACCCCCTTCTGGTATACAGTGACATTGCAGTTAAGCATAGCATTATAATATAAAGAAGGATAATTAAAAATGGGGTGTTGTTGAGTTATAAATTGTGCTCGGCCCCTATGTGCATTGGACCATAACAATGTTCTGTTTTGATGCAAGGGGCAATGCAAGGATGCTACAGAACAAGTATGCCAAAATTACATCTATTGTATAATGTAACATTAACAAGAGGGATAAGATGAACCTAAACCGCTCAGCTGGCTACCATTGGCTAAAATACAAGGTCAACAATAACAGAAAGGGTCAATTTTGACTGGTGATCATGATTTCAATTACCACGCTATAGGGTCATTACATATGCTATATTCCAAATATCTAAGCTCTAGGCCTTGTGGTTCTAGACAAGAACAGTTTTGTCTATAAAAGCCTATGTAAAATCAAGTGACTACCTAGCCAGGGTCAGTTTTGCCCCATGGTAATTATTTGAGCAATCTTTGTTCAGGTCAACTGGGCAATGCTACATGCTGAATATTCAAGCTCTAGGCCTTGTGGTTTCAGAGAAGAAAGTTTTTAAAGTTTTTCCTGTATTTGCACATGTAACAAGAGCTGTCCATAAGACAGCACGCTCAACTATTGTGGGTGTTTGCTAATAAAACAAAACTTTTATCAGTGTAATAGCAAAACAAAATTCTGCTAACTATTAAGTATAAACTAGGAAAGTTGAATCATAAAAAAAGTCAAAATCTATAACTATAGATTTAATTTTTGGTAAATTAATTGTTTGATACAAAATTTACCCTGAACACTATTGCAAGGTTTGATATAACTACCATAAGTGGTTACTGTGATATGTGCATGATAGTACCTTGCATGCAAAACTTTACCAAATTTTCAAAGTCAAACAAGGGCCATAATTTGCACTAAATTTAAACAAGAGTTATCTGTCTTGACTGTGTGACACCTCTTAAGACATTAAAAAAGTTTCAAGTCAATATCATAAGTGGTTACTGAGATATGTGCATGATAGTACCTAGCAGGCAAAACTTTAACCAAATTTTCAAAGTCAAACAAGGGCCATAATTTGTACTAAATTTTTTCAAGAGTTATATGCCTTGATTGTATGACACCCCTAAAGACATGAACAAAGTTTCAAGTCAATATTATAATTGGTTACTGTGATATGTGCATGATAGTACCTAGCAGGCAAAACTTTAACCAAATTTTCAAAGTCAAACAAGGGCCATAATTTGTACTAAATTTTTTCAAGAGTTATCTGCCTTGATTGTATGACACCCCTAAAGACATGAACAAAGTTTCAAGTCAATATTATAAGTGGTTACTGAGATATGTGCATGATAGTACCTAGCAGGCAAAACTTTAACCAAAGAAGCAACGCCGACGCCGACACACAAGTGACTGTAATAGCTCTCCATATTCTCCGAATAGTTGAGCTAAAAATGTAAAATCAAGTGACCCCCCACGGGCATGGGTCAATTCAAACGATCTTAGTAAAAGATCCACTAGACAAATATCTAAGTCCAGTGGGCTTTGTAACCAGCTTTTCAGGAGAAGATTTTTATAAAGTTTTCCTTTCTGTTGCAATGGCAACCAGAGTTCTGCATGAAATGGAATTCTTTGATCAGCTTTTATAGAACTTTATACAAGAAACATCCCTGCTAAGTTTCATCAACATTGGTCCAGTGCTTTCAGAGGAGATGTCATTTGAAGGAAATGGTGGACAGAAGATCAACATATTACGTACGACGGAAAGTGAGTCCTTATCGCTCACCCTTGCACTTTGTGTCATGTGAGCTAAAAACTGAAGGGCTACTACTCTGTAGTTTTTACATAAACTGTTTTATTACTTGTTTATAGTGAACAAAATAATGCAAGTTAAATTAAGAAATTTCTTACAAAACTGCTCAAAACTGATTTTACATGAAACACCAAAGCCAGTTAAAAGAGATGCAAAAGAGAAATAAGACAAACTTTGATGTTTTAACGTTACAAATTTCTTTTTCAACAAGAAAATCTGACATTTGTTCTTGCTTCATAATACAGAACAAGTAATAATTGTTGATGTGAGTGGGAAAAATGTAGGATGAGGAAACCTTTAGCTGTTTTATTGACTTGATAAATGAACAACTGACAATTAACACAAAAAGAAATATTGAATTGCTTCTTTTCAAGCTACAGGTGAAGTTAAACCTCATTAAAAACCTTTTTTATGGCTTTCTGTATAAAAACTAGAGCAATTACTAAAGGTGATACACATCTAACCAATTTAAACCTTGTTATGAAATGAGAGTAATTTATAATGGAAACACTGTTACAGGAGTTGCCATTTAAGATGTCTGGGGATTTTAGTAATTTAAGATTATCGAAATGTACAATGTTCACAGATTTTACAATTTATAATTAAGCTTCTTTATAGTACTACACATCGGGATACTAAATCTCTGTGTATGTGTAAGCATATGTGTACACAACTGTAATAATAACAAGAGCTGTCCATAAGACAGCACGCTCGACTATTGTGGGTGTTTGCTAATAAAACAAAACTTTTATCAGTATAATAGCAAAACAAAATTCTGCTAACTATTAAGTATAAACTAGGAAAGTTGAATCATAAAAAAAGTCAAAATCTATAACTATAGATTTAATTTTTGGTAAATTAATTGTTTGATACAAAATTTACCCTGAACACTATTGCAAGGTTTGATATAACTACCATAAGTGGTTACTGAGATATGTGCATGACAATAGTACCTTGCATGCAACACTTTAACCAAATTTTCAAAGTCAAACAAGGGCCATAATTTGCACTAAATTTAAACAAGAGTTATCTGTCTTGACTGTGTGACACCTCTTAAGACATTAAAAAAGTTTCAAGTCAATATCATAAGTGGTAACTGAGATATGTGCATGATAGTACTTAGCAGGCAAAACTTTAACCAAATTTTCAAAGTCAAACAAGGGCCATAATTTGTACTAAATTTATACAAGAGTTATCTGACTTGACTGTGTGACACCCCTAGAGACATTAACGAAGTTTCAAGTCAATATCATAAGTGGTTACTGAGATATGTGCATGATAGTACTTAGCAGGCAAAACTTTAACCAAATATTCAAAGTCAAACAAGGGCCATAATTTGTACTAAATGTATACAAGAGTTATCTGCCTTGATTGTATGACACCCCTAAAGACATGAACAAAGTTTCAAGTCAATATTATAAGTGGTTACTGAGATATGTGCATGATAGTACCTAGCAGGCAAAACTTTAACCAAATTTTCAAAGTCAAACAAGGGCCATAATTTGTACTAAACTTTTTTCAAGAGTTATCTGCCTTGATTGTATGACAACCCTAAAGACATGAACAAAGTTTCAAGTCAATATCATAAGTGGTTACTGAGATATGTGCATGATAGTACTTAGCAGGCAAAACTTTAACCAAATTTTCAAAGTCAAACAAGGGCCATAATTTGTACTAAATTTTTTTCAAGAGTTATCTGCCTTGATTGTATGACACCCCTTAAGACATGAACAAAGTTTCAAGTCAATATCATAAGTGGTTACTGAGATATGTGCATGATAGTACTTAGCAGGCAAAACTTTAACCAAATTTTCAAAGTCAAACAAGGGCCATAATTTGTACTAAATTTTTTTCAAGAGTTATCTGCCTTGATTGTATGACACCCCTAAAGACATGAACAAAGTTTCAAGTCAATATCATAAGTGGTTACTGAGATATGTGCATGATAGTACTTAGCAGGCAAAACTTTAACCAAATTTTCAAAGTCAAACAAGGGCCATAATTTGTACTTAATTTTTTCAAAAGTTATATGCCTTGATTGTATGACACCCCTAAAGACATGAACAAAGTTTCAAGTCAATATCATAAGTGGTTACTGAGATATGTGCATGATAGTACTTAGCAGGCAAAACTTTAACCAAAGAAGCAACGCCGACGCCGACGCCGACGCACAAGTGACTGTAATAGCTCTCCATATTCTCCGAATAGTCGAGCTAAAAATTAAGAAACTCCTCCCCTACACACATCCGTACATGTGGGCATAAAAATGTCATGAAGACCTGTCGTTTTCAACAGATACCTGTAGGTAAGCAAGTAGACATCAGCCACTTAGCTCTACCTCTGTATTATCATATTACACCCACACATGTATGTAACCTACATTATGAATAGGAGTGTTCAGAGGTGCCTGATACTAAGGATGTATAATAAATACATTAACCATCCGCTGGTCTTGTTGTTGTTGTATGCTATAAGCCAAACCAGAGAAATAACAAATATCACAATACCCAGTACTGTTTCCGTATTGGTCAGTTTGTGCAGTGTGTGCAGTCTAAACACTCATGGTCTGCACTGTTAATTACTTAGCTACTCAATTTTCACTAAGGACCATTATGAGCAATGAATAGTGCTGTTCAAACTCATCATTGGAAAAGTGTGTACAGGCAGTCAAAAATAGTGTAGATATTTAGCATTTACCAGTAAAGTCAGCATTATCTGTGATAATAGCGTCACCTGGTTGCAACAGCATCACCAGTAACAACCACATTACCAGTGACAACAGCATCACCAGTGACAACAGCATCACCAGTAACAACAGCATCACAAGTAACAACATTACCAGTGACAACAGCATCACCAGTAACAACATTACCAGTGACAACAGCATCACCAGTGACAACAGCATCACCAGTAACAACATTACCAGTGACAACAGCATCACCAGTAACAACAGCATCACCAGTAACAACAGCATCACCAGTAACAACATTACCAGTGACAACAGCATCACCAGTAACAACAGTATCACCAGTAACAATATCACCAGTGACAACAACAGCATCACAAGTAACAACATCATTATCAGTGACAACAGTGTTACCAGTGTCAAAATTGTTACCAGTGACAACTGGGGTTATCAGTGATTATGAGAATTTCCAGTGACAACAACATGACATCAGGCAAAATTGTTACCTTAGTTAGGTTGACAAAACTTATATGTATATCAGGTTATTAATACTGATTATGATTACAAATGCACCAGAGATAACAAAGTAAGTCAATGAAAACATTGCTAATGATAACAACATTACTGCACATTACAGTATTACAGATGAGAAAAGTGTTACTTTTGACAACAGTGTTACCAAGGACAACAATGTGTTCAGGTAAATGTAGCAATGGAAACAACAAAAATAACAGTGTGATCTATACCTGCTCTGGCTCTTTTGGTTCCTGTATCAGAATTAAAAATTATGAAAATATAATAACTAACTACAAAGAACAAACTCCTAATTTTGATAAATTTGATTTCTATTCTAGTAGTTGATGTAGGTTGTTACTTAAAATACAAATAAGTTTATGAATCAAATGCCACAAGTCAGTCATACGTACAAATAAAATATGAATTCCATTTAACTCATACGGGAAGAAAGATTTTGTCAATGACCTAATAACATGTCATGCAAACAGTTTAACCTGATTATCATTTAAAAAGTATGCATTAACTGGTGTTTAAAGACAATTACAACAAGTGGCTATACAGTTGATGCATCTCTATTTAAACCATGTACAGGATGGCATCAAATGTGCTTTTAATGTAAAAGCAGCCTACGCGTATTAGGTACTTTATGGAATCATGCTTGATTTTAAAGAATGTACAAAAGGGGCAAGGTAACCTTTTGATGTAAATTGGCTCAGTAATTCATTTTTAATGTATAAGGAATGACATAGCTACAACTACAGGAATTACCTAAAAAACAACGTATACTTGATTCAGTCAAATACAAGTATCAATTTGTGCTGTGCAAAAACCATTAATAAACTTTCTGGATAATACAGATCAACTCTAAGTATCACTATGGTAACATTAAAGATAACAACACTTTACAATGTCTACCACATAATATCTGGAGTACATAGGAAACAGAATGAATTCAAAACAGACAGCACATGCAGGTTCATCTTGCTCAGTAAAGCTCAGGGAAATGCTAATAAAGCCAAAACACTGGTTTTCCTTAGCAACAGGAATTATTAAAAATCTCACCTCTTTTACATCAGGAACAATTTCTTCTTGAATGGAGTCATGTTCCGGAGATGACGGGGGATTTGGTGGCTCGACCTCTGGTGTGAGCCTCAGTGCAGAGATGGCACGATCCTGAACATCTGGAGCAAAGTTCATACTCGAAGTTGCACGCTCTTTGGTCTCCTTATGAAGGTCAGCTTTGGAGGTTGTTTCAAGGTCAATACCTGTCAGCTCAAACACTAGCTCTGTCACACCATGTGTACCTATAAAATCAATAAAAAGATACACCATAATGCTCGAAGTTGTGTGCTATCTATTTTACAACTAAATCCAGGGAAACATTAAGTAAACATACCAGTTTGTCTATTGAACCTTTGTGGTCTGGCCTTTTTGCCCCAATAGATAATCAATGGAAGACTTCCACAGGGCTTGTGAACTGCTGTGCTGCCATCTAGTGAGTATAGTGGATACATCATTGGATCAACATCCTAAAACATTAATATTACAATATTTAGATTCCTTGCTCTTACACAACTTGGATAAAGGATGGAAACTTTCACATAGTGCCATTTGTGTATGTCAGTTATGAGCTACCTGATCACTCAGTGATGTTATTTTAAAAACAATTTTGCATTGAAAGTTTTAAAAGTGTACAAAATGCTTCTAAATCACAAATCACAATGTACATGTCGTTAATATCTAACAGCCTAGGTTTTCAAATTAAATTTCATGGCTTCATTCCCATTTTACTGTAAGCCATTATATATTTTTATGCCAATTAATTCTTCTGTTTTAACTATATGAAACACAAGCAGGTAAGTTTTCATGACCGGTATAAAACAACTTATTGTAATAATGTTGAAAAAATATTTTCTGATCACTTTTGCGTACAGAAAAAAAGGAAGAGCAGACTTATACAAGAATCACAATTATTACCATAGAAACTGCTTACCTTTACTCTGTCCTCCTGTTGCGGTTCTGATTTCTTCTCGTCTCCTGGGAGGGGAATATCTATTTCTGATGACAAGGAGTCTAGATCATCATCATCTGGGGGCTCAGGGGTTTTAGGAACATCATCATCTCCGTGTGGACTAGGTAGATATACTTCCTTCAGATTCTGTTCATATAAATACTTATATTATTATGGCTTCAGACATTTCACAGATGTTATTTAATGATAATCTTCTTTCAACTTGATGCTTACAAGAAAGGCGACATTAAAAAACAAGAGCACCGCAAGCAGGTGTAGGCACTTATCGAAATTGTTTTCTTTGTCTGTGTGAAACTGAAGTATTGTCCTATTCATCCTTTTCTAACTATTGCAAGTAAAAAATGACACTTCAAGAACAGTTTACTTTAAACATTCATGTCTACAAATATTCTCAATTTAAAAAAGCCATACCGGTACATAAACAAGAGCTGTCAGTAGGACATAGAAAAGTCAAGCTAAAAATCACAGGAGCTAAACAGAGCCATAATTCAAAATGCAAGGTAGGGTTCACATACTTGCACGATGTAGTCAGCTTAAGATGGTGTATAATGTTTCAGAGCAATAGATTTGATACTTTAAGGAAAAGTGGACCTAAACACATTACATAACCATGAAGCAACTCCATCGGTGACAACACTTGTGTGTTGACTATTTATAATAGCTCAATGATCTTTTTTCAAATATGTATGTTTTGTAAGTGAAATGCCCTCATTTTAGTATCAAAATGGGTACATTATATGATAGCAAATCAAACAAGAGCTGTCCTAAAACAGCAAGCTTGACTATTCTCAGTGCTTGTCAATAAAACAAAACTTTAAGTTTGTCAGTAAATAGCAAAACAAAATTCTGTAGACTCTCCAAGTATTACGAATATGCATGAAAGTATGCAAAAACTTTAACCAAAGTTTTTAACTTCAACAAGTGCAATAATATGCAGTAAATTCAGTCAGAAGTTACCTAACCCGATTGTTTAATACTCCTGAAGACCGTACTGAAGTTTCAAATAAATCCCATAAATGGTTTACTTAGGTGTGTGCATGACAATACCTTGCTTACAAAACTTTAACAAGATCTATGTCAAACAAGGGCCATAATTTGAATTAAATTCAAGCAAGATTTATCTAACTTGAATGTCAGACACCCTTGATGAAGTTTTAAATCAATCCAATAAGTGGTTACTGAAATATGACTGTGTATTATAGTACCTTGCATGCAAATTAAACTTTAACCAAAGTTTCAAAGTTCAACAAGGGCCATAATTTGTAATTAATTCAGTCAGGAGTAATTTCACTTGATTGTTAGAGACCCCTAAACATACTCAACATGTTTTTAATCAATTTCAGCACTGGCCACTTAGATACATGCCTGATAGTAGCTTGCATAAAAACTTTAACCAAAGTTTCTAAGTTCAACATGGGCCTTAATTTAAATTAAATTCAGTCAGAAGTTATCTAACTTGAATGTCAGACACCCTTGATGAAGTTTTAAATCAATCCAATAAGTGGTTACTGAAATATGACTGTGTATTATAGTACCTTGCATGCAAATTAAACTTTAACCAAAGTTTCAAAGTTCAACAAGGGCCATAATTTGTAATTAATTCAGTCAGGAGTAATTTCACTTGATTGTTAGAGACCCCTAAACATACTCAACATGTTTTTAATCAATTTCAGCACTGGCCACTTAGATACATGCCTGATAGTAGCTTGCATAAAAACTTTAACCAAAGTTTCTAAGTTCAACATGGGCCTTAATTTAAATTAAATTCAGTCAGAAGTTATCTAACGTAAATGTTTGATACCGCTTAAGTTTATATTGAAGTTTTAATTCAATCCTTGTGAGTAGTTACTGAGATAGGTGCATGATCGTACTTTAACCAAAGCTACAACGCTGATGCTGAGGGAATGTAATAGCCCTACTTATTCTTCGAATAGTCGAGCTGAACATTACATTTATTTTACTACATCAACAACATGATAGATTTCTCTTACCAGTTCTTTCAAATCAGCTATTTCTATTGTTGCCATAGCAGCCATTGCATCAGTAGGTCCACTGTGTATAGAGATCTGGAAGTTAGAGGGTGGTGTTGGCAGTGAATCCTTATTTTTCATCCATATCCCTTCTGGAATAGGATCAGGTAGGGTGAACATAGCCTCTTCATATGGTCGCTTTCTGATATCACTAAGCTTTGGTTCAGCTGCAAAAATTATAAAAGAAACTATCAATATGTTTAAACCCTAACCCTGCTGACTTTCTAAAATGGACTTGTCTATCTTCAAGTGGTTGAAGAAAATGTTATCTAAAGATTTTTTCCCCAAATTTAGCTTTATTAGACGCACAACTCTAAGGGAGGTAATAACACAAGACTAAACACTGATTATTATCCGCTAACAATGCACTATGTATTCCAGGAGCAACATCAGGACCACACTAATCATAACAAGAGCTGTCACATGACAGCACGCTCGACTATTCGAAAGGTTGTTGGTAAAATGGGTTTTTTGTCAAAGAACAGGAGTATTGTGTAATTGTCTGTAAGAATTAAGGTCAAAGATATGAAACTTGTTCAAAGACCTTTGTAAATGTACATTACATTCAAAGCCTTACTCTGGATTCTGTAAGCCAAGTGGAGGGAGGAGGGGATAATTTCAAAGAAATACATAACCTTGTAAATTTGATCATGAATAACTCTGTAACTTTTCAAAATTGAAATGTATAGAATTAAAAAAGCATGACCGCTGCATGCTGCATAATTATTCTATGACATTTCAAAAGAAAGCCATTTCGAGAATTTCCATGTTAGTCTGGTAAAAACTGTGACAAAATTCTAAGTTAAAAGGGGCATAAATGTCAAAAATCAAAAACATTGGTGAAGATGTTGACAGTAAACATACATTTTAAGTCCATAAAAAAAAATTAAAGTTAAAAAGGGGCATAAATCTGTCAAAAATCAAAACAGAGTTATGGGGATTGTTTCCTCAGATGTAGATGTTGATGGTAGACACATACTTTGAGTTTCAAGTCAATACCTTTGATAGTATTCAAAACATTTGACTTTATAAAATCTTTTACCAAATATTCTAAGTTAAAAAGGGGCATAAATCTGTCAAAAATCAAAACAGAGTTATGGGGATTGTTTCCTCAGGTGTAGATGTTGATTGTAGACACATACTTTGAGTTTCAAGTCAATACCTTTGATAGTATTCAAGATATTTGAATTTATAAAAATCTTTAACAAAAAAATCTAAGTTAAAAAGGGGCATAAATCTGTCAAAAATCAAAACGGAGTTATGAGGATTGTTTCCTCAGGTGTAGATGCTGATGGTAAAGATATATTTTGAGTTTCAAGACAATACCTTTGATAATTTGCAAGATATTTTAATTTATAAAAAACTTTAACCAAAAATTCTAAGTTAAAAAGGGGCATAAATCTGTCAAAAATCAAAACAGAGTTATGGGGATTGTTTCCTCAGGTGTAGATGTTGATGGTAAACAAACAGTTTGAGTTTCAAGTCAATACCTTTGATAGTATTCAGGATATTTGACTTTATTAAAAACTTTAACCAAAAATTCTAAGTTAAAAAGGGGCATAAATCTGTCAAAAATCAAAACAGAGTTATGAATATTGTTTCCTCAGGTGTAGATGTTAATGGTAAAGATATATTTTGAGTTTCAAGTCAATACCTTTGATAATATGCAAGATATTTGAATTTATAAAAAACTTTAACCAAAAATTCTAAGTTAAAAAGGGGCATAAATCTGTCAAAAATCAAAACAGAGTTATGGGGATTGTTTCCTCAGGTGTAGATGTTGATGGTAAAGATATATTTTGAGTTTCAAGTCAATACCTTTGATAGTATTCAAGATATTTGACTTCATTAAAAACTTTAACCAACGCAGACGCCGACGCCGGGGCGAGTGCAATAGTCTCCTTATTCTTCGAATAGTCGAGCTAAAAACTGAAAGGTCATTGCGGTGATGCTCCTGGCTTTCATAGCAAAGTAGATAACTGCTATAATAGCTCAGGAAATTTGTTTGATCATATTTATCATCTTAAATACATGCCATTGGGTACTTCCTTTTTACCTGCTTCTGGTCAAACATAAATGCTCCTTACATATTTTGGCAACATGTAATAGCTCCTTATTCTTTATATTACTTCCAGAAAATGGTTTCTATTTACCTTTTTTATCTTTCTCTGCATCAGCTTCATTATCTAGTCTCTTTGTTTTGTAGAACTGTTTTCCAAATGTAACTGAACATTTAATGTCTGACTGGGTCATCCCTACAGGACTGTACAGACGCACAAACATGAAATGATCATAGTCAGGGTCCTCTGTCGACACATCAGCATCCTTAGTTTCCTTCTTTACAATTGTTACTTTTGTTTCTTCAGCAAACCGTACTTTCTGCAAATATATATTTCAAGTACAAGTGTCACATCAAGACACAGATATTTCATCATTGTTTCCCTCTCTTTGAGATTGATTTCATCTGAAATGAGTCTTGAGTGTGAGTAATCTAAGCTGTAAGAACTTGGCAATAAATATACAAGTATAAATTAGATTAAGAACTAGTGTACATCATGTTTGTAGCAGGCACAATGCATTAAGGCAGTGCTCTCACTCTACAACGATACAGAAGAATATGTCTATACCAGTTAAACAATGTAATACAGCAAGACTACATGTTGCTTTAGATACTTTTCATTTTGGGAGGGTTTAGACTAGGAAGCTAAGTAGACAGTTTGCTATAAAACATGATCTTTTTTTCTTCAAAATACAACAGCAGAACAAGTTTGAAAATAATCAAGCAGAAGGTAGATTCAAAAAGTGTTCACAGTCAGGTAGATCAAAAGTGTTAACATTAACTATGTTTTACGTTAGTGAAACCATAGTCACATTGTATAGCGAATTCAGTGTAAATTTGGGGCATGAAATTTCATGGATTTACTATAAAATTTATTTCATTTTTTGTGGAACATGGCAATGTTAGACATTTTTTACTTAGATTCTAAAACCCTGTGGATCAATTCATCCACATAAAGCAGTGATCTATTAATATTGATGGTATTTTTAAAGCAGCAGAAATTTCATCAAAATACAAATTTTGACCATATTTGACAAAACTTTCCTAAAACGAGGCTTGCTACTGTTCACATAGTTTTCCTTTCAAGTGACCTAGTTGTAACAGGAAGGTAATTATCTAAAAGAAATAGAATTTTATCAAATCACATCTTTTGGACATGTCAAAACAATTTAACTTAGACTAAAACAGACCTACTGCCATGTTCTTATAAGGTTTTTGTTATCTGAACATGTGATACCTAGACTTCTGATTTTTTTATAATACAAACAGTAAAAAACGTAGTAAGAGTTGCCCTTTAATGAATGCGTGTAAGACTAAGACATAAGGCTAACTTTATTTGTACATAATAGCTCAATTTAGTGTTTTAAGTCAACTTAGAGTGCCTCCTGTCCTCACCTTGGCAGTTTCTGCAGCCTGTTTTTCTTCTTCTGTTTCTTCTACCTCCCCCTCCCCTTCTTCTTCTTCTCCCTCGCCCTCCTCCTCCTCCTCATCTTCCTGCTCCCCACTTTCTATCTTAATACTTGGTACCTCCTTTTCTGGCTCACTGCCAGCTACAGACTCAGACTCCGCCTTCTCACCTCCACCACCATCCTCTTCATCAGCTTCTGTCTCGGCCTCCTGTTCATACAAAATATCTCCAATAATTTACACAAGTACTATCACTACCCTCTATTAAAGGAGAAAGAGTGAGAGTTTATTTACGAACTCTAAACTTGCATATCTTAAATTTTTAGGCAGTACCTTAATGATTCAGCAAATATGACCAATAAAGGTGGTTACATTACAAAAGCCAGTTTACTACTCAAATGCCAGTAGCATTATATTTAATTATGTTGTCAATTGCTGCAGATGTATCCACACAAATACATAGGGTCTATTTCTGTAAGAACTACATGCATAAACATGTGAACATAATACAACCGATTCTTAAGTACAAAACCATCACATCTTGTATAAAGTTTCATCTTTCAAATCATTATCTGAACTAAGCACAAATAACAACAAACAGAACAAAACTGTCACGTAATTATAGCAATTTACTGTTTTTATTACAGTTAAGGAATGTAATAACTAATTCACAGTATCTTTTATTAAACAGTAAGATAATCTTAAACATAAATGTCCAAATGTTATACTGAAAGTAGCTAGCAAACTCTGTTGCAACTATTTATTATATACAATGTGCAAAAAAGCTATCTACATTTCATGCTAGAATAAACCCATGGCTTAAAAATGTCTACAAAATACTTATAAAAATGTACACTTGGTTTAAATGTCTGTAAGCGCAAAAGAAGCAAAAGTAACATTTTTAAAGACAAATTAAAATGCAGCAATAACTGAACATATATAAAGCAGTAACTGTCTCATAACACCCAAAACATCTAGAACTTGAGTATAAAATAAATATGAATAATGAAAGATGTTTCTCAAATATAAAGCCCCGCTAGAACTCTTTTAAAACATTGAATAGGACTACATTACAATAAATACAGAAACAGAAACTGAAATTAATATAAAACTGAGAAATTGTTTCTTCAGCACACCTGCTTCTCATGTAGAACATAATAACTTGTCATATGATATGGTAGTTTTATTACTAAAGTTATATTACCCTTCAAAATTTCCATAGTGAGTTATGATCTAGAACGAAGCTGAAAACTTAATAAATGCTATAAATCATGTAAAAAGGGAGGTATGACGAGTTATTTCTCTTATTTACAATTAAACATGTACATGTACATGTTATAAATTAAAATGTACATAACAGAAAGTATTGAATCTCTATTTTTGACTTGGATAGTCAAAAATAGATTTTAACTGATTTTCTCTGTATTCAATGCGTATAAAACACAGATACAGATTCACATATTTTTGTTACAACTTTGGCACTGTTCATTTTTCAAGTAGTGTACTATATCAGTGACTAATGTCTTCTTTTAAATTACGATAGTCACGTTCAAGGGTAATATCACTTTAAGATGTAATATCTCAACCTTTTTGCGTCTTTTCCATATCAACAAAATACACAGCGAAAGATACATTTCAGTGGATAAACTGAAATAATAATAATTTCTTTTTGCAACTAAATCACCAAAAACATATTTGATTGTGTACTTTTATAGTCGATTGGTAAGCGAAACACAAAGGTTTTCAGTTTATGTATTTTAAGTGTTTCAACAGAAAAAATCTCTTTAGTAAATAAATCATATAAAACAGTCCATTCTGTGCTTTCATGTAGTTTAAGTTTAATAATAATAAATAATTTATTTTGCTCTTTGCATAATTAAACAATGTACATATTATGTGAAATTACAGTAAAATGCTTATATATTACAAAGACTAAAAAGGGTTGAGCCAAAAGTTCTTGCAACATTATCGAGGGCTCTTCCCTTGATAGGTTGGTCAGTGAGATGCAAAACACAGAATAAACATGCATAAGCTATATACATGTAGTAAAATTGCTTTTCTAGCCAATAACATGCATATTGTATAATGTGTAAAAGAAAACAAGGTAGTGACTATCCTAGGGAATAAAATTGTGTAATATATACAAATAAATGAAACCTTTATCATGTATAATTCAGTACAGTGTTGCCTGTAGTTTATAACTTACGCTGACTGACTTTGGAGTTGGGGTTGGTGTACTTTTCAGAATGGAATGTTTCCTTTTCTAGTGAAAAATTGATTTGTATAATGTAATATACACAATCTACTGTCCATCATGTACATGTAAACTTATTTCAAGTCAAGAAGATAATTGCTTTGTAATAAAATATATCAGCAAGCTGGAGACTAGAATATCAATCTGGAGACTGAAAGGTGTAATAGAAGCCATGCATATTTAAATCAGCAAATATTTGCTACATTCACTGTGAATTTTATTTCTTTTAATCATACCATTCTGTTGGAGGCACTGAATTCCAGAACATACAATGGCAATTGCATTACCTTTACTGAGGAGTTTTTTCAGTGGTTCAGATAGAAAAACACACAAAACTGCCTGTTGTACAGCATACTCTGCTGCAAATATCTGCTGATTTATGGAATTTCTAAACTGTCTGTAGCAACAGCAGGACTTTAGGATCTATACCTGTGACATTTTCTGTAAGAGTTGGTAACAAAGTTATATTATGTAACAGTTCTGACATCTATGTTAATTCAGTCATGCAAAATATTTCTTTCTTTTTTTACCTACAGATATATGAAATACAGAACAAGTACAAGAGGGTCATGGTGGCCATATATTGTCTACCAGAGTACCATTGCTCCAAAAGACAAGAAGTAGGTCAAAAGGTCATAAATCAGAAGAGATTTTGTTTCAACATTTTTCAATGTTTAGCCCTTGCAGCCAATTGTGCATCAGAGTAAAACAGTTTGATCAACTTTGGTAGAGGGTCACCATATGAACATTTGTGTGAAATTATTTCTGAATCGGACAGCAGTTTAGGAGATGTCGTTTAAGCATTTTTCTATTTTTAGACCTGGCAACCATCTTGTGCAGTGGAGCAAAAAGATTTGAGTGATTTTATAAAGAGTCACCCAAGGAATTACAGTCGAACTTGCCCATCCGACCACGTGTATTAAGCGACCTTTGTCTTAAGCGACCACTTCTGAATCCTCCCGAGCTTTTTTACACTATATTGCTATTGCATTAAGCGACTTTTGTCTAACGCGACCAGCGACCAGTAATCAGCGACCCACAATCGGTCTTTTATTCGTATTAGGCGACCATTTATGTGCAAACAGATTGTTTCTATGAAAATTGACCACTTTGATGTTGCATTTAACGTCCAAATTAGACACGTAGGTGTCAAATCTCATAAGAATTATCGTCCATACTTATGTTCGCAGGTTATAATTGTCGAGTATTTCCCGATTTTCGGTACTTTCATGTTCAAACTAATTTGCTGCTTTTGGAAAAGTACCACGTAACATAACGATATTCATGATTAACGGTTGCAGTTTCCGGTGGTACTTTGTATTAAGAGACCATTTTATTAAGCAACCGGTTTTGGCCTTTCCCTTGAGCGGTCGCTTAATACAAGTTTGACTGTAATGTGTGAAATTAATTCAAAATTGGACTAGCCGTTTAGGTGATGTTGTTTAAAGATTATTTTATATTTAGCTCTGGTGGCCACCTTGTGCAACGGAGCAGAATGTTTTGAGCACTTTTGGTAGAGGGTCACCCGAGGAACATTTGTGTGAAATTATTTCAAAATCAGAGCTGCCATTTGGGAATGTCATTTTTCTTAAGTTATAGCCCTGTCAGCCATCTTGTGCAGCAAAGCTAAACAGTTTGAGCAATTATGGTAGAGTGTCACATAAGGATACAAAGTTACTTTCAGTAAAATAAAATTTTAATCACAACGCACATCACTTTTGCAATTAGAAACATGACTGTTTAGTATTTCTCCCATTTAAGATCACAAAGGCCAGTGCTCTTACTGTTTTTTTGGTGAAAAGATAAACAACATACCGAGACTTTGTCACTAGCAGATGGACTTTCAGCACCATGTTTGAACTGTATGGTCGGCATGTCATCTTCCTCTTCATCATCTGATTCGTCTAATTGACGTGTAAACTCCTGGACATGCTCTAGACTGAAACATTGAAAGAGGCATTCTTTATCCTATCTCAGTAATATTTGACGAAGTTCAAGTCAGATACTCTTTTGCTGCATGACATATACTTAACTTCTCCAAAATGAAAGAAGCTTACCTTTTTTTTCTTGTACTAACTTGTTAAATGCCAGGTAACATAAAAATGATCTAGAGCAATTACTGCTCTTGATACCCTGGACAGAACTTGAACTAGCAGATTCATGGCAGTCAACCAGGCAAACGATTTTCTGTAAATTGCCCAAATCATAAAGAATAATACCTTACCTGGTAAAATCATAAAACTGAGAAATAAAATTAAACTATTCTAAAAGGGCAATAAAGACACTGTTGAACAAAATTTATCTTGGGTGACTTAATTAATAGTTGATGAATACTGCTTGAAGCTGGTTAGATAGAAACTGTTCACACAGCACCTTTGATTTACTCACCCAAGTTTTGCCTTCTGTTTGATAGTTTCAATAAGGAATTTCCACCTCCTCCCATGACCTTTGTTACTCATGACCTTAGCAAATAACTTCTCCCAGTTCATTATACGCTTCTCTTTGGCTATTCTCTTTGACTAAATAACAAAAAAATATTATGATTTTTATCTTTTTTGTTAAATAATCTGTCAATGTCCACCTATTAAAAGATTCTTTGATTTTTAATTGGTTTAAGCCATAGAAAAATATAGTGAAATATTTATAATGATGCTTTTGACAGCCTCTCTACTCTACCTGTGTTTAGTTGGTGATTTGTCCTTTGTCTATGTCTAGTGACGGTGAAGTAAATGTATAGATAATCTGATAATGTTATGATATTAAAAATATCATTACAGTTAGCTCAAAAATTGTATATTGTTGAAGCTAAGGAGCTTTGATCTTATTCTTTGTTAAATTTATGCAAACAGCAAAAACAACAAATAAGAATCTTCCAGCCAATGCAACATGTTTCAACTTAAACATATATTCTAACACGACCAGCAAATAACCTACATACATGTAGAACAAATTCTATTTGGGTTATTCTGCAATAAATGGACAATGAATGAGGCTGTTCAATTTATCCGACGTATACAGGATTTTACATGGCATACTGCGGATGACTTGGTTGTCCCGACCAGAGGAAAAGCAGAGGGGATCCAATGGATGACACACGTCCAGTTAACTTGATTAATGTTACAGTACCATTGACACTGACTTCATTTATTTACTGCTTTGTTGTTGTTGTTTTGTTAACACAGTGACATCATTTATCAAAAGAAACAGTGACATCATTTATCTATACTTGATACCAATGTCCCCTGAAAATTCGAACCATTTCTGAAAATGAAATTCCTTGTTCTATACTTGAAAATTATTAAAGTTTTTTCTTTCTTGTGATACTGTAGTTTACGTTGGTAGAAAATCTGAATACCGCGTATACATCTTTCATGAATGAAAATCACGTTAAAGTAGCGTCATTACAGTGTTCGCAGGAGGAATCAACAACGGCAAAATCTAGGTGCGTGTAATATACGTTCGATAAAAATAGTTCTCTTTTGTTTCAAATAAATCGTGTTAGAATCAAATAATAAGTATCCAAGTTTGGTTTATGATAACCCTCGTTTGTCGGTCTTATGCATACTAATACAGTTGACTCTCAGTATCTCAAACTCGCTTATCTCGAATTTCCGTTTAAGTCGAAGAAATTCTAAAGTTCCGTCAAATTTCCTTCTTTATTTATGTACTTTAACTCCTTTTAAGACAAAATTTGACATACCGAGACTCCGGATGTGTCGAAGGGATTTTTTGGTCCCGTCAATCAAATTCCAGTGTATTGTCAACTCGTTAAGTCGAAGTGCGAAAGTCGCCGACGGATCAAAGGTGCGGCAGGTCAAAGCAAGGGTGAGATGTTGTCATGCCAATTCACACGTGTCGTAATGATTGTTGTTTGTTTTTCATGGATTTACTTTAATTGCCGGTGACTACGTGTGATTTATAATGAAAAATGCAGTAATTACTTTAAAGACTTCATTTATTTGAGAGGTTAAATGATAATAGTGATTGGGTTTTATAAAAAAAAGATGATTTCTTAACGAATACATCAGTTCGTAAATATTTTAATTTGTAGTTAGATGCTGTTCTTATGTTTAGAATATACGACTGTTCTGACTTCCGGTTCAAGAAACCCTACTTTCACTTTTGCCCGACGCGTACTTTCGTTTTCGCTCGGGCTGATACAAGTATGTAGATGTGCTTGATATTTATTACTGAGGGCTGTTTGGGTATATGAAAAAATAAAATGTAATTAAAATTGAATTTGTGTTCCAATGCTTAAGGGAGAATTTGCATCAATAAAATAAATACAAATAATTGTCTGTCTTGAAAACAGGGAATTTTGTGCAATATTCGTCCATATATGTCCAAAAAAACAACAACTAAAAGCCGCTCCTCTTACCTCAAACTTCGTTTATCCCGAAGTAAAAGGTCTGGTCCCTTGAAATTCGAGATAACGAGAGTCAACTGTATATCACTCAGGCCTCGGCCTTCGTGATATATTTTTACGCATAAGAACTGCAAACTCTGGTTATTCTACGATAAACCAAACATGGATACATATTTTTCCTTAAATATACTTAATCACCATATTAAATGTGTGATATGTGAAATAATTTACATGAGCATCTACAAGCTGTAAACGTTTGATTGCAATGTTCAACTGTCTTTGTTTGGCCTCGTAATCTTCATGTAATTTCTTCAGTGCTGCACTTTTCTCCTCCCATGGTGTAGAATACACTCTCACAAGTCTCAGCAGTTCATTTACAGGCATGTTCATGTCACTAACACTGTCAATAAACAAAATCAGATATGTATAAAACCTGTATAACAGAACTTAAGGGTATTCCACTCACATTAAAATAAACACTTGTAATATGGAGCTAGACACTTCCAATTATATAATTCATTAAATCAGGTGAAATGTTTTACTGTATTCTTTTTTTACTGACAAAAATATGCAGTAAGTAATACAGTAGTGCTTTTTTTATTGGTAAATGTACAACTGCAACTTTTTACAATTATAAATAGACTAAAAGTAGACTTACTTCTTTAACACTTTTCTTAAATTTCATGTCTTAATGAACACTACAAGCAAAAATACGTCCCTTTTATTCTGACAGAGCTTTTGAAAAAAATACTAAAATGAAACATTAAAGGGTAAACCTTCTGAAGACTTTTCCTGTGGTTGTGGCTAGTTTAATCAGCAGTGTAGGGGGTAACTGATGTTTTAACATCTCATCCTTCATCTCTAGTAACTGTAATATTTACAATCTTTTTCAATATATGTACAATCATTCTACAAACAATTGACATAGTTCAGATATAAACTGGTGCTATGTAGACAAACCTCATTTATTTCAGAAATATGCATCACATCTTCAAACTTTATGTAAAGTTGGGACCTCATTTATTATTTTATTGTGCATATTTTGTGTATAATACATATAGGCATTCTGTTGCACCTCTCATGAACATTTTCTCATTCAAATTACCTATGAAAGAGTAATTTAAATACAACTAACTGCAAATGAATGTGGCCGAATATCAAACCAGTCATTATATTTTCTTGTAATTCAGAAAGATTAACATACCTCCTCCATTGCTGTGTGCACCAGTGCCGTAGAGTTGTTTACACCATCACAGAGAATGTCAAATTTGTTAGGTTCTCCACGTTTGGTACCTTCATCCGGAGCATCATCATCACTGGTACTTGAATCACTATCACTCTGCAGTAGCAATCACAGTACATGTATACAAAGAAATTATTTAAATACCATGGTTTATAGGTTGATAAAGTATACAGGAATCCTGTTGGGCAAATGTGCAATTCAGATTGACACCCATATTGACACTTTGTTTGTTTGTATACGTGCTTATTAGGTCCACCACCCTCGGGCAAGGTATATATGCGGTACGACCCGTTCCCCTTTATTAACAGGCAGCCTAGTATAATTTTTATATGAAGTTTTTATTTTTCAAAATGATTTAACTTGGTACTAATCTATATTCTTTTCTAAACACTTAATATTTAGTCTTTTATAACATTTTCATTTCTTACATACTGTTTGATGGTTAATGATGGTCATAAATTCATAATTGACCTTCAATCTGAATTGCACATTTGCCCAACAGATGTACACTTAGGCCAAACAGATGTACATTTAGGCCAAACAAAAAAAATGTGTATTTCTGGTCTCTTTGCCGAAAAAATTAAGGTTAATTGGTCAGCAGGGTTTTTTAACAAAAAAATTACATTGCCTCTTTTGCTCTGAAACAATAGAAAATTAATCTTTTTTTCACATTTCGTCATTCAAAAGATTGAGGTCGGCAGTAAAAGGTTATGGTCAATCAGAATGATGGGAAACACACTTTTTTTATCTTATTAGATTTCCTGTACCTCTCTCCTGTGTTCTTCCTCCATCTCCTCCTCATCATCTTCCTCTGCCAGTGCTTCCAGGTTACGTCCTAGAATAAATCAGTCGATAGATTCTTTTAATAATTCATCAGTTTATCAGTCAATCAACAATAAACAGAGATGTACGTACTGCGTACAGCGCCTCCTGACCTAAGCACCTCATCACAAGAATATTTCAAATGTCATAAAGATATGTATTTTTGTCATGTGCACTGTCATTGAACTTTGAAGAAGATCTTGTCATGAAAATTTTAAGTTAATGGAAGAAGATATATAAATAACATTAAAATCAAGAATAATCACTTTTAATGGTACCTCATTCAAAATGACAAAGTTGGAAGAAAAGTGAAAGGTGAAATAAATTCACACGACAAGGTAATATTTAAAAGGGTAATAGCAGCATTATAAGGAACACTTAGACAAGGTTTTAAGAGGACTGGATTATAAATACAGGCACACAGAATGAAGGATTTTTTTTCAGGTTATAACAAACAAATGGAGTTAAAAAAGAAGGTATCACTCAGCAACTACTGGAGGTTTAATTTCAATGCATCATATGAAATTAGGCAGTGGATAGTTAGTCTCACTATTTCCACTTCGACGGCAAACCGATTTTACAGGTTGACATTTTACAGTTGTAAACCTTCTATGTCTCACTTTGATGTGCAAATAGCCAGAACACATCCCCAACGAAATTCTGTTTGGCACTTATAAATGCATAAAAATCCAATATTTAAATGTATAAATGATTTAAAATGATAGGATTAAGTTTAAAAATGATGCTTAGACAATTCTTAGTTACATCTACCTATCTACACACCTGCATCAATCTGTGAAATATGAAAATATTAACGGTGTTTCATGCCTTAAGTGTAAACTTGCATGTTAAGGTTTAAACATTCAGATTTTCATAAAGTGGTGAGATTTTTCATAAAAATTTAGGTTTTCATTTACAGTAATAATGGTTTTTGAAGTAGGTAAATTGTGTATTATGCACCAGTTGTACCTAATATTGAAAATACACTTTCTGCTTATTATGGAGCACATTGAAATCAGGCGTAAAGGTGTGACAGTTATAAAATATCAGATCTGTGAAAGGGGTCACACTGAAACGCCAAATTAATTTAGGCTAGTGCATGGATAGTTAGTCAGATTCGACTAAATGATCTCATTCCTGAATAGATGAGAGTTTCACTGATACCAGCCTATGAATAAATGATAAAAATAATGGTCTATGGAATTCAATCCTGAAAAATGCGAAATCATAAGAATCTCAAAAAAAAGAAGAAACATCATCTTTCCATATAAATTACACAATCAAGAACTAAAAACTACAGAAAATGCTAAATACCTTGGGATTACCATCAGTGATGACTTTAGTTGGAAAAGTTTAATCTACTTCTTCAAAAGCTAGTAACACTCTTAGATTCATAAAAAGAAATGTACAATGTAACAACCGTAATATCAAAGAAACTGCCTATAAAACATACGTCCGTCCACAGTTAGAATACTGTAACACCATATGGCACCCATGGCAGAAAAACTTTGAGATAGAAAAGGTACAAAGGGCTGCAGCCAGATATGTTTTGAATGATTACTCTTACCAAAGCAGCGTAACATCAATGCTTGAAACTCTTAAATGGCAGACATTAGAACAGAGAAGAATACACGCATCCTTAATAATGTTGTATAAAATATCACACAACCTCGTCATTGTAGATCATAACCACCTGACAGTCTCTAGAAATCTTAATTATAACATACCATTTTCAAGAACACAGTATCATATGAACTCCTTTTTCCCTCGCACGATCAGATACTGGAACGCCTTGCCTTATAACATCAAGGACAGTGTGAATCTTCAGTGCTTCACATCTGGCCTAGACTCATATATGGACTAATGTCATCGTCCTGTTTTTATTTTTAACAAAGTTGTATATAGTACTACTTTTACTCTCTTAACACATGCATATCATGTATCATGTAATTTAGCATTTTCTTTTAACAACTGCCCCGACCTCCCAGTTAGATTGTTGGGAGTATCCCCGTAGATGTAGATAATAATAATACAGAGCCGGCAACCTAACCACTAACCATGCAATTAGTCCAATTAGGCTTAATAATTAAATGGGGCACCTGGTATAGGAAGGCATACTAAGATCATTCGGAAGGCATGCCCGATCTCAGTTTCTGAAATTTTTACGTACCTCTATCCATTTTTGTGGTGTTGAAGCTGTGTACTGACACTACAAAGAGTGAACAACAAACGAAACTTTTCAGAATCGAACGAAGGTGGCCGCCATTTGTAAACTAGTTAAGTTGCTAGTCACGTGACAAAACTTACGGCCTACTAAAAGCCGTCTATGCAGCGGTCTCGGTCGGTATCTACGTTCGATAAGTGGCCATAAATTTTGTGTCGTTTTTTTCACCCTTATATACGTATTAAAGCATAAAGTAAGCAGTATCATTAAAAAAGAAGGTAGTCATACTAGCAAGACTATCTTTAAATCTTTTAAATTCATTTCATAAAACATGTAATGCAATGTGCAGAGTATTTTAACATAACATGCAAAGCAAAAGGACCTTGATATGACTTCTTCACCAGTTATCCATCCATTGGCATTGTCTGTACATCAGGCTTTATCTTTATTTGTCTAAACATTGCAGGCCAAAAGGGGATAATTCCAACTTTGATTGCAGATACAACATAGCAATTATAATAATAAACAATAGTATCTTGCATAAAAAAATTCTACCTCAAACAGGGGCCAGAATTTAAATCAAATTCATACAAGAGCTTTACTGTCTGACACCCCTGATTACTTTAATGACGTTTCAAATCAATCTCACAAGTCATTACTGAAGTATGTCCTGATGATAAAAGTAACTTGCAAGCAAAACTTTAACCAAAGATGCCACTTTGTATGCCATCACAGACACAAAAGTGACTTTAATAGCTCTCTTAATTCCTCGAAAAGTCGTCAAGCTAATAAGGTGAAATGAAGAGCACATGAAACATTCTGTTGTATGAGCATATTTGTTATTCATGATCGGCCTGCAAAAATATGCCATGAGGTCATGATCTACATATCATGCATTCAGAACCCCTATTAATAGTGAGGGGTAGCATACAAAATTGAACAACATATTGCTTGATAAAACAAGAGCCATATGATGGCTCTATGTCCATTGCACTTTAAATCAAGAAAGCACTTCGAAAGGTCATAATCAAGGTCAGTTATAGGAATTTTGGAACTGCAGAAATAGTCCAGATTTAATCTCTCTACCTTGAAAACAAAAACTCTGCCAAAGGTCCAGGTCAGACCATACACTTGATTTGTATTTTTCTATAATGTAAACTTTATTATATATAGTGTTTTGTCAAATTGTATTGCAAAAAATATATGGAATAACCCTGCAAGTAACTGTAACCAGCAGCCAATAAGAAGACAACAAGAACAAAGCTATGAAAGTTGTTTATTGCTCTGATGTAGCTGGGACAAATACATACTAATATCATTGCTCCAGGATGTAGATAGGAGTGATGTAAAGGTTGTTACATGCAAAAATGTTTTGCACTACCGCAGGCAATAAATTTTACATTTTGTCTTTACCTTTATTTTTGCAATGTTTCTAGTATTCCAATTAATACAGTAACAGATACATAGACAGGTTTGCAGGAAATGAGAACTTGAAAATCTCATGTTACAGATAGAAATATTGCATTATATGTATAGTAAGTAATGTAGGGAAGTGAGGGTAGGAAGTTAGTAACTATAAATATATATGTCACATGAAACCTATATATTTTTTTTTTCCTGGAATTGGCCGGAGAACAGATCATGTGACTTAAAGTTAATTGGTTTGGTTAGGATAATCTTGCTGTCAGTTCTCAGTTGCCTTCAAAGCAGTAAACATATTATCCTGGTAAATAATATGTAAGGGGATTCTTTGCCACTGCTAACATTACTTGTAAGAACGGCACTCACTCGGATAGAATGTACTGACATGAGGTAATAAGAATTTTTAGGAATTAATCCATTAATTTGCAAGTGTATTTTTGTTGATGTTAATGTTAAATAATTTTAATATGATGTAAACTAAAGATAGTAGGTCAGTTTGTCAAGGTCAGTAAAGCTCTGCTTGTGTATGCATTGAACAGTTATTCAACATTTGTCTCTACCATAAACATTTCACATATGGGCAAAGGAAAGTATCTAAACAAAAATATTCATATTACAAGTTTTATTTTTTCATATCTTAGAAATTATTTACAAAATTACTTAGATATGAAATAATTAACACCTCAATGCTACTTAAACAAGAATTAATATACAGACTATAAAAACAATCAACATAAAATGAATGACAAAAATCAGAAAGCACAAAAAACATTCATCCACCAAATGCTTTGACTTCTACTCAACAACGAAACAGAGGATAATTGTTGGTTTCAGTGTAATATCACATTATAATTTCACTGAGAGGACCCTGAAAGCAATACTTTCATGAGTGGTGCAGCCACAAGTGAAAATTATTACTTTTGGTGTTCACAAATGACAGGATATTACATTGATACCAACAATTTTTCAGTTTATTTTATGTTTAAAACTCAACTTTCATTGATTTCGTTTCAATAAAATGTAAAAAAATTGCGAGAAATCACAAACATAATACATAACATCATGGTTGTATGCTTTCCAACAGTCATTACGCTCGATATACTTTATGATGTTTTTGCAGGTAAAAGATTTTGATAATTTCACCGAGTACACAGTGAGTTCATCAGGTTATAAACCACCATTATATTTTGATAAACCACCAAAAAGCCATAAAATAATTGTCATAATACCACTAATTATAAGAAATATTTTGGTAATCTGCATTAACTTTTCCTACAAGATTAGTTCCAAATTGAAGCTACTGAAAATATTTATTCATTTTTGCCCATCTTCTGAAGTATTAAATGTATAAATCTGATAGTCTTCAAGTAATTCCAAATTTCCTTTCGTCTTGATATGGTCAGCATGTAGAAAATTTAAAAAAAAAAAACATTTTAACTATACCAACCTAAACTGGAAATCTTTTAACTGGGTAAGTACATGTGAAAAAGTCAATCTTACAATATCTGCCCAGTAAAAAGCATATACACTGTATTACTGGAGATCTGAGGATCATACAAAATCATAATTTAAACTATTATGGAACAAAATGACTTATAACAACAAGTTAATAGCAGCCTTTCGTTTTGTATTAAAAAGTATGTTTTAAAACTTAATCTATACACCATTTTGCATTGCCCAGCATTGCACAAATCAGTATCTATACACAGACAACTTTTGCTCCTTTTAAATGTAAGTTCACACAAAACCAGAGCTCAAGAGAATGTGATTTATAACCCATCACAAAGAGCAATGTCCTGACATGTTCATACAATCAAAAATGTCATTGCTTCTTGCACATACTGAAGGAAAACAACTCATTAGAAATGTATACCTGAGAATTTGTTGAAGAAAATTGCTGTTAAGCAAATACGGTATGCAGGATTTTTCAGTGGTACTTTAAAAGGTCAAAGGCAGGGATATAACATGACGTGTCGAACAAGATGAACAGTATGATCCCTATATAGGTCTGCTTCACTTTGAGAAGCAAGTGTATAAATAATTCTTTCATGTGTCACTGTAACAGACTAACAGACATAAACATGAACACTGGAAGATGGCAACAAAAATATACACACATTTATAACATGAAATTTTAGTGCTATAGTAACATATAATCAGAAATTTACAAAATTGTTCATTACTGAACCATAAGCACTGGAAAAGACTGGTTATCTTACTATATCAGTACTCTCACAAGTCTTATGCAAACTGAACAATCCACTCTCTCACCCTCTCAGTGAAATATGTCTTTCTAGATAATGTTCTGTGAATGTATTGCTTTTAGACAACTGTTCACTCATTAAGTTTCAATGATCAAAGCATATCATGTATCAATTTTGTGCTAACACAGTTTACATGGTATAAGGAGCATGTCAGCTATTTTGAGTCTGGAAACTTCTTTGCCAAAAATATGTCAATGTCAATAAAAATGAAACTTATAATTCCTATCTAACATAAAGAAAACAAAACAACTACCATCAATATAAATATTACACATGCACTGATCTCTAGGATTTTACTACTTGTCGCAGACACATGAAACTGATTAAAAACTAGGAGATTTTCCATCAATAAACCGGTCAGAAAATAAGAAGAAATTACTTCAAAAAACGAAACCTTACTTACGCAAGTTCAAAGCTTAACTTCAAATTTACCAAATCAAATACAATAGACTATTAGTCAGCCTGATAATCAGCCGTACCATTTTTTAGACGGTCACCTACTGGCGAACATCTATATAAGAACGAAAAAAATGGCGGAAATTTGATCACAAGAGACACCTAGCTGCAAGATTTTTAGAGCAAACATTTTACATAAAGTAGTGCTGGATTGTCTCTTGGCTATTGTGACGATAAGCACAATCCTGTCTAAATTATTAAAACATGGTAGTGTAGTTTTTCGTTTCATGATAAAAAAAGTTTCTATATAGCCATATCTCTCACATATATGGTTATTTCATAATCTGTAAATGAGTTACAGAATTAATGAGAAATTTGGCTGTGTAACCTCTGAAATTTAAACAGTTTGTCGGGATGATGTTAATATTTAACATATGAAAATATTGAATATCCATGGTCCTGAACACTTCTATGTTTTATGATTAAAAATTTGACATGAAAAATGGATCACTTGATTTTTAAAAGCATCAGTCATGGCAAATGTGTTTCAGCTCTACAAATATATCTGTTAATGCCAGACACCCTGTTACTTTATATTTCTTTAAAGTTGAACAAGACTATTTTATGATTTTAACAGAAACGTAAATGCCTAAAGCAGCTTTTTAATACATATATTTATGTACCACAAAGTCTTTTGGCTCTAAGAGAACTGCTTTCTGGCAGAATAAATGTAGCAGTTTGTAAATGTGGATATCCTATTACTGTTTAGCATGAAAACAATGTTTATAATATCACAGATCATCACTGACGTCGCAGATTTTCAAGCCTAGCTTCGAGATCAGCGTCTGAATCTGGGCCACCTCCGCCTGTTGCTCCTGCTGCCTCAGCAGTCGGTGTTTTACTTGCACCTGGTTTTAAAGCTGTTCCTGTGGAGGGTAAACCTGCAATGTTTCAAAATTATGTGAGTTAGTACCCTGAGTGTCACAATGAAAAATTAAATTTTAAGATATCAAAATGGAATGAACTAGATTTTCGAGAAGTATGGACTGAACTATGAACATGACTCACAATCAGGGTAAAAGACATTTTAGTTTAATAAGAAAATTTCATGTAAGTACAAAGAAATTATACCAGTTAATTCATCTGCCATTTGAAGTCCTAATTCATCAAGCACTTGACCCACAATAGCATCACTGAAATAATAAATATATATGTATAATATATGAGTTGGTAACTTGGTACAGTAGACTAACACCTGCAGTAAATCCTTAAAAATAATGAAGAGCACACTCAGAAGACTGTTGTTCCTTGTCAAAGTGAATTTTCCTGCAAGGAACTAGGACATTCACTAAAGCTGTATCAAAACAACTAAAAACTAGTTTTGCATGATGTAGATACTTGACTTCTAATACTTGAGATTGACTATGCCAAAATTTTAAAGAGTGGGCACTATTGATTTCATCATTAATTTTAGTGAGATTACAAAGTAATTTGTGCCATATTTGAACTCTACTGAGATTGGTCCAAACTTCTTCCCCTTAATTTCAAAAGAATGTTCTAGGCCAATAGGTCATGGTCAAGGTCACATAACAAACTTAACTTAGATTTTAAAGTTACACAGTCATTGTAAATATGATAAGGCTAAAATAAGAAATGGAGGTGCTGGAGTGAAAACATTGTTAAATATTGCAATTTGTTTTAATCAGGGACCATAACTTTTAAAGTATTACACGTAATCAGATCATGTGTATTCTTGGAACCATCTGAAATTTTCTAACCATACTTATTATGTGTAAATTTGATTAGGATTAGTGAAGAAATGAAGGTGCAAGAGTTTAAACATTGTTAACTACTGCAATGTTTGTTAAATCTGGGGCCATAATTCTCTAAGTGTTAATCCGATCAAAGCCATAATTAAACCAATCTGAGATCCTTTGATCATACACATTCTGTATTAATATGATAAAGATAAGTGAAGTAATGTAAGTGCTAGAGTTTAAACATGCAATAAATATTCCATTTTCTGTTAAATCAATGACCATAAACTCTTAGTATTTATCTGATCAAGGTTATTACCCAAAATCAGTTAGTCATACACATTCTGTGTAAATATGAATAGGAGCAGTGAAGAAATGAACGCTCAAGGGCGTAAATAGTTAAATACTGCATTTTTTGTTAATTCAGGGGCCGTAACTCTTGATATATTGATCCAATCAATCCAATTATAGAACTTTAAATTCTTTGTATCATTTTGAAACTAAACTTACGATTCCTCCTCATCATCTTCATCACCCATAGCATCATCAATGGCATCATTCATCATTTCCTCTTTCATATCCATGATCTCAGACTGCTTCTCAAACTCCATCATGATCTTCTGAATTTGTGGTAACTTCAACTACAAAATGTAAACCAACTATAAAATGTAAACTAGAGCTATCACTAAATGTGATTAATACCCCCAAAAGACTGCTTTATAAACTGAGAAAGTTCGTAGTAACAGAATACCTTGCAAACAAACTAAAAAGAGATATTGTTCTTGGCAATAACTCTGTAATTTGTCAAGATAGAGTTATGGTTCTTGTACACTGCACTTCCTCTCATTGTGCTTGACCATTGTATGAAGTTGTATTGAATTCCAACCAATAGTTTTCGAATAATGCTCCGGACAAGTAAAAGTAACAAAGGGCAATAACTCTGAAATGAGTCAAGATAGAGTTATTGTTCTTTCACACTGCACTTCCTGTCATTGTGCTTGACCATTTTATGAAATTGTATTGAATTCCAACCAGTAGTTTTCGAATAATGCTCCGGACAAGGAAAAGTAACAAAGGGCAATAACTCTGTAATGAGTCAAGATTGAGTTATGGTTCCTGTGTACTGCACTTCCTCTTATTGTGCTTGACCATTGTATGAAGTTGTTTTGAATTCCAACTAGTACTTTTCGAATTATGCTCCGGACAAGGAAAAGTAACAAAGGGCAATAACTCTGAAATGAGTCAAGATGGAGTTATGGTTCTTGTGCACTCCACTTCCCCCCAAATTACCTCCCCTTTTTTATGAGGTTATATTGAATTCCAACCAGTAGTTTTCAAGTAATGCTCTGGAGAAGAAAAAATAACAAAGGGCAATAACTCTGAAAATACTCTAGATAGAGTTATGGTTCTTGTACACTGCACTTCCTCTCATTGTGCTTCATCATTGTATGAAATTGTATTGAATTCCAACTTGTAGTTTTCAAGTTATGATCCGGACAAGGAAAAGCAACAAAGGGCAATAACTCTGTAATTAGTCAAGATGGAGTTATGGTTCTTCTGCACTGCACTTCCACTCAATGTGCTTGACCATTGTATGAAGTTGTATTGAATTCCAACCAGTAGTTTTCAAGTAATGCTCCGGACAAGGAAAAGTAACAAAGGGCAATAACTCTGTAATTAGTCAAGATGGAGTTATAGTTCCTGTGCACTGCACTTCCTCTCAATGTGCTTGACCATTGTATGAAGTTGTATTGAATTCCAACCAGTAGTTTTCAAGTTATGCTCCGGACAAGGAAAAGTAACAAAGGGCAATAACTCTGTAATTAGTCAAGATGGAGTTATGGTTCTTCTGCACTGCACTTCCTCTCAATGTGCTTGACCTTTGTATGAAGTTGTATTGAATTCCAACCAGTAGTTTTCGAATAATGCTCCGGACAAGGAAAAGTAACAAAGGGCAATAACTCTGTAATTAGTCAAGATGGAGTTATAGTTCTTGTGCACTGCACTTCCTCTCAATGTGCTTGACCATTGTATGAAGTTGTATTGAATTCCAACCAGTAGTTTTCAAGTTATGCTCCGGACAAGGAAAATGCAACAGACCGACCGACCGCCCGACCGACCGACCAACCGACCGACCAACCACCGGGTGACTCCTATATACCCCCTAAACTTCGTTTTGGGGGTATAACCAGTCATTTCAAACATTTTAAGTAAAGCAATTCACACAGAATAGATAATTTAAGACATTTATGCTAGAAATTAAAAAGTTAGAGAGTAAATATTAGTAACTCAGATTTCTGAACTTTGAGGTTGCCGTATCACCTTTAAATATGAAAATATGACAAGATCAACATATCCTAACACATCCAGGTTGCTTTAGCAAGACAAAACACATATACAACACAGTTTGCACTTTTAATTCGCAGTTCTGTAAATATATCGAGCTATCCACCTGACCACAACCACCAGACTTCATTTCTGACCCATATATCTGACACCAAGTTGATAAAAGTGCATGTCATGCAATTACAAATGTACCTGGTAAAGTGGTAATCCAATTCTCTTTCTAAAGATGGACTGCTTAAACACAACCTAGACCTTTCAATAATTCAACAATGTATTGCCTATTATTTTACATAACACAAACCAAGACAGTGACAGATTGTCTGCAACATACAAAGTATCACTCAAACTTACCTGTCTATTCATGGTTGCCATTGCTTTAGTTACTCCCTTCATTGCCTGTGCCATGGCATTGTTTGATCTTAAAGTCTGTATCTTTAGAGATACCGCCTGGATATTTGCTCTCATTAGTATGAACTTCTTTACATATCTTCTTGTTCTAACTAAATCTTTCGCCATGATTTTAACAGCATCCTTGTAAAAGAAACAATGATTCATTGCAATAAATAATTTTGAAAGCATTTCCTGGACCTACTATGGACTTTCACTTCTTCTGCAGCAGAACATTTTTGGATAGCACTTTGGAAATCCAAGGATCTTAATTAAAACCTTGTCATCAACTTGATAGGTCTGTTGTCATTTGAATCTGCTGCATGTGACAACAACAGCTCATTTCAGGATAAACACTGAGTCCAGTAAGATTGTCTAGTTTGCAACTTTGTTCTCTCACAACTGGATAAAAAGCAGCCAAGGACAAACAAATATTATTACCTCAAAATGCATCGCAGTTTTCTGACTGACCTCAGTTCAGAATCAGTTTAAATCTCTTATAAGACAGGATACAATGGTCGTTTTAGTGGAATAGCGGGGTGCTCGCTCTACTGGTATAAACTACCATATGAATATATAATAAAAACAGTTGGTTCATTAAAATAATGGGAGTAATAGCAGCGTGGTTGCATTTTCGGCATGGTCGTAATGCAGAATTCTACTGTACATGTTTCTTTATTCCTGAACAAACTAAATTGTACTCGACATCTTTGCTGCAAGTAGTTTACGACTGCTAATGTAATGTAAAGTAACTGATGAGCTGAATAAGTTTTTTCTAAAATTCAATTAAATCAGAATTTACCATCTGTCCCTGTTTTGCCATTTTCTTAATGTCATTGATGACTTTCTTTTCTTGTTGTTCCATTTTTGCCCTTTCCCTGTCTAAATCTCGCATTGCTTTGTTCAATGCCCTTTGATTTTGACGCAACATCTCCTCCGGCGTCTTCTTCTTCCCAAATAAAAACTCGAGTGGCATCTTGAATGGTCTGCTGAAAATATAAACAAAAGAAATTTTGACACAAGTGACATTCAAATTTCTTCTGGGTATAGTCATCTTGGTAGCAAAATAACAAGAGGGCCATGATGGCCCTAAATTGCTCACCTGAATACAAGTGCACTTGCCTGGTGGGTGTGGTCAATTTTGACCCCAGTGGCATGATTTGAATAAAGTAGGTGGAAGACCACTGGACACTGGACAATGTTACATACCAAATATCTAAGCTTTAGGCCGTGTAGTTTTTGAATAGCAAGTTTTTCGATACCAAACGACCCCCTGGGCAGGGTAAATTTTTATACTGGGGGCATGATTTGAACACACTTTGAAGAGCTCCACTAGACAGTTAAACACTAAATATCTCGGCTCTAAACCTTGTGGTTTTGGAGGAGAAGCTTTTTAAAGGTTTTCCTACATATGTCTTTGTAAAACAAATGACACCCTGGGTAGGGCCAATATTGACCCCAGGGGCATAATTTGAACAAACTTTGAAGAGGTCTACTAGGCAATGTTACATGCATCTAAGCTCTAGGCCCTATAGTTTCAGAGAAGAAGATTTTTAAAGTCTTTCTTATATAAGCCTATAAACAAAAAGAATAAGGTACGTGGAACACACAGACAAGACGGGTCAGGTTTATATACTTTTAATATGATACCGACGTTTCGACTATACAATAGTCTTCACCAGGGTACAAATATATAAAAATTGTTGACTGAAGTGCAATTTCTGCGGTTTTTTAATGTCACGTGACTTGGTCTATTTTTAGAAATATTGTCAAAAGTTATTCTGTTGATTTCATTATATGTATTTAAAGAAAAAGATGAAAATAAATGTTTAAAAAGGTTTGAAAACTGTCGTATTTATTTAAAAATACCGTAAATGGAATAAATGTAGATATCTTTGTCTAAAGTGTTTATATAGTCGTCTCTCTCATCTTGGCAGATGGTTATGTTACTGTCACATTCTGCAGGGTCTTGTGGCGTTGGTGAGTTGATACGGGATCTGTAAGGTGAAAGTGGTAATGGTGATATGGGTTGTTGCACTGACATTCTTCGAAAGATTTTGTCACAGTTTAATGGTGGTTTTGTTGGTGATCTTTGTAGTCATCTGGCCTTGGACTATTCGGAACTTAGGCGTGATTAGCTTACTTTTTGTTGGTAGTTTCTCAAAGGGAGGTATCCAAGGTTTCACTGGCATGGCATCATCCTTTTTCATGATTCTTGACTCTTTGGTTGTTTCAAATCGTTTTATTTCTTCTATCCCGTATGTTTTTCTGCGGTGTCTTCTTAGATCGTATAGTGTTGTGTATTTAAGTTCACAGTAGAAGCAACCATATAGTGTAACTGTTTTTTGGTGAGTTCTGTTGTGCCTATTCATGTTTGACAAAGAGCCTTTGATGAATTTGTTGCATATCTTGCACTGGCGTAGTATTTTGGAAAATTCTATGTAGGAATCAGATGGAGCTGGAGTCTGTTTAGTATACTTACTTTTCTTTATGGTATCTTCCTCCATTATTGTATTATATTGAGTCCATTTGGTGATTTTGTTTTGAATATTTCTATTATTGATTCCTCTGTTCTGAGACGTGTATTTGTATTCTTTGGTGTTGTCAGGAGTACAGTGACGTCGACGTTGTTTATGTCGTGTCCGTTGGCGGAAAAATGTCTCGATACTGGTTTGACGTCATTTCGTGTCCGTATATCATTACAGTGCCCATATAGGCGTTCTCTGATAGTATTCCCAGATTGGCAAACGTATTGGATACCGCATTTTTGGCACATGATAAGGTATATAATGCTACTTGTTGAACAATCAAATGCCCCTTTGATTTTAAAGATGTTGCCTGTTGAGTGTATTTTTACCGTATCTTTGGGTTTTATGAGTTTGCAAGCTATGCAGTTTTTTCCACATGTGTATGAACAAGGTTTTAGTGTAGTGTTGTTTGGATCTGATGATCTTACTAATCTGTTTCTTATGTTTGCTGGTTTGCGGAAAACAGTAGTGATCTTATATTTCATTAAGTCGGCGAGGTTTCTGTCTGAATTTAAGAGGTATTCATATTTTGTGATTATCTTTGGTATGTTTGATAATCTCGGGTTGTTGGTGATAATGAATGGTATGATTTCTTTACTTGGTTTTGGCTGGGTTTGTCTGGAAGTTGTGTTCTGTGCTTTCTTTATGGCCTCTTTGATCAGTATCTTAGGGTAGCCTCTTGCGTGTAGATGTTCCATGAGTCTTTGGCTACATTCTGAGAAAGATTCTTCTGTACTGCATATTCTTCGTATGCGAAGGGCCTGGCTAAATGGGATGCTCTTCTTTTGGTGTTTTGGATGGTATGATTCGTAATGTAGGTGTGCATCTGTTGGTTTTGTATAGAGTGACGTGTGTAGGTTGCCATTTTCGTCTTTTATGATGGTTACATCTAAGAAGTGTATTACGTTCTTGTTGATGTCTGTCGTGAATTTGATCGTTTTGTGTTGTCTGTTTAAGGCTTCGATGAAGGAATTCAGTTCCTGTCGGGAGTGGAGCCATATTATAAAGATGTCATCTATGTATCTCCACCATACTAAGGGTGAGATTGGGTATGTCTTCAAGAATTTTTCTTCGAATTCATGCATAAATAGTATTGCTAAGCTTGGAGCGCATTTTGTGCCCATGGTTGTGCCTGAGATTTGTTCGTATGTTTTATCATTAAATTGGAAGCAGGTTTTCTTGAGTATATAGTGTAGGAATCTTAGTAGGATCCAAGTTTTTGGTTCCTTTTGGTTATGTTTCTCAAGGGCGTGTTTTACTGCTAGTATACCTTCTATATGGGGTATGTTACTGGGGTTATATAAGCCTATGTAAAACCAAGTGACCCCCTGGGCTGTGTCAATTTTGACCCGGGGCTCGCAATTTCAACAATCTTAGTAGAGATCCACAAGACAATGGACCGTTCCGGTTTTTTACGACAAATTTTAAAGCCTACCTAAGCCTATTGTTAAGGGATTATTTTCTTTTCACGGCTAGGTCAACTGCTCACAAACAGTATCACAAACAAACCCACGTGTTCTTTTGTGCAAACCAGGCCAACCATTGGACACGTGATGTCCCAAGTGTGGTCATTGGATAACACAGCGAGTTAATTTTAATATAATTGTAAACACCGGAATCGTCCATGATACATGCTAAATATATAAGCTCTAGGCCTTGTTGTTTCAGAGAAGATTTTTTTTAAAGTTTTTCCTTTTTTTGCCAAAGCAACCAGAGTTCTGCATTGAATGGAATTCTTTGAACAATTTTGGTGTGACCTTGACCTTTGAGGTAGGGACGTGGGTCTTGCACGTGACACATCATCTTGATGTGCTAGACATTTGTGCTGAGTTATTTTAAAATCCTTCAAAGTTACAGTCCGGACACAAATGTGTGGATATATAGAGGATTCCATTACCTTCAAACTCCAAGTGTGACCTTGACCTTTCTGGTAGGGACATGGGTCTTGCACACGACACACTGTCTTGGTATGCTGAACATTTGTGCCAAGTTATTTCAAAAGCTTTAAATGCATGACAAAGTTACAGCACGGACACAAAGAAATGTAAGGGCGGACGCACAGACGGACTGACAGACGGACAATGCGATTTTAATATGCCACCCTTTGGAGGCATAAAAATGATTTCTTTAGAGATACCAGTGTGACAGACCTGCAGAACACCCTTGGCTGGAGCACCCTTGAGAACAGGCATCAAGCCTCCAAACTAGTTATGTTTTACAAAATATACTAAAATCTTGAAGATATCTCTCTCCCCAGTTTTCTAGAAGTCCCAAACAGGTTAACTAGACATATGCACCCCCTTAGTCTCCGCAAAACCCATGCAAACTCAAGACTTCTTTTAGTACTCCTTTTTCCCACGTACCAGTCCTATGGAAAAGGTTACCCTAACATATTGTGATCCTGCCTGATCTTGGATCATTTAAGCAGGCATAGGCCAAGCTCAGTTATTAATCTTACAAGTTGTTTTTAAACCTTTTATTCTTTCAATATTTTTAACAGTTTTAACAATCTTGATTCTCCTAACTGTAAGAACTATCTTGCAGTTATCTTTTATCAACACCCGGCATGCACCCTGCCCATAATACTTGTGAGAGGTGTGAGGCAGTAAGACAAGATAGATAGATAACTGGCAATTATCTTTCAATTTCTGCTTTTCAAAGAAAAACAAAAGAAAAACCTGTGACAGTCCATTATATATTCCGTGATGATACCATCACTGTTGTTTCGGCTTTAGTAGATCTGATCGCCAATATACTTCATTAGTTATTTATATTAAACAAGACAGAATCCATGTGACATATTATTTAATGGTACATTTAGACAACACTTTTGTCCACTGCCATAAAATTTAAAAGACGTAAGACACAAAGAATGATATTTGAATTTATGATAACCACCATGATACTAACCTGAAATTTTCTATAGAATAACAATCTACTTACTTCTTGCGAAACAAGTAATGATTATGACTATGAGTCACTGGATTTTTGTCAACATACACCTGTCAACTGGTCACATTAGAGTTTTCATCCAAAAGCTTAAATCTATGGACAATATTTGCAAATTTTGAAAAGAAATACATATTTTGGAGTAGTCAAAATAAGATGGCATACCGTTATTTACCCGACTTCTTAAATATTTTGCAATGCAGTTTTACAGCTTCTTTCCAGTTTGTTTATGTGAAAAACGTCATCATTTTATGGGTATTCGATCTAAATACAAAAAACTCGAAAATATTGAGAAATAAAAACTTCTTTGTGTGTGAATTGTACTTTTTGAATACGGCATTTAATCTCATTATTTGTTCATTGTTTTTATTCTGATGTTAAAGATCTATTCTGAATTTTATAATTTAGAGAGTTTCAAACAGTGCTCGCGTATCATCTTTCTCGTGCAAATAGTCCTACATATAATATGTTAACCTCTGATAATTGAGCCAATTTGAGAATTTTTATTTCACATTTAAAAGTATATAATAAATCTTTTTTGCTCTGACCAATGTCAATTGACCAAAACGTGATTTAATACTAGGACTTATTTCCCTTGATATTTTTTACATTAACACAAGACTCGAATGGCGGCTTTGCTGGAAAACTGTGCAGAAGGGGTGAAAGAAATTATTGAATTCTCATAATTTAGGGCCGAATATTTATGATTATTTGACTTCTATCAATTCATTATAGCTTGATAGAGATTTTAAATTCCATATCCTTAGCTTTTACTCTCATTTGAATTAGAAAAAAGAGGACAAAATGTACGACGAAGTAATCTTCTTTTTTGATGAGTTCATCCGTCAAATATGCAGAACAAAAGATTTTTATGACAATGAAAAGGAAAGCACCGTTTTATCTTACATAATATCTATTGCCATGTACGTATTTAAGCCATGTTAAAACAATCATAAATTTAAATTATGTGTCTTGTGTGCTGATGCAGCTGCTTCATGTTCAAAGTTACAAGGAGTGGTAACACTAACATGAAAGACTTTCAAAGAAAATATAGAGCTATTGTATTTGTGTAGGCATTGTTTAAAGTTATTTTGTAAAGTACAATTTCGTGAAACTCAAAATGTATTTTTACCATCAACACATGAGGAAACAATCGCCATAACTCAGTTTCGTTTTTTTGACAGATTTATGCCCCTTTAAGTTTAACTGTTTAACTTAGAATTTTGGGTCAAAGTTTTTAAAAGTCCAATATCTTGGATACTGTCAAAGGTATTGACTTAAAGCTCAAAATATAATTTTACCATCAGGAAACAGTCCCATAAGTCTGATTTTGTTATTTGACAGGTTTATGCCCCCTTTTTAACTTAATGCTGCTTTTTTAAAATGTCCAATGTCTTGGATACTATCAAAGGTATTGACTTAAAACTCCAATTACAATTTTACAATCGACATCTAAACTCGAGATAATAGTCCCCATAATTATGTTGTTTTTTGTTTTTTTTTGGACAAGATTTATGGCTATTTTTAACTTAGAATTTTGGGTTTAAGTTTTTTAAATGTCCATTTTCAACTTTAGTCAAAGGTATTGACTTGAAACTCAACATATATTTTTACCATCAACATCTACACCTGAGGAAATCTTGACTAACTTTGAATTTTTATTGGCAGAAGGATATTGTGTTGGCACTGGCTGTCTGTCAATCTGTCCAGAGTGATAACTCAAGAACCAATGGATAGAATTTCAAGAGACTTGAAATGAGTGTTCAATAGCATAATGATATGGCCCACACATACTTTTCGTCAAGATTTGATTAGCATCTCTAGAGTTACTGCCCTTTAATTGTAATTTTCTTCTATATTTAATAAAAAATATATATAACTCTGAAAACCTGTTATCAAAATTAAATTGTAATTGGCTCAAATAATTAAATGATCACTCATTCTAATATCTAGCCCCTGTACCTCCTGATTTTTTTAGAAATGAGGCTCCTTAAGGTGTAGTGCTTTCTTAAATATTCTAATTAGAAACTTAAAAGAAAAATTCTGAAAGGAATAGTACTGATTTAATTAAGCTTTTAAAAGTAAGTAAAGAGTTCTGAAAACTTCAGCTAATTACTGAACAAGTATAGAAAAATTGGTACTTGTAGTCATAATACTCCAGTACGAGTACCCCATCCCTGATGTAAGGTATTAACTTGAAACTTAAAAGTATATTTTCCATCAACGTCTTCAGCAGAGGAGGTAATCCCTATAACTCTTGATTTGATTTTTTTACAGATTAATGTCCCTTTTTGACTGATATTATTTTGTTAAATTTTTCTTGAGTTCATTATCTTGGATGATGTTTGAAAGTTAAAAAACCCAATAGGGTGTATACATACAAAACAATTGAAGATCGATCAACTTTAAAGGGGAAATGAATCATGCTCTCAGCATGCTCACCTATCTTCAGATTCAGAATGGGAAAATAGATACACATTGGAAACATTGAAAACATTTTGCAGTTCTGAGGGAATTTTCGATCTCGGAATGGAGAAAGTATGCTGAATTTTGCATTTTAGATGCAATACCAGCTGTTTATAACGTTCAAAAAAATTATGTACAAGTTTTACCATTGAAATGTTTTTCTCTTCTTACTTTACAGCGTAAGGTTTGAAATAAGCTACAAACCTACCAGAAAGAAACTTCTTTAAAGAACAAACAACATCTTTCAAACAGAAGAAACCTGAGCATACAAGAACGCCCTCACCAACCCAGTGCACAGATTCAGCATCTGAGGACTCGACAAACTTACTGTTACAAGAAACGAATGCACACAAACACACATAAGCAACACAATGTCAGCTGTGAGTCGCAAAGTGAGCAGTCCTCAGTGGAAGGTTTGACAGCAAACTTGTTTAAATAATAATGATAAATATGTACTGATTTAAAATGAGAAAATACTGGAACAAAGAAATTTTTAAAAAACTTTCCAAGCACAGTATTCAGTGATTTTTAATGAAATACTTCCTTGCCATTGGCATATCCATCTGATATGCTGACTTTATCCAGTGACTTTAATGTATTTAATTATAATTTCCAACAGAATTAAAAGTTATTGCTGTTGTTTTGATGGAATAATTAGAGGCTGTTTTAATGATGCATTCAGTATACATTTTTTATATGAAATACATAATAATACAATGTGTATATTAAAGTCCAAGGATCACAATTACAAGTAGCTCTTAAATATTTTACCAATAAAGATGTCTTACCGGTTGAAATTATCTTTATTTGTTTCAAAATCATTCCTAACTTCGCTTTTTAAATCAATGAGCATGTTAAAAATATAGTGCAGTAATTTTTAGAAGAAGAGGGATATGTTAGTTTGCAGATGTATGTCGGTCGGTATGTCAGTCCGTCCGTCCGTCTGTCTACCAACTGGTTTCCGGATGATCACTCAAGAACGCTTATGCCTAGGATCTTGAAACTTGATGTAGAGGTTGGTCATGACCAGCAGAGGAACCCTATTGATATTATGGTCAGTAGCTCAAAGGTCAAGGTCACGGTCACTTGGACGTTTTTTTTAAGGCCACATGAATATTTTTTTTTGGGCCCCAATTTTTTTGTTATATTAAAGGTCAACACATTTATTTTTGTTAGGCGAAAAAAAGTTTTGTTAAAGCCAAAAATTGTATTTTTTTGTAAGGCCATAAAAAATATGTTTCAGGTTTCATGATTTTATTTTAAGACCTTATGAATTTTTTTTTATTGAGGTGCATTTGAATCACTTTTAAAGACATATGAAAAAATACATACAATATTTTTTTTATCAAACTTGATTTGTCATTACCACTGGATGACCCCTATTCATTTCCAGGTTATAAGGTATTATATATTTATATATAAATGCGAATTTCACAGTGATTTTTGCATAGTTACACTTTTGCATCAAGGGGGGCATACGTGTATTACAAACAGCTCTTATTTCAATGATATTGCAAAAAATAAGAAAGGCTCTCTCATTGTTTATGGCTACACTTTTGTGATCCTGGGACTTAAAGAAAAAAGGTTGAATTTTTTCATTTGTCAGAATTTCCAGCCGCCAGCAGTACAAGATCCGGCCATTGTATCGTACCAGCGAGGACCTAACCTGATCAACTCGGTTTTGTCTTCTTCACCGACAGCTCAGAACAACAGCCAGGTTGTCAGGGAAAGTGGTCTGATTGAGAAACTCCTGGTAACTTGATTTAAGTTATTTTTCCATTTTTCAAGAAGAACATATACATGTATCGGGACTGTCTCATTTTTTGCACAAAATGCCATTAAAGCGAGAGTTTATAATAAGTCATTATCCACCTGAAAATTACAACCAACTATAAAGTGAAGGTTTAACAGTACTAAAACACATCTTATTTTGCAATATTTAAAGAGATACCTTCTCCTCTCTATAATTGGGGATCATGACAAGTATTCTTACTTTCAAAGTAATATCTAAAACAGTTCAGTCAAAAAGTGGACTGGTACGAAAAACTTAACCAAGATTCTAAGTCGATAAAGGGCCTTAATTTTTTTTAAGCCTTGATAGGGTTACCTTATCTTGCCTACAGATGGAGGTAATGATGCAAACAAGTATTCCAACTTTCAAGGCAATATCTCAAAGGGTTAAGTTAGGGATGTAACGATGATCGATTATAATCGAATAATTGATCGAAAAGCTTCCGAAATCGATTAAATCGATTTTAGTTTGAATAATCGATGATCGTTTCTTCTTTTTTACTTTGAATAATTAAAGGCAATTTTGCTCAAATTTGTTTACAATATTATTTGGTGAATTGTCCACATCAATGATAAAATAAATTAATGTCTTTTTAGCTCACCTGGCTATGCCAGGGTGAGCTTTTCTGATTGATGATTGTCCGTCGTCCGTCAACATTTTGTTTCAAATGACATCTCCTCTGAAACCTCTAGGCCAATGTTGATAAAACTATGCAGGAATGTTCCTTGCATGAAGCTCTACCAAAATTGTTCAAAGAATTCCATTCCATGCAGAACTCTGGTTGCTAGGGCAACAAATAGGAAAAACTTTAAAAATCTTCTTCTCTGAAACCACAAGGCCTAGAGCTTAGATATTTGGCATGTAGCATTGTCTAGTGGACCTCTGCTAAGATTGTTCAAATTATGACCCCCGGGTCAAAATTGACCCCGCAGGGTGGGCCCTTAGTTTTTGCATAGGAATATATAGGGAAAACTTTAAAAATCTTCTTCTCTGAAACCACAAGGCCTAGAGCTAAGATATTTGGCATGTAGCATTGTCTAGTAGACCTCTACCAAGATTGTTCAAATTATGAGCCCCGGGTCAAAATTGACCCCGCACCAGGGGTCACTTAGTTTTGCATAGGAATATATAGGAAAAACTTCAAAAATCTTCTTCTCTGAAACCACAAGGCCTAGAGCTTAGATATTTGGCATGTAGCATTGGCTAGTGGACCTCTACCAATATTGTTCAAATTATGAGCCCCGGATCAAAATTGACCCCGCACCGGGGGTCACTTAGTTTTGCATAGGAATATATAGTAAAAACTTTAAAAATCTTCTTCTCTGAAACCACAAGGCCTAGAACTTAGATATTTCGCATGTAGCATTGGCTAGTGGACCTCTACCAATATTGTTCAAATTATGACCCCCGGGTCAAAATTGACCCCGCACCGGGGGTCACTTAGTTTTGCATAGGAATATATAGTAAAAACTTTAAAAATCTTCTTCTCTGAAACCACAAGGCCTAGAGCTTAGATATTTGGCATGTAGCATTGCCTAGTAGACCTCTTTAAAGTTTGTTCAAATTATGCCCCTTGGGTCAAAATTGACCTTGCCCGGGGGGGATCATTTGTTAGCTCACCTGGCTACGCCAGGGTGAGCTTTTCTGATCGATGATTGTCCGTCGTCCGTCAACATTTTGATTCAAATGACATCTCCTCTGAAACCTCTAGGCCAATGTTGATAAAACTATGCAGGAATGTTCCTTGCATGAAGCTCTACCAAAATTGTTCAAAGAATTCCATTCCATGCAGAACTCTGGTTGCTATGGCAAAAAATAGGAAAAACTTTAAAAATCTTCTTCTCTGAAACCACAAGGCCTAGAGCTTAGATATTTGGCATGTAGCATTGTCTAGTGGACCTCTACCAAGATTGTTCAAATTATGACCCCCGGGTCAAAATTGACCCATGGGGTGGGCCCTTAGTTTTTGCATAGGAATATATAGAGAAAACTTTAAAAATCTTCTTCTCTGAAACCACAAGGCCTAGAGCTAAGATATTTGGCATGAAGCATTGTCTAGTAGACCTCTACCAAGATTGTTCAAATTATGAGCCCCGGGTCAAAATTGACCCCGCACCGGGGGTCACTTAGTTTTGCATAGGAATATATATAGGAAAAACTTAAAAAATCTTCTTCTCTGAAACCACAAGGCCTAGAGCTTAGATATTTGGCATGTAGCATTGGCTAGTGGACCTCTACCAATATTGTTCAAATTATGAGCCCCGGGTCAAAATTGACCCCACCCCGGGGGTCACTTAGTTTTGCATAGGAATATTTAGGAAAAACTTAAAAAATCTTCTTCTCTGAAACCACAAGGCCTAGAGCTTAGATATTTGGCATGTAGCATTGGCTAGTGGACCTCTACCAATATTGTTCAAATTATGAGCCCCGGATCAAAATTGACCCCGCACCGGGGGTCACTTAGTTTTACATAGGCTTATATAGTAAAAACTTTAAAAATCTTCTTCTCTGAAACCACAAGGCCTAGAGCTTAGATATTTGGCATGTAGCATTGGCTAGTGGACCTCTACCAATATTGTTCAAATTATGACCCCCGGGTCAAAATTGACCCCGCACCGGGGGTCACTTAGTTTTGCATAGGAATATATAGTAAAAACTTTAAAAATCTTCTTCTCTGAAACCACAAGGTCTAGAGCTTAGATATTTAGCATGTAGCATTGCCTAGTAGACCTCTTTAAAGTTTGTTCAAATTATGCCCCTGGGGTCAAAATTGACCTTGCCCGGGGAGGGGGGATCATTTGTTTTACAAAGGCGTATATAGGAAAACTTATTTGGTATATAACATTATCTAGTGATCTTCCACCAGGCAAGTGGACTTGTACCAAGGTGAGCGATATAGGGCCATCTTGGCCCTCTTGTTTTACAAAGGCGTATATAGGAAAACTTTTTTGGTATATAACATTATCTAGTGATCTTCCACCAGGCAAGTGGACTTGTACCAAGGTGAGCGATATAGGGCCATCTTGGCCCTCTTGTGTACAAGAACTGTCTAGGAGAAACACAAGAAATGAAGTGCACTTACTGATTATAAATGTTTTACTAAAATTTGAATAGTTTAGAAGTGTAAGTACTGCAATTTAATGCTTTCAATGAACTTTCCAATGCTTTTGGAGCTTAAAATATATCAAAGTAGCACACCTGTTTAGTGTCAGGATTCCAAGCAGGATTTTCCCTGTGAGAGGGAAAGTTCTGTTATACTAAACTATAGACTCCAGCTAACTGGTCAGATCTACCAAAATGTGGACAAAGGTCTCAAATTTCAGTCATTAGAATTTCTTTTAAATCCACCAATTACATCAAGATTTCATCTTCCCTTCAGGTTTTACAAGGGCTTTTGGACCTTTACCTTTAATCAAAATTTATTTATCTATAGTCAAATAAATTGTTCTTTAAAAATTGGTAGCTTTGAAAGAAGCGCATGGTTTTGTAATGATGATATAATATATAGTCCAAAATGTTAATTTCACACTCAATTTATTACCACAGTTGCATATGAAAGACTGTGACAGTATAAATCAATTTGTTGTCTGATTAAAATCACTACATAGTACAACTGACAAGTGACTGATACTGGTGTAAGTGTGTAACTCTATGTTATTAAGTAAAGGAATATACTTTCGATTATTTTCCGATTGTGAATTGAAATACCCTGTCCAATTCAATTTGATTATCGATTATGTTTTGAGTCCGATTTTACAACACTAGGTTAAGTCAATAAGTGGATCATACCCCAGTTCGATGTATTTTCGAAGTCAAAAAGGGGCATAATTCTGACAAAAACCTTTGCAGAGTTATATACTCTTGTCTATTGATGGAGTACATGATGGTTAACAAGTATGGTTAGTTTCAAAGCAATATCTGTAATGGTTTTGAAATAAAATGGGGTGGTACAAAAAACTTAACCAAGCTCAATGCACTTTCTAAGTCGAAAAAAGGCCATAATTCTGAAAAAAACCTTGACAGAGTTATGTTCTGTTGTCTGTTGATGGAGGTTATGATGGAAAACAAGTATGGTAAGTTTCAAAGCAATACCTCTAATGGTTTTGAAATAAAGTGGAGTGGTACGAAAAACTTAACTAAGGTGTGACACCAACGAGGACACCAAGGCGAGGATGATAACTCCCCTTTTCTCCAAAAAGTCGAACTAAAAGCTGGGTAAATATTGCAAAATTAGCTGTGTTGTAGTACTGTTAAACCATTACTTATTCAGGGATATCTAACATTTAAGTTTGTTAACTCTTGACTTAATATCTTGCTACTTTTGGCCCTTGTTTATACAGATCCTTGTTTTGCCTTTAACTGTCAAAGTTCGGTTTAACTTGCAAGCACTAAAAAAGTCGAGCGTGCTTTCGTACTGACTGCTCTTGTTATTACTTGTTTGGCAGATTTTTATGTTTGGGAAAGATTCTTTTCATTTACATATAACTTACAGTTTTTAAGTTATTTCAAAGTACATTCAGTTTTAGGGAGTGCCTCTTTTATGTTTTATTTCTTTAGAATAGATGAGAACTTAGTCAAAGTTACCTGTCAAAATCTTTGTAAACCAGCAAAATATGCAAAAGAAGGGGTAATCAGTAATCATAATCAGCTGTAATATATTACATATGCTTAGGTAATCATGAGTAATCAGACATTTTCTGATTACATGTAATTGTAATTTAATAGATTACACTTGCAAAAAAGATTGTAATCATGATTACTTTGTTTTATTTTATGTTTTTCAATGAATTATAGAGTTTTCTCAGCGAAATAAAAGTGATAATCCACAGTTTTGAAACAGTGGATTACCATTTTTATTTTTCACTGTTTTGCAATCTTTAACCCGGATTTACGTCAAAAAGTATACCGAGCGTAATTAATGCTGGAAACCATGCGACGATGACGTCGTTTAAATGACGTCATTTGCGCTATGTTTCTGATGACGTTTCCCGCGATTTTCGATATTTTGTATTAATAAACTCGATAAAAGTAGAGTTTTATCCATAAAATAAACAGAAAAATTGTCGGTATTGGTGTAATATCACGTTAATTTCACTCGTGAACACCAAAAGTTGTTATTTTCACTCGTGGCTGTGCCACTCGTGAAAATATCACTTTTGGTGCCCACTCGGTGAAATTATAACGTGATCTTACACCGAAACCAACAATTATCCTCTGTATCAAATTTAGATTACATTACCACTGAATTTTATTTATTTTAGATTATTTGAAAAAAAAAATTTGACTGGTACATCTTCAAATTTTGAAGGATATACAAAAGAGTGTTTCTCAAGCATTGCAAAGGTAAAATGTGAAAAGTAACTTTGTAATTTGTGTCTTTGGTATTTTTCAGCACTCGTATGGTTTTGTACAGTGTTGTGATCGGGAAGCAAGGTTGTTTTTTCATTATAGTGAATTTCAAGGGGATGTTGATACCTTGAAAATTGGAGGTAAGTTTTGTCAGAGAAATACAAATTCTTCAAAATTTATAAGTAAGAGAAATAAAAGAAAATGGGAAAAAATTTACATTTCTCTTACTAACTATATTCAAACACCAGTGCATTTAAACAACTGTGCAGGTAACTTGCTTGCATTTAAATAAAGTTGTAATAAGTACTTGTTCAAGGAGGTATATATATGTACCTAAAGCGCTATATAATAGGCAAATTTGCAGATATGTTCTCTGTTGATTGGTCTAATATTAAATCATAAAAAGTAAAATGCCTGTATAAGTTACCCTGGTTTAGATACTAAGTGCAGATGATCCAGATTTTTAAGATGCTTCCACAGGAGCTTGAAACAACAAGAGGATCATAATCATTATGTAATGATATATAGACCTGTGTATTCACTCTCACTGATTATGTCATGATATATAAATGTTATATCTGTAGCGTGATGGCATGGCACTGCACCCTGCAGCCTTTTCGTGCCACCACTGTGCCCTTCTCAACATCCATTTTGTCCTAAAGTCATGATATTTTATGTTCTTTATCATCACCATTCAGCCCTACCATAATTTATTGCCTACCTTAATCTGATCAAAAGACACCGCATGTACACCTGTTATTTTCCGATAATCGAGTGTCGTTAGTGTACATGTACGTATATAATCATACACCTATGTAATTTCACTCTCACTGATTGCTCTAATGTAATTACTTGCCAAGTTTATGTGTACTGTCAGTTGGCCATGCCGTATAATGGACTTTTTTGTGACATCTTTAACATTTTATATTTTCAGATGCAGTCGAGTTTCAGATGTCTTATGACCGTCGTAGTGGGCGTCCAATTGCGTGTCACATGGTACAGGTTGATCCAAGTCTTGTTTCGTGCGAAGTCTTCAGTCAAGAACGATACATTGGCAGTGTTGTACAAGAGGCCAAACCAGCAAAGCCTAAAAATGTAAGAATAAACAAAATAACCAATTAAATAATTTTGAATATAACTTATTTGAAGATTAACCTAGGCATGCATTCAGTGCTCACACTGGCAGTTTATAAATAATAGCCATAAATTTTTCATGAAAAAAAATAATAGCCAAAGTCTGCGCGTTGTCGTATTGACATGACCAGAAAAATACCATTTGAATATAACTGGTCCTTTTTTTGCCAATATAGGTCTTGTTCAGTTTTTGTTGGCAATGGGTATTTTACTAAATGGTTCATGGTGCAGTGCTGTAACTGTCCAAGATACTTAACTTCTCATGTGGGGCATTGGAAAACTAAGTCCAGCTGGACATGTCATGACTCTCTTTTCAGTGTGTTGTTCCAGTTAAATGTATGTGCTTGAGTAAAAAGAGCATGTTCATTTTTTTTCCAGCAGGAAACATATCTTAATCACACATCTTTTTTTTGTAAAATTCTGCAGAACTAAAATATTAACTGATCTCCTGTAAATTACACATTTCTTGTCAGTTTTACTCGTTTGTCACGTATTTTCGCGACCCCGTTGCCGCTCGATTTTCAGCAACATATTCCAAGTTTTTAGCAATTTTAATCATATTTAAACTAAAAAATTGTCACCATAAGAAGGCACGGAGAACAGCCTATTTTAAATGAAAGTTTAGAAGAAATCAACCCTACTTTTGCAGCAGGAAACTACTCGAGTAACTGCCCGAGCATCTTTTTAAAAACACACTGAACATTGTGCAGGTATTTTAATCATATTATTCTGTATTCGTGAGAAATATAATGAAAATAATCTGACTTCTGATAATAGCCAAATTAACGTAAAACAAAAATTACATACGTTCGAAACACACCAGTTTTTACCAAAAATTGTTACAAGTGGGAGTTTTCACACTCTTGCTTCGTTTTAATTGAAATAATTCACGACACCGAATTTATATATAAAAAATTTAATTGCCACCATACTGATAATCGGCCGAAATGTGTTGATTTGACGTGGTGATTGACAAGTAAGTTTCCCACAAGTTTATAAGTGGGCGGATTATTATTATCGAAGGACGGGAACACTTTCAGCTCGGCGATTCGGCGGACGGGTTATGTTAAAAAGTAGGCGTATTATAACTATTGAGCGGCGTGACTCGGTTTCGGCCCGGCGATTAGTTTGTTTGTAATTGTGCTTATTGAGTCCGCCATCCTCTAAAGAGGCTATAATCGATACGACCCGCCCGGCGATTAGGTTGGCACGCATGTGTATTAGCGGGAAATATTAATATTTTTAATGTGTAAACATATCAACTCTATCGGATTAGTTGATTGGTTACTATTTTCAAGTAATTACTATCGAAGTCGCTGATTGGTTCCAGTTTTAATCGCCTGCAGGCGCATGGTGTATACTGATCTCGATCTGATAATCCGATAACAATCGAACAATTATAAATCAATTAGGGGCCAATTAACAACAGATGTCAAACAAGTGTTGATGCCTCGAGGGACTAAGAAGATATAGACAGATTTTGTGTTTTAGTCGATGTTTTTTTTCATTTTATAGCAGGATTAAATAATCGCCATTTTTTGTAGCCAATCCTTAAAAATAATCGCCAAACTCATAAAATTATCGCAAATGGCGATAATGTCGACTGACAGCGTGAGCACTGGCATTATACTGTAAGTCAATGCTCTAAAATTACTAAACAGAATTCCATAGAAGTTCAAACTTAAATGAAGTCATACAGTTTCAATCCAAATTTCTTTGAAACAGTTGGAAGTTAGAGGAAATGCTTATATCATAGAAATGGTGTGTTGTATTGTTTATGGGGTCAGGGTCATGGTGACCCAAAATTTAAACATCATTTCCACTCAAGAGTTGCAGATCTAATTATCAGCAAAAATATATAAAACTCATAGGGTGATTGGTCTTACTGAGTAGATGATCCCTACTTTGTTTCGGATATGTGGGTCAAGGTAACAGTCTTCTCAGTAAATTTTTCTTTGATATCATTTTCACAGAACTTGCAGACTAGTTTAGTCAGTTCAAAAGTGTGATACTGGCCCTCATTGTCCTCGTGTTCATGTTGTCAATATTTTTTCATCCTTCATAAATGTGAAAAAACTTCTTTGACACTTAAAATGAAAAGTGTATCGTACAAGGAGACTGTTGTGGCAGAACATAAGCATAACTTTCTGATCATCTGGATTTGTTTATCAAGAAAGGTCATGAAAAAGCGAACTGTTTGAGGATTATGATTGTTGAAGAGCATTTAAAACCTGATTTCAAATGTTACAGTTGGGTCATTAGAAAGGTCAGACTGACATATCATGTTTTGTGTTTTGTAAAATCACACAGGGGTCCACAGTAGGGTCTACAGATGGTCTTGGACGTGTTACCTATGAGCACAATGGAGAATGGTTTTTCTTACCCTATGGATTGGACGATATCGTCGATAACACAGGAAGTACTCAGATTAAGCCTGGTGATCAAGTTACATTCTTCATTGCAACAGATAAAAGGTATGTACATGTACTCCCATGGCATATTAGGCTAGCTTAAGTATTATATCTGGTGGTTGTCTGTATTATCATAGGTAAAATAACAGTTACTGGGAAGGCCTTTTAAAGTGCTGCAATATTCAGAATCAGTTTGTGCTACAAAGTTCAGTAAAATAAATTAATAATAAAAACTGTTCACATCCTTTTAAGTATGGGATTTTTAGTACTGTACTTTGGTGCAGATGTTCCTGAAAAATTGTATTTCTTCTAAGAGCTTTAAAGGAAAGTTATCTGAAAAAAATTCAAAGGCTCCCATTTCTATGTTTGCTTTAGTGAACATAATTTTCTTTAAGACTTGAACATTTGTATTCAATAAGCTTGTATATATTTGTAACCACCTGGAATCCTGGATTACAATTTTTCCGAATATATTTTGCCTGGCGAAAATTTCCATAAAATACTCGAAATAAAGCCCAATAATATGAATGTATTTCTCAATGTGATCTTTTGTGGTCTCCTGCCGTCCGATGTCTGATGCACAGTCTGCTGACATTTAACATTTTTCTTCAAATGATATCTTTTTCAAAACTGCTTGATAAATGTTTGTTATATTTGGTTTGGACTATTCTTTGATGGTCCTCTACAAGTTAAATTTATTATTTAAAATTTGCTCCGCCAGGTAGGGTTATAATAAATATTTTAGCTCAAGCTTATGAAGTAGACAGGCTGTAGCCTATAGGTTAATCTTAGAAAACTGTCATCAGTCTTGCAACTCTGTCAAATGGGAAAGCACAAGGTTATATAACTAAGGAAAGATGGTGTTACTCAAGTAGCTGACGTGTGAAATAACATTCCTCAAAATTAAAAAAATTGACTGTTACAATTCAGAACTTGATTGAGTAATTTGGAAAATAATTCAAATCTAAAAAGTGCACATGTATAAACTTTTGACAAAAAACCTTGAATTTACATTTTCAGAAATGGTAACCTGCATGCCAGAAAGTTGGAACTAGTCGAGCCAAAGCTGACAAAATACCAGGGTGTGGTGTGCTCTATGAAAGACTCTTTTGGTTTTATTGAGCGTGCTGATGTTGTGAAGGAGATATTCTTTCATTACAGTGAATACATGGGCAACATAAATGAACTGTTGCTGGGAGATGACATAGAATTTGAAATACAAACCAGAAATGTTAGTAAATGTATTTTACAACATAATTTATGTCTTGGTAGATTGGATACTGGATTCAAAACACTTTTAGATAGATCTAAAAGTTTAGTTGTTTTGGTTGTATGGTCAGAATATTTACTATTCAGTTTTGATAGATATTAAATGTACATTTTTAGCTCATCTGGCACAAAGTGCCAGGGTGAGCTATTAGGATCACTCACCGACCGGGGTCGGTCGTATGTAGTACATCTTCCGTCCGTCCACCATTTCCTTCAAACAACATGTCCTCTGTAATCACCGGGCCAATATTGATGAAACTTTACAGGGATGTTCCTTGCATGAAGCTCTATCAAAGTTGTTCAAAGAATTCCATTCCATGCAGAACTCTGGTTGCTATGGCAACAAATAGGAAAAACTTTAAAAATCTTCTACACTGAAACCACAAGGCCTATAGCTTAGATATTTAGCATGTGGCATTGTCTAGTAGACCTCTACCAAGATTGTTCAAGTAATGACACCTGGGTCAAAACTGACCCCGCCGGGGGGTCACTCGGTTTTACATAGGCTTGTATAGGAAAAACTTAAAAAATATTCTTCTCTGAAACCGCAAGGCCTAGAGCTTAGATATTTGGCACGTATAAATGCCTAGTGAACCTCTACCAAGATTGTTCATATAATGACCCTTGATTTCACATAGGCTAAATATATAGGAAAAACTTTATAAATCTTGTTCTCTGAAACCACAAGGCCTAGAGCTGAGATATTTAGTATGTAGCATTGCCTTGTGGTCCTTCACCAAATTTGTTAAGACCATGACCCAAGGGTCAAAATTAACCCTTCCTGGGAGTAGGGGAGGGGGTCACTTGATTTCACATAGGCTTATATAGGGAAAACTTTAAAAAAAAACACAAGGCAGAGCTTAGATATTTGGAATGTTACTAAGCATTGTTTGTTTAGTGGACCTCTACAAATTATGTTAAAATCATGACCCCTTGTATTATAGCCAGTAGTAGTCAGGTGAGCGATACAGGGCCATCTTTGTTCTTTTGTTATAATCTCTGTGCAGTTTTGTAAACGAGTTTCAATGTTTTAAGTATTCCCACTTTTTTCATGGATGACTTTGAATTTGATGTTTTTCAAAAATCATGTAGTCTTTACAAAGACCTGAAAACTTAACAATGGTACTTTTACTTTATTTTCTACCACCCTGATGTTGACCTTTTATAACAGTCACTGATACCCACTTGAGCAATATAGGACTATCTTGGCCCTCTTGTTCTGTAATTGTGGCTCACCTCAGCACTCTGTGATTACTTTTCTAAGATTGTTCAAAAGATGTTGAAATGTCTAATAACATTGTGTGAGAAAGCATGGTTCAATATAGATGTCTTTTTTGAAAATTTCAAAAGCTTCTTGTTCTGAAAGAAGTGGTCAGATTTTAAATAAATCATATGACTTAGGAGTGATCCTTAAAGGACTCAACAGCAAGATTGTTAAAGAAATGCTTGGAAAAGAATCATGATTACTTATTTTAACTTACGATGAAAAGATGACATCAAACAAGGTTAGAGATGTCAGGGAGTTGCAGTTGAACTCAAAGTGAGCCATAAAGCACCATCATGATCCTCTTGTATTAATTATTAGATTAATACAAGTAAACTATATTCCAGGGTAAAGAGGTTGCAGTTAACATTATCCCGGTACCATCTGGCACTGTTATATTTGAGGATATCTCTATGGAAACCAAGAGAGGAAAGATTGTGAAAACATTGAAGGCCAATAAGAGAGCAAGTGATCCATTAGGGGGCAGAATCCAGTATGAAACTGCCAAAGGGTGAGCACATTCTAAGTGTGGTATATTAAGTATTTCCATATTTGTATTAATCTGATGGTGTACACATAGTAAATAGAAGTTGATAATAGTGGCATCATTGATTTATTTGTTTTTGATGTAACTTGTGCAAACTGCAAGTGGTGACATCCGGTAAGTATTCTTACTGAAAATTCTGTTACAAGTGCATCTTCAGTGTACCTGCCTTTCACTTGTATGTATTGCAGTGTATTTTGTAAAGACTTTGATTTTCTTCCTGTAATATTAGTGAGTATAATTCATTCATTGTAGACATACAGACATACCTTATGGAGACAAGGATCAGGATGGAGATTATACCCTGTTGCAGGGAGATCTTGTAGACTTCAGTGTTGCTACAGATCGCCGAGATAAACTACAAAGAGCCACCAAGATAAAGTTGCTCAATGAAACTTTCGACAAAACAACTGAGAGAAGAGAAACTGTAAGACTTGTTTCGTCATAATATCGGTCAAAGTCATCTCATAGATATTGTTCCGTTCTGTTCTGTCCAGTTTCTTTGGTCTAAATCTGTTAAAATTCATAAGTTTAAACCCAAGTGAGTCTAAAGCTGGTTGGAATGACATTTTCAGGCCAGAATGTTAGAAGTTATATGTCACCTCCACTGATTCATGAAAACATGATTTCTAAAAACAATTTTTTGTCGAAAGTTGTGTCTAATTTCTGTTAACAAATGAAAATTTGTGAAATTCATCTATCTTTTGCCATGTTTTGGCATTTCAATCTTTAAACCATGCATGGTCATGCATTGCAAATGTTGCTAATTGATTCAGGAGAGTTTTATAGTCCTATGACCCCTCTTGTATACTCTTCCATCTTTTTTTGAAAATTTAGTTGGTGCACTAACATTCATTGTACTTGATTGTTTCAGGGAACAGTGGTTAGTCTCAAAGAGGGGTATGGATTCATACAGTGTGCAGAAAGAGATGCACGCATGTTCTTTCACTTCAGTGAGATTCTCGATCCTAAAGCTGAGCCAAATTGTCAAGATGAAGTAGAGTTTACTGTTACCCAGGTAAGTTGACACCAAATATCAGTAAAGTGTTAACTTTGTTGTCACAAGGGTAAACTGTGTAAATTTTCATGAACTTAGGAAAACACAGGTTCCACTCTTACCTATGTAAACACAGTTTAGATGTCAGATTTAGTATTAGTACACTTTATTGCTACTTTTGTAAGGAGAGTAATATGATAGTCTTTGACAAAAGTAATCAGCATATGTTTTTCTCTCTTGTTTGTACAAGATTTTAAATGTTTATTTGTCCCCTTCCAGGACCCCACAACCCCAAGCAGACAAGTAGCTTGTAGAATTAGAAGTATACCAAAAGGTTCCATAGGATCAGTGGTTGTGAAACCAGAGAAATACATTGGTACTGTAGAGAAGGAACCTTGTCACTCCAGAAGTCCAAGTAAGTAAATGTAGATCACCTGTGGTACTTGTAGAGTAAAGTGGGAATAATCTACCACTTACAAGAAAATGGAATAAAAAGGACACAGAAACTATTTGTACAAGCTGGTGTAATTAACTGCAGAAGCAAGGAAGTAAAGAAACAAGAAATAAGTTTTATGCTTGGGTGTTATTATCCCCGGCCAAAGGCGGAGGGATATTGTTTTGGCGTTGTCCATCCATCTGTCCGTCCAGCCTCATTTAGGTTCAAACCTGCAGTAATTAGACTGAGTAGCAGACCCTTCATCCTGCACATAATCACTCCAATTTTAAAGTTCAAACTAAATTTGATTTGAATAGTATACTTAATGAAATTTTGGGTTATTATCAGTAAATAGGTATCCATTTTGTCTGTGACTTTCATGTTTGTGTATTTGCAGACAAACAGAATGGTAAGGAGGACACAGGGAGTGTTATATTTGACATGGATGGTGCTATACACAAAATTGTCTACTATCTCAAGGATATCATGGACCTTAAAAGCATCCCAAGGTAAGATGTAAAGTCTACTCATTATACAGCAAGAATGTCATCAGAGGCTTTGAGGTGTGTGTGTGTGAGAGAGAGAGACGGAGACACAGAGAGAGAGGGACAGGGAGAGAGAGAAAAAGAGAAACAGAGAGATACAGAGAGCAAGTGAGTTTGAGGGAGGTAGCTAAGAACAAACTTAACTTTGGCAGAAACATACTGTGAAGTAATTAAATACTGTACCAACATGTCTGCTTTAAATAAAGCTTATATGTCAAATTAGCGATAATCATTTAAGTATTAATGTGAAAACTTGTATGTTTCTTACTATCTACAGCATTAAAAGAGATTCATTCACAGTATATGTAAATATGAAATTTTGACTGCTACACTAAGGCACCATAACTACCTTGATTTTGAAAGTTTGTGCTTGTAAAAAACACATGAAATTGTAGAGTTTTCAGTGGAAACTGTGACCATGAAAATGCCCTGTACATTATCAGCCATTTCCACTGTATGATTGATATTTGTGAAGTAATTTTACTTATTGTATAGAGGTGACCTTTTATACTTGGACAGATTTGGTGATAAAGTAGATTTCAACATTGGTGAACAGCGAAGACCTGGTGGTCCAGTGCGAATGGCTGTGAACGTCAGACTGGTGCTACGTAATCTAACAGGCAGATGTCAGGGATTTGTAGCCACTCTGAAGGATAACTATGGCTTCATTGAGAATGTAGACCATGACAAGGAAGTCTTCTTCCACTTCAGGTATTGATTTGTGTTCAGCAAGCTTAGCAAATTACATACTTGATAACCTTTAAAAAAACAACCTACATTTTGATTGTGGACTACAGTTTAGGAGCCTGCTTTTCATTATACCCCTGAAACGAAATTTAGGGGGGTATATATTGCCCTTTGTTACTTTTCCTTGTCCAGAGCATAACTTGAAAACTACTGGTTGGAATTCAATACAACCTCATACAATGGTCAAGTACATTGAGAGAAAGTGCAGTGCACAGGAACCATAACTCCTTCCTGACTCATTAAAGAGTTATTGCCCTTTGTTACTTTTCCTTGTCCGGAGCATAACTTGAAAACTACTGGTTGGAATTCAATACAACTACATACAATGGTCAAGCACATTGAAAGGAAGTTCAGTGCACAAGAACTATAACTCCATCCTGACTAATTATAGAGTTATTGCCCTTTGATACTTTTCCTTGTCTGAGCATAACTTGAAAACTACTGGTTGGAATTCAATGCAACTTTATACAATGGTCATGCACATTGAGAGGAAGTGCAGTATACCATAAAACCATAACTATATCTGGAGTAATTTCAAAGTTATTGCCCTTTGTTACTTTTCCTTGTCCGGAGCATTACTTGAAATCTATTGGTTGGAATTAAATGCAGAACCATAACTATATCTGGAGTAATTTCAGAGTTATTGCCCTTTGTTACTTTTCTTTGTACGGAGAATAACTTGAAAACGATGGGTTGGAATTCAATACAAATTCATACAATGGTCAAGCACATTGACAGGAAGTTCAGTGCACAAGAATCATAACTCCATCCTGATTTATTACAGAGTTATTGCCCTTTGTTACTTTTCCTTGTCCAGAGCATAACTTGAAAACTACTGGTTGGAATTCAATACAACCTCATACAATGGTCAAGTACATTGAGAGAAAGTGCAGTGCACAGGAACCATAACTCCTTCCTGACTCATTAAAGAGTTATTGCCCTTTGTTACTTTTCCTTGTCCGGAGCATAACTTGAAAACTACTGGTTGGAATTCAATACAACTACATACAATGGTCAAGCACATTGAAATGAAGTTCAGTGCACAAGAACTATAACTCCATCCTGACTAATTATAGAGTTATTGCCCTTTTCCTTGTCTGAGCACTACTTGAAAACTACTGGTTGGAATTCAATGCAACTTTATACAATGGTCAAGCACATTGAGAGGAAGTGCAGTATACCATAAAACCATAACTATATCTGGAGTAATTTCAAAGTTATTGCCCTTTGTTACTTTTCCTTGTCCGGAGCATTACTTGAAATTTATTGGTTGGAATTAAATGCAGAACCATAACTATATCTGGAGTAATTTCAGAGTTATTGCCCTTTGTTACTTTTCTTTGTACGGAGAATAACTTGAAAACGACGGGTTGGAATTCAATACAAATTCATACAATGGTCAAGCACATTGACAGGAAGTTCAGTGCACAAGAACCATAACTCCATCCTGATTTATTACAGAGTTATTGCCCTTTGTTACTTTTCCTTGTCCAGAGCATAACTTGAAAACTACTGGTTGGAATTCAATAAAACTTCATACAATGGTCAATCACAATGAGGGGAAGTGCAGTGCACAAGAACCATAACTATATCTGGAGTAATTTCAAAGTTATTGCCCTTTGTTACTTTTCCTTGTCCACAGCATTACTTGAAATCTATGTGTTGGAATTCAATACAAATCCATACAATGGTCTAGCACAATGAGAGGAAGTGTACAAGAACCGTAACTCTATCTTGACAAGAACCATAACGCGATTTCAGTTTTTTTGCAAGGTATTTTGTTACTACTAACTTTTTTGATAAAGCGGTCTTTCAGGGGTATTAATCACATTTAGTGATAGTTCTAGTTTTATTTAAACTCCATCTGTGTCATCTTTTGAATGAATTACTCACTTCTTAAATCTGATTTTGAATGTTATTTCAGTGCTTTCGAGGGCTCTGCCAATGACCTTGAACTTGGGGATGAGGTAGAGTATACCTTGACTAGAAAAAGTGCCAAACTTAGTGGAGAGAACATCAAGAAGCTGCCTGCAGGAACAATCCCTGTTAATGAGGTAAATGAACTAGTTATAATCTACTAGATGACAAGTTTCTTTTTAGTTCTTTTAACAAAACCAACCCTTATAGTTGAAATTAAAGAAATATCTATTTTTGGTGAATACTTTTTACATACCCAAGTGCTTCAGGGGAAATGTTATGACCACACCTGCCAGTGTTGATAAATTGCTTATAACTCACCTTGCAATTGACCCTTGATTTACTGCCCAAGGTAAAAACACCTAAAACCTCTATATTAAGATCTGGTTACGCCAGTCTATAACCTCACCTACTGTACCTACTGGTAATTATGTTTGTGCAGGAGCTGGTAGAGGACATAGGGATACAGCAAGGAAAGATTGTACGTCCAATGAGGATTGTCAACCCAGAACAGGAGGAATATTGTGGTCTCATTCAAGTTGGTGCTGATGGTATGTTGTACATTTACATACTTGCATGTATTTACATTAATATTGTACATAAAACAGACTTTAATTTGTATTCTGTATTGCTCTGTCAATGTCTGCATTGTGTCTTAAATTGATTTCGTCCACATTTCAGTGTTGATAGTACTAGTTCACTTTGATGTATATGTGCAGTGCTGATTTATTAATTGAATAGCAAAAAAGAGTTTGTGCATACAGTGAAAAGTACCAAATGTTAAGGAAGACCTTAAGCAATGCTAATGAAGAGGATTGGGGGAAATTTGATGGTTCTTGTACAATTTTTCATCATAAAAAGTAGTTGAAAAGAAAATGATTTTACATGAAGTGTGTGCTTTAATATTCATCCAGTACTATTGATACAAGTGCAAAACAAAGTTACCCAGTTTTTATGCTCCCAAAGGGTGGCATATTAAAATTGCACCGTCCGTCTGTCCGTCCGTCTGTGTGTCCCCACTTACAAATTTGTGACTGGACTATAACTTTGTCATACATTGAAGGATTTTAAAATAACTTGGCACAAATGTCTAGCACATCAAGACGACGTGTCGCGTGCAAGACCAACGTCCCTACCTCAAAGGAAGGTCACACTTAGAGTTTGAAGGTAATGGAATCCTGTATATATGCACACATTCGAGTCCAGACTGTAACTTTGTCATACATTGAAGGATTTTAAAATAACTTGGCACAAATGTCTAGCACATCAAGCCGACGTGTCGCGTGCAAGACCCACGTCCCTACCTCAAAGGTCAAGGTCACACTGAGTTTGAAGGTAATGGAATCCTGTATATATGCACACATTCGAGTCTAGACTGTAACTTTGTCATACATTGAAGGATTTTAAAATAACTTGGCACAAATGTCTAGCACATCAAGAAGACATGTCGCGTGCAAGACCCACGTCCTTACCTCAAAGGTCAAGGTCACACTTTAGAGTTTGAAGGTAATGGAATCCTGTATATATGCACACATTCGTGTCCAGTTTGTAACTTTGTCATGCATTGAAGAATTTTAAAATAACTTGGCACAAATGTCTAGCACATCAAGACAACGTGTCACGTGCAAGACCCACATCCCTTCCTGAAAGGTCAAGGTCACACTATGAGTTTGAAGGTAATGAAATCCTGTATATATGCACACATTCGTGTCCGGACTATAACTTTGTCATGCATTGATTAATTTAAAAATAGCTTGGCACAAATGTCTAACACACCGATGTGTCGCATGGATTTTAAAATTACATGGCACAATTATTGTGCACATGGAGATGACAAAGACTGTGAGACACCTCTTTCGGGGGCATTCGTCACTTGTGAGGGACAGCTCTTGTTGTGTATGTCATTATACCTTAATGTATGAATACGATACGATCCGTAGACAGTGATAGGTTGAATTGAATGGGCAGAAGCATTTTCTTTAGTGATAAAACCATTTTAAGATCGTTCCTACTTACCATAATAGGAAATATTGATATCACCAGATACCAGAGTAAGAATACTTTACTGTAGCAGCTCAACTAAAATTTCCCATGATTGATTGATTTCTTGCAGGAAGCTTCGCTAAGTTAGTACATAATTGTGTAAAATCTATGCTCAAGCAAGATGATTATAAATAAGAACAATGCTATGGGAAAAATTGCTTTATACAGTAATGAAATAAACATGTTTCCTTTTATTTATGCTATAATTGTGTTACAGATGACCCTGACAATCAGACGTACCAGTACAGTATCACTAGTCTTGCAGACAAAAGGGACTTCCTGCAGAAAGGAGATGCTGTTAAATTTCGAGTTGCTACAAATCCCCTGTCACAGGAGAAAAGAGCCATACATGTGGCTGCTGTCAGACAGTTTATCAGATCTAAGGTGGAGTCAGTGAAAGATAAGGTGTGTACAAATTTACAAATGAATCTATTAAACAAATTGGCAGACCTGTTTGACATTTGATCTCTCAAAAGAAGTGAAGTTCTACTAGTATTTCAGTCCACTAATAAAAGAGGTGTGTCAGAATACTAAAGCATTTGTAAGAAGTAACCACAAATAAAGGTATCTATTGAGACACTAGTGATACTATATAAATACTGAGAGGTTTTTGTATTTGGGATCCAGTTTGGATGCAAAACAGGAGCTACAGATATATCTCTCGGTCCAGTTGGAGCATGGTCTCGAAGCTATTGATAAAGCTTCATCACAACTTCAGACTTAGAGCTTGCCTTTAACACTCAGGTGTTTGGTGTCCTGAAATTTAGGTTCCAGTCATAACTGTAGGGAAGGAAGCAGAGGAGATACAAATTAGGATTGTAAACAAAACATTGTTAAGGTATGTCAAAGACTTGAATGGATTTCAAAGCTTCATTTGCATTATTTTCTTTCAGTATGGGTTCTTGACTTATGAGGCAGAGGAAGGGAAGAAGTTGTTTTTCCACATGACTGAGGTGCATGGAGGTGTTGAGGTGTCTCCTGGAGATGAAGTGGAGTTTGTTGTAGTACAGAATCAGAGAAATGGAAAATACTCTGCCTGCAGTTTGAGAAAAATAACGTAAGATTTTCTTATTCTGTTTTAATGATGGCAGTTTGTACACAAGCTAGACTTGCTATTACACTTACTTAAGCATCACCCTCACCAGTGTTCTTGGGTGTATGCAAAGACATTAGGAAGAAGATTAAATATGATACTATTCAATGTTCAGTGTACTCCATAATACTTCAGTGTCATAGTCTTTGATGGGTGATGTCACTCTAACAGATTCCTTGCAGTTGAATTTACCTGTAGGAAAATTGCATTGTATGTTCTAGTATTTTCTTTGAGTCAAACATTGAGAACAACCATTCTTATTATTAGGTGATTGCAAACCCACTTTTTTGCTTGAGTGGTTAATGAATGCAGACATGAAATGACTAAACCTTCCTCTGATTGAGGGTCATGTGTTCAAGCCGTGTTACTGACTTTACTTAATATGTGAGAAAGGAGGCAGTTTCTAAAAGGATCATGTGAGCCTATTACTGGTCCTTCCCACGAATACTGTTGAAAGTGGCACTAAACGTAAAAGGGAGGGCGAACAATTAACTATGTCTCCACAGACTTAGCATAACATTGTCTTTGCTATGTCCATCCGTCTGTCCCCACTGACGCGCTGGGAGGAAGTATGGTCTAAGACAATAGAAATCAATTGTCTTTATTCTGTCTTTTGTCCCTTCAGTGGTCATTCACACTATCACACTTCATTTCTGCACAATAACTTGAGGTTCATATGACCCAAAGTCTTTTTACTTCATCTTATGATTGGTCTATAAAATAGATGATCCTATTGTTTTACGGGTCAATAGATCAAAGATCATGGTCACAGTGACTTATACTTTAAATTTTCCCCTGTGGCTATTCAGTTTTTCAAAAACAAGTCTAGTTGATTGCAGTTTTTACTTAATTTAATATGAAATGTCTATTTCAGTGAGAAGCGTAGGCCTGAAAGACTGTTGAGTCGTTTAAAGAGCATGAATGAGGAAATGGTTGGTCCACGTGTAGTTGTTACACGCCCACCTAAAGGACCAGATGGAACCTCGGGATTCTCACAGCCTCGGTCACCATGGACACCACCAGCCTGATTACAAATATATCTTTATATGAAAATGTTTGAGGTGATACACTGTGATAAAAAAGAATCAAAGGGACATTGATGCTTTAAACCAGGTCTCGGTTACACCTAGCCGTTACAATGAAATACATGGTTGTTTTTTTATAAGAGTCACTAATATGTGATATGTAATACAATGTATTTCATTGAATGATTATTGCTGTAAAAAAGTCATACATCATATGTAATGCAGTATATGTAGAAATGAGTCACCCTTCTCTCCACAAAAAATCTTTTGAGAAAAAAAGTAACATTTTATAAAAACATACATGGTGATATCTCAGAAATAGTGCTTTACAGATTTGATTTACATTGTGTATACCAATAACACCTAGTTTTACTGAAATTTTATATTTACTTTTGTTATGCTGTGCAATTTAGTATTTATTTAGTTTTTGAAACTTTCCTCGCAAATCCGTTGCCGCTTTTTGAAAGTCCTTGACTATAAGGTCGTTAATATAGAGTTACGTGGTTTTATAGCAGTATATAAAGATGTGCATATGAAACCATCCGCATTATAAAGCAATCCAAGAATCATAATCTAGTCCAGTTACCTTCTATCACTATGAACATAAAATAGACAGTTCCATTACACGGAACGCGGAATAGTCTATTTATAAAAACAGGGTTGATGGGATTCAAATACAAAAGCAACCAGTCTGTGGGTTTAGAAATGGTGAAAAGGGGAACTAACTGTGTATGAGATTGTATTTATGGGCCTATATGTTTCATCCCCCTGGCACAGTGACCATGTATGACCCGGCAAGAAATAACTGCCGGTCACTTTGGTTCAAGCAAATCAATAAATTTAATAAATTAATAATTTCTTTACAATTTCTAATAACTTACACTTTTCTCTGACATAATTTTTTAAAAAGATTTTTAGAATTTTTGTTAATTTTCATCTTGTTTGTCGTTTAACAATCTCGCAAGAGCAATTGCTAAAAATGACGTACTTTACCCAGGCGATGAAGGGAATACCTAACAAGAAGGATGAAATGCATAGCCGCCATGTGTTAATGTAATGAGCAGAGACAACAAAACTACTTCATTAAAATTGACTGTATTGTATCAGAATTGAATCTCATGAAGAATCTGTTCCTAACATTAGAGCTATACGTTTCATATATCCGGAGTATGCCAGTATTTATCCGGCATATGCTGGTATATAACCGGAGTATGCTGGTTTATATGCGGCATATCCCGGTATATCGAGTCCTATTTGCTGATAATGTGCCGGAGTCTGCCTGGCTATATGAAAGGAATAGACAGAACTGGTATATGCAAGCACGGATGAAACTTAGAGCCCCATAGTAATAGACCAGTCTGAATCTATAATATCTGACTACTGATTGGCTAGAAGTTAGGTCTGTTTCTAATTCAACCAATCAATAACCAGATACTTTAGAGGTGTGGCTAGTGTTTTGTAATAGGATTGATGCTTGATCCATTCAGTTCAGTATTGAAAGATTAACATGTAGCTTGCCAAAGTAACTTACGTTACCTGTTTGATGTGGAAGGCATCTCATTATTAGTAAGTCTCCTGCATACAGCCTGCAATGCAAATACCCCTAAAGGTTTGCTGAATTTCATTTAACTTGTGTATTTTCATGGCTTGTGTGCAATAACTACAGGAACTTGAAGTTGTGGCTTATCACAAATTTGAAATCATTTAATAGGTGCTTGAAAGCTTGTAAAAAGCTGTAAAGAGGGAGGCGCAGTTTTGTGTGTAGTCCCAGATGTCTATTAATACTCTGCAGGGCAAGAATATTGGCTCTTCAGCTTCTACTGTTGTCCTTTATTTTGAAATTGTCTTTCATTACCACCATAAAGCATTTAACGAATTGAACAAAAATTTACGTGTTTGTAAAGATATGGAAAAACAAACCCTCCTTGTTTATTTTTCATTGGTATTTATTAGAAGTTATCCAGTTAGTAGTATCAGCATAGAAATTGATTTCAAAGAAGACTTGTGATAGTGCATATTTGATAAGGTTACAGGATTCATGTAATGACACTGTACTCTGATGTTTGTTGAAACCCAGAGTGTTCAAAATCAAACAATGAGCCAAAATATTATGTACTTGCTTTTGAAATGGTTAGCACATAGTCAGCCAGAGAGCAAGGATGCTGAGATATTTATACGACAAGCATTCACACTTATGTTGTATTTATTGTTACTACTGAAAAAATATTCAAAAAAATCTGAAAAATAAGAAAATAGGTTAAAAAAGAGAAAAAAAAGAAAGAAAAAGTCTAAAAAATAAGAATTGTGAGATGTTTGCTAAACTGTATGTGAGAGAACAGTATGTATGTGTGTATGTGTGCAAACTCACTCTTAAATTGATTGCTATAAAAAAAAGATCTGATTTTGTTGAAACATAGCTTGTGAACAGTTCTCATCGAGTTTTACATCATGAAAAAGCATGTGTAATGTTACAGTGAATTGGATTTTTCTGTCATTGGAGCGTCCTGCGGAAGTAAACAGTCAGGCCAGTATTAAGAAGTCAGCCAAAAATGATACATCAAAGGTGGCCACCTGAAGCTGGTGGTTGCATCATATAGATGTTTTTTGTAATCTGACTGGAATACAGCAGTTTAGGCTGCATAATACTGGTGACCGCTTACACAGGTGCGACTGGTTATATATTTCTATTATACAGTACTGAAATCAATTTTTGAAGTGCATAAAAAAAGCTTTGTTTTAAAAATGTGAATGCAACATGCATGTTTTCTTATTGTATAATGTTTAAAGTGAATCAACAAACTACAAAAAACATTTACCTGATACAAAGAACTACAAGACAACAGCGATACACTCTGTAATCTGTTCATGTTGACAGGTCATTTTAAGTGTATCTGTACTTGAAAATAGAAGCTGTTTCAACATACAACAAAATAAAACAAGGCCAAGTATTTCTGAGTTCTTTGTTACTTTAACCCAGATTGTTTATTTCAGACATTGAGCAAAATTTATTAACTATTCAACTGCACTATAAGCTCTAGAGTTGTCCTTATCAAGTGTGCAAGAATATAGTTTTCAGATTCTAGATGCTCCACCTTGCTGCCAGTAATAATTATATATATTTGTTTTATCATTGTCTCATTCACAGACGTTTACATGCAGAGACAATGAATATTAAATTTAATTATACATTACATACATGTATGTGACATTATAAGAAACTTAATTGTATTACATTAAATCACAAATACTTTGGGACAATGCACAATACTGTCATGAACACAATTACTTAAATATATTGCCCAAGATTTACACTGGAAAAACTGGTATTTATGACAATAATAAGCAGTTGCTAATCTTTCATTATAATAGATTTGAGAAGAATTCATACATTTGAATTTGGGTAACTGTAGCACGGGGTTTGAGTTTGAAGCAGTTGGACGGAGTTTGAAGGGTAAAATTGTGTTCTAAATAGGAAAATCGGGAGTGAAATAGTTAGCTGCCATCAAATTATTGTTTATTTTCAATACAGTACAGCAGGAGCTGAGCTAGAACATCTACTTAACTACCTTAATTACATTTATTCTTGATAACACTTTTTAATATAAATGTTCACATAAAAATTTCATACCACTAGTCATCTATCACATTATGTGGTACTTTTTGTGGAACTATGTTGTGCCCAAGTGTCTTATAACTAAGTGTGCTCAAGTAAGTGCCTACTTATTAAACTTTTATAGTAGGAAATTAGTAACTGAACTTTGTTTAAAGATCATAGTCATTGCAAAGACCAATGATCGGGGACTCGATACTTGTTCTTATTAGCTCACCTGGCACAAAGTGCCAGAGTGAGCTATTAGGATCGCATTCCGTCCGTCGTCCGTCCGTCCGTCCACCATTTCCTTCAAACGACATCTCCTCTGAAACCACTGGGCCAATGTTGATGAGACTTTGCAGGGATGTTCCTTGCATGAAGCTCTATCAAAGTTGTTCAAAGAATTCCATTCCATGCAGAACTCTGGTTGCTATGGCAACAAATAGGAAAAACTTTAAAAATCTTCTCTGAAACCACAAGGCCTAGAGCTTAGATATTTGGCATGTAGCATTGTCTAGTGGACCTCTACCAAGATTGTTCAAATTATGACCCCCGGGTCAAAATTGACCCCGCGCGGGTGGGCACTTAAGTTTTTGCATAGGCATATATAGGAAAAACTTTAAAAATCTTCTTCTCTGAAACCACAAGGCCTAGAGCTAAGATATTTGGCATGTAGCATTGCCTAGTAGACCTCTTCAAAGTTTGTTCAAATTATGCCTCTGGGGTCAAAATTGACCTTGCCCGGGGGGGGGGGGGATCATTTGTTTTATATAGGAAAACTTATTTGGTATATAACATTATCTAGTGATCTTCCACTAGGCAAGTGGACTTGTACCAAGGTGAGCGATATAGGGCCATCTTGGCCCTCTTGTTTTTTTATCTTAATGTTCACAGTTAATTTGTCACTCACTCACATTAGTTCATAGACATCTGCGGTATCACTGCCGCACATAGTTACTACTAAAATATTTTCTTGTGGATAAAAACAAACCGAATAACCATTCGTCGCTGTCCCGAATGATTCACCAAGTTTTGTGTTCGAATCCTTATTCTCTATCCCGTGACAAATATGTTATCTCTCTCATCTACACTCACTCTCTGTGGATGTGGAACAACAGGGTCATTAAATGTTGATTCATAATTCCCCTGTATGTCTAGGTTAATCAAACCTATGTCAAAATCGGCTTTGTGCATTCTTTTCCCGTCGTTGCTGGGCGTGATATTTCGACAGTTACGGAAAATTGCATTTCCTGATCTGTCATTTTATTACATACATCAACATATATCAACTATCAAAAATCTACATGACAGCTTCAGAAAACGACCATTGCTCTATCTGTGATGCACTTTACAATAACCTGCTCCCGAACATCGCCCAATTTTTTTTTCATCCTGCGCCAAACCGCCTTTTTCGTATATACGGTGTATTTCAAACTTAAAAATCTCCATTATAGGATGGAAGGATGAGAGGGAAAAGGTTAAAAATTATAGTACATCGAGAAATTGTCTTTGTTTTGCAATATTTTTATTAAAGAAATGCGTCGATAAACTTTAAAATTGTCAAAATTAACGTTGAACATTTAACCTCGTCGCATTACTTTAAAACAATATCTTTTCAGGATCTTAGATCGACTTTTGAAACCTCATTTCTTATATGATATGGCACATTAGATGATTTTACCGAATATTTGTTTATATATATATATCAAAATGAGGAGAATACTTACCCCACTAAAGTTTTTAAATCAATCTATCGATCCAGCGCCGCGCCGATCATAGCCGGTTACCTAGTGTGTCCCTGTATTTATTGAAGAAAAATACAGTCAGTCATTTGAAAGCGAAAAATTAAATCACTCGTGCTACTTTATTACAAGCACAATTGCCTGGATATAAAAAATACAGTAGTAACATTCTTTGTTACAGACATTTGCCGTCAAAATCTAAAAAGAAAAAAAAAGATGTCAGATTTTATTGAATTTCTTTGTTATATGCACATCTACCCCGATTTGCATTTTTGCGTAGTTAACAAAATATTGTAGTCAAAATATATAAAAATATCCTTGTCATTCCTCTATCGTAAAAAAATCATTTATAAAAAAAAGAGAGGAATATTGTTAAGTGTGGGTGTGGGCGAGGGGGGGGGAGAAACGATCGATTTAATCAGATGATGATAAAAAAACCACTATCCCTAACTTTTCATCCTAAAGTATGACATAAGACATTTAAAAAAATAAGGGAAATTGATACCTATTCTGAAAAAAGCACCACATACATCAAAGTTTACGATCCTCGAATTCTTGCTTATTCTGCATTTAGCAGCTTGCTTTGACGGTGTATCAATATAAAGATTAATATTGCGACCTATCATTATTTTTCCAGAAATTGACAAGCAATATGCTAGTCTCCATGAAACAAGAGGGATGTGATGGTCCTATATTGCTCACCTGACTACCATTTGCTCTAATAAAAGGAGGGGTCATGATTCTAACATAATTCGTAGAGGTCCACTACACAATGCTAAGTAACATTTCAAATATCTATTATCTGCCTGTCGGCCTTGTGTTTTTTTTTAAGTTTTCCCTATATAAGCCTATGTGAAATCAAGTGCTCCCCACTCCCGGGAAGGGTTAATTTTGACCAGGGGGTCATGATTTGAACAATCTTGGTAGAGGTGCACTAGACAATGCCACATGCTAAATATCTAAGCTCTAGGCCTTGTGGTTTCAGAGAAGAAGATTTTTAAAAATTTTCCTATATAAGCCTATGTGAAACTAAGTGACCCCCGGGCAAGGTCAGTGTTGATCCCAGGGGCATAATTTGAACAATCTTGGTAGATCCACTAGCCAATAATACATGCCAAATATCTAAGCTCTATGCCTTGTGGTTCCAGAGAAGAAGATTAAAAAAAAAATCCTATATAAGCCTATGTAAAACAAAGTGACCCCCTGAGCGGGGTCAATTTTGATCCAATGGGCATAATTTGAACAATCTTGGTAGAGGTCCACTAGCCAATAATACATGCCAAATATCTAAGCTCTAGGACTTTTGGTTTCAGAGAAAAAGATTTTTAAAGTTTTTCCTATATAAACCTATGCAAAACTAAGTGACCACCCGCACGGGGTTAATTTTGACCCGGGGGTAATAATTTGAACAATCTTGGTAGAGGTCCACTAGATAATGCTACATGCCAAATATCTAAGCTTTAGGCCTTGTGGTTTCAGAGAAGATTTTAAAGTTTTTCTTATTGTTGCCATAGCAACTACAGTTCTGCATGGAATGGAATTCTTTGAACAACTTTGATAGAGGTTCATGCAAGGAACATCCCTGCAAAGTTTCATCAACATTGGCCCAGTGGTTTCAGAGGAGATGTCGTTTGAAGGAAATGGTGGACGGACGTACGGACGGACACCCATACGAAGGTGTTATTAGGTGGTATTTCCATTGTTCTCGAACAATAGAGTGACCACTTAAGTAACAAAAGAATGACCACTTAAGGGACAAAAGACGGAATGAAGACAATAGATTTCTATTGTCTTAGGCCACACCTCCTACCACCCAAGGTACCCATCGTGCGTGCGACGGACGTCGGACGGAATGCGATCCTAATAGCTCACTCTGGCACTTTGTGCCAGGTGAGCTAAAAACAGGGTCAATAAAATGTCTTGTTATTTTGATTTTCAGCCAGGTAAATTTCTCCTATTTCTGGCTTCAAAATTTTGTTTTTAGGCATGACGGGAGACATGCCAGGGTCTCATCCAGATATTAAGCTAACATAAGTGCTCTTTTGGACGGACCTTGATAAAATTCTCATCAAATCAAATCAAATCAATCATTTTCAGCAGTGATTCCGCTTAAAACAGTTTGTGATCCTGTAAAGGGAAGTAACCGCTGCGGGGAGTTTGAGTGAGACCGGATATGCCCGCTACAACAAAATTCCCCGCAGCGGTTACATCCCCTTGCAGTATTTTAACAAGATTTAAAGAGTATAAATTTGAATTTAACTGCTTTTGCAGTAAGGTAAATTTTGTAAAATAATGAGCAGTCAAGAGATCAGATACAAAAAAGTAATTAAAAAAATAATAATAGAATTGTTTACATGCCGTCAACCCAATCAAATTGCCGGGTGTGAGAGCTCACCCAATCAAATCGTTTCAAGAGTTTGCTTTCAGCGGGAAGCCATTTTTTACAGGTACAGTATGTAATGCAGGTAATTTTTTTGTTGTTTTTAAATAGGACTGTCAAATTCTGAAACGATACAGGTCCATTTCAATGCAATTATGAAATAAGGCACTACCTAGAAATAGAATTTATTCTCTATCGAATTCCCACAAAATGTCAATATAATGTGCCTAAGACTTAGAACCCAGTCACATGATGCTGGGACCACCAAAAGTCATTTTTATAAAACACCGGATCGACTATCGAGCATAATAGACATTGACATAATGACAACTGATTTACAGGATTCCTCTTGCTTATTGCTCGAATTTCATCCACTGGTGTAGATTAATAATTGTCAGTATGCTCTAGAACCATGCTTAAGTCTCTTTACAGCCTAATTAATTTTGAGTTTCAGTGTGACGTACCCCTTTCGCAGATCTGATATTTCATAACTCACATCTCTACCGCCTAATTTTAATGTGCTCCATTATAGACGGTATAGTTTCAATATTGGGTACAACTGGCGCATAATACCCAATTCACCTAGTTCAAATAATTTTCCGTTCTAAAATGAAGAATTAAATATGTCTTTAAATGAAAACCTAATATTTTATGAAAAATCTCACCACTTTATTAAAATCTGAATGTTGAAACTTAAACATGTAAGTTTATACAAAACAAAATAAGTAACTTCCACTGTGTATAAGTGCAGATGTACGTAAATATGAAAAGAAGGGTTGAATTATTTTTACATGTATTCCAAGAGTATTTTAATGTGAATTTGTGTGTAAAATTTGAACGCTCTACGTTCACAGAAAACTTGGTTGATTAAATGACATGGTAGGGGTCATAGACCAAAATCATACATTAATACCAGGTTTGGCCACCTTGAGCATCGTTGGCACATTAGAACCGACAAGTTTGTTGATTTTGGCCTGTGGAATGTTGTTCCGCTCCTGGATTAAGGCTTTTGTAAGTTCATTGATGTTTGACTGTGGAATAGGGCGACGTCTAACACGCTGGTCCAAATTATCCCACTGGTGTTTGATGGGATTCAGATCTGTGCTTTTGATGGGCCAATCATCAATGAATGTAATGTTCATCCTGAGGAAATTCACAGTATTTCTAGCTGTATGGTTGTGGCAATATCTTGTTGAAAAAGAGTGATATTGGCATTATTTTGAAACAGTGTGATGATGTGCCTCACAGGAATCTCATCTCTTTAGTGTTTGGCATTCAAATTCTCATCGATCACGAGAGGTGTGCGATAACCATACGCAATGCCTGCCCAGACCAAGACGGAACCTCCACCCCAAACGATCTCATTCCAGTACACAGCAGTCAGTACAATGTTCATTTCTTATATGGTATACTCGAACACTGCCATCACTTCGAAGAATGGAAAATCTTGTCTCGTCTGAGAAAAGAATGCTATTCCGTTGTTGCCTTATCCACCAATAGTGTGTACTTGCCCAATTAATGTAGAATCAATACACAGCCAACTTAAGGACGACAACCACATACACCACCCTTGCGCAGACAATTGCATACAGTTTGGGCAGATATTCCTTTGTTATGTGTACCAGGGGTGTTAGCAGCAGTGGCTTTGGCAGTTTGAAAACGACTGCGTAGGTGTGTGTTCATGATATAGTAGGGCTGTAAAGAATACATGAAGGGGCGAATACGGTAGGTTTCACGAGTACAGGGTGATGAATATGAATATTTACTCATGAATATGAATACTATACTAAAATCACTGAACAAGTGAGCATTATATTGCTTTTGCCAACAATAAATTACTGTCTGCTGACTAGATAATAGTACTTTTTTGGTACTTAAAACACTGAAATAATACTGTCCAAATGTTTAAAAGAAACACTGAGTAAACATGTAAGCTTAAAGAGCTCTTGCTTCAAATGACCAGACACGACTATAGAGCATAGAGGATCTACGATTTCAACGGTTTCCTCGTTGCTAGACGTAGACATGTTGATGTAGACGGTTTTGGGATGTTGTAAAATGGGAATTCCCACTTGTTCAAATCAAATTTTAATTGAATGTGAAATTTAAATGAATTCAATAAATTTTAAACCCAGAAAATTATGAAAAGCATTTATTTAATGGTAAACCAACATCAAATATTGGCCCAACATCTTTTTAAATAAATGTGAAAATATCCGTCAACCACTAGGTGGGGTATTACGGCAAAATAGTCTGAAATGCGCTACGAAAAGGAAGCTTCACTTAGTTCGTTAACACTCTAGTGGTCACATTTTTGCCTCAATTGTCACGAAACTTGGTCAGGATGTTTGTCCCAGTAATTACTCGGACGAGTTCGAATATGGGTCATCTCGGATGAAAAACTAGGTCACATGACCCAAAAATAGAAAAATCTTGTTAAGGCTCTAGAGGCTACTGTTTCAGTCCAAATATCCTGGCAATTTGTCAGAAAGGTTGTTTGGTTGATTTCTAGCTCAAGTTTTAATATGGGTCACCTGGGGTCAAAAACTAGGTCACACAGCCCAAATATGGAAAAACCTTGTTAACACTCGAGGTAACATTTTCAGCCCAAATATCCTGGAAATTTGTCAGAAAAGTTGTTAAGATGATTTCTAGCTCAAGTTCGAATATGGGTCATCTTGGCTCAAAAACTAGGTCACAGAGGCCAAATATGGAAAAACCTTGTTAACACTCTAGAGGTAACATTTTCAGCCCAAATTTAATATCCTGGAAATTTGTCAGAAAGGTTGTTTTGATGATTTCTAGCAACTTTGTTAAAAGCAGTTGTACTCGGGTGAGCGATAAAGGGCCATCATGGCCCTCTTGTTTATCTATATTCGTTAATATTCGGTTTGGCACATGGCGGAAAACGAATACAATTTGGACAAAACTATATTCGACTAAATTGAATATTCGAATGTATCATTACAGCCCTATGATATAGTGGTCTTGGCCAGGCGTTGTGACCCATGGACTTCCACTACGTGGTAAATCTTCTATATGCCCTGTTGCTTGAAAACGTTACCTAAGGTTTCGAATAGCACGGCTAGAACTGCCAACAACCCTAGCAACCTCATTTGTCGCCATACCAGCATTAAGCATGCCGATGGCCAGTTCATGTACAGTGACTGGGAAAGGATTTTTTTCTATGTGACAAATGTCATGAATGTGTGAAAAGTTATGTGACATTTGAAATTTTTATGTGACATTTAAGAAAATGTATGAGACACTAAGAGTAAGACAATTTACAAACCACAAATTAATAAATGTGCAAGACACTTCGGTTGGTTTAAAATATGGCCCTGGCTATACGAAAGTGAGGGTGCATTGTCTTCTTCTTCTTCCAAGTTACTGGCCACCTTCAACTGGTTGACGATTTATTGCCAGGGTGCGCAAGAAGAGGGAAAATAGAAATAAAATTGAGAATATTAACAGTGAAGGATAAAAACAAGAGGAAGTTAAAGTGTTTGGAACTGTTGAGCTCTGAAAGAGTCAACTGACCCAGCTGACATGATATTTGCAGGCAGCTTATTCACTGTGGTGTAACCGAGACGGTTAACATTTTTTCGGAATTTCCAAGATGGCGGACGAGAGTGGATGTGAAAAGTAGGTGTCTTACTTTTGTCCTTGTAACTAGTTAAAAACGAATTTCAGAAATGAAATTCTTACATGGACCGATGAAAAAATGATTTTGCCATTCTAGGCTTTATCCGTTTCATTAAACAGTGTCTGCTTTTCTAAATATCGTTGATAAAAGTGAACCAAATGCCGGTGCTCTGAAATGAAGCGAGAGGTCATGTGTGTTTTTACTCGGCAAAAGTTCATTCTTTGATGGATAAGTCCACGAAAACCACTGCTTGGTAGTTTATGTTGGTATCTTAAAGAACGAAAAGCTAAATGTTGGTACATGTACAGGACATGGGCGAAAAAGCCACTTACACGAAATATGCTCTGTACGGTCCATATACATATGTTGAATCACACGTTTCTTTCACTGTACGGTTCGTATATGCATAAAACTGTACGGTGCGTAACAAAATTTGAACAAAATTACTGTACGGTCCGTAGATGAAACCTTAATAAAACAGTACGATGGCTTTTTAGCTCACCTGAGCTGGCTCAGGGTGAGCTATTAGGATCGATGAATGTCCGTCGGACGTCGTCCGTCGTCCATCCACATTTAGTTCGTTAACACTCTAGTGGTCACATTTTTTCCTCAGTTGTCACGAAACTTGGTCAGGATGTTTGTCCCAGTAATTACTCGGACGAGTTCGAATATGGGTCATCTGGGGTCAAAAACTAGGTCACAGAGCCCAAAAATAGAAAAATCTTGTTAAGGCTCTAGAGGCTACTCTTTCAGTCCAAATATCCTGGCAATTTGTCAGAAAGGTTGTTTCTATGATTTCTAGCTCAAGTTTTAATATGGGTCACCTGGGGTCAAAAACTAGGTCACACAGCCCAAATATGGAAAAACCTTTGTTAACACTCTAGAGGTAACATTTTCAGCCCAAATATCCTGGAAATTTGTCAGAAAGGTTGTTAAGTTGATTTCTAGCCCAAGTTCGAATATGGGTCATCTGGGGTTAAAACTAGGTCACAGCCCAAATATGGAAAAACCTTGTTAACACTCTAGATGTTATTTTCAGCCCAGATATCCTTTGAAATTTGTCAGAAAGTGCGATCATGATCAGACAGCAAAATAATGAAAGTGCAGATCATGATCAGACAGCTAAATTATGAAAGTGCAGATCATGATCAGACAGCTAAATAATGCATAGCAAACAGTGCAGATCATGATCAGACAGCAAAAAATAAAAAGCTGACAGTGCAGATCATGACCAGCCAACATACAATGAATAGCTTACAGTGCAGATCATGATCAGACAGCAAAAAAATGAATAGCCAACAGTGCAGATCATGATCGACAGCAAAATAATGAGGCCTAGAGCTTAGATATTCAGCATGTGGCAATAATTGACTCTCTACCAAGATTGTTCAAATCCTGACCTCAGGGTCAAAATTAACCCTGCCTAAGGGGGGTCTTTTGATTTTACATAGGCTTATTAAGAGGATATCTGAGCCAAAGGTAAAAATTGATCCTTTCTGCTATTAATAACCTTTTTATTTTTGCCAATGGTAGACAGGTGAGCGATACAGGGCCATCATGGCCCTCTTGTTGTAATATATAGTTTGAAGCTAACATAAACATAAAGAGCTTACATGAGCGTATTGCACTGTAATGATAAATAATTGCAAATAAATCTAAATCACATAGGCTACTTTATCATTTGGCAGATGTGTTGTTAATATTTATGCTAAAAATTTCTTTATACAATATCTACAAACTGACATTTAATAGTCGCAAATTTAAACGACGTCACCGATCAGAAACGACGTTACTGTGTGACACCGGTCAACAAGTACTTCCGGGTCGTTGTACCTTAGGAAGTAGTTCTTTGGAGATTTGAAGTCTCCATTTTAGAGCTGTCTGTGGATGGCTTGATGAAATGCAAGTTGTATTTATTTTTGTTCTGTAAATTTTTGGCCATTTCTTATTACTCTAACAGTTGTTTTGTTTGTCTTCTTCAGGACTACATTTTGTGATGGAAGAGTTCAAATATTTCTACGCGCCGGCATACATGACAGCTGTGGATTGGATTTGTACAGTGTCTCCAGATATTGAGTGATAGCAAAAAAGTTCATTGTTGACAATGTAACTTTCTGGTGTAGATTGACTGTGGTAATGATGAAGATGAGAAATATGGACAGCTGATTGCTTGAATTTTGTTGTGAAAGCCACAGGAAATGTGCAAAAGTGCTCTTATTACGATAGAATCAAATGGGACAGAAATGACCGGTGTAACACCTTACATCGGTACTGCGTTAGAAACGTCGATAACTGCGTTAGAATGAGCGTTCGCGTAGAAAATAACGCTTTGCATTTATTCACCGTTTGTAATATCTGGTCATGTTAGAACCGAAATAACATCCCTTTCAGCGTTGTTATCGTCTAATAAACAATGATTTGGAGTACTGATACGCAGTTATTAGCCACGAATGCCGGAATTTTAAACAATGAACACCGCCGGAACGGACGTTATTTCATAAATAAACAACATCGTTCTATTTTAAAATTATTTATTTTCATTTTCTTATTGTTATGTTATGAATATTGTTTAACATGTACTAATACATATAGCCATATTTCTCTTTCCTTGTGATTATTGTTTACTTTTATACATACTGTTTGCTTTTCTAGATTTGTTTATTTTATACATGAAGGTATTTACAGAATTGGAGATGTATTATTCAATGATTGAATATTTTTCGTTGTAATTAATAGCCGAAGATTGGCATATTTTTATCTTTTTATAATATTTATGCCTTCTTTTTTGTTTTATTTTCTAATTTTGTGTACCTAGACGGGCTTGATTTTTATTCATATATAAAAGAAAATGATGAAAAGGTTCAAACATATAAAAAGGATTTTTCTACAATGTGTACATAAGCAGCAACATATAATTATCATATAGTTTCATAACATGTACCAATTTCTTACGGACATATTTCTGAGTTAAAAATAACCAGTCGGGATATGAAATGGGAAAAATACATTCAAATGATGCATGCAAAAAGCATTCTAGTTAAATAAAATAATAGGTATTATATTATTGTGTTTGTCTCATGGCATATAGTACCCACAATCACATATTTTCAGGTGTTGTTTTTTTTTTTTGCAGTCAATGATAACTTCATATTCTTACACCACACTGACAATACACCACACTGACAATGCTATTAGTATACGAACTACTTGGTGAAAAGTAGAAGAGTCGACGTATCATACGTAAATTGTTTTCGTTCAATGATTATTCTGCATGTGCGTATTCAACTTTCTACATTGTCAAGTTTAAGTCCAAGACGGACATGCGGCAATATTTTTGCTTCACATGCTTTGTGGTTTTCTCGTACTGAAAATGGATTCCTGGCTGGTTCAAAGTTGTAAGATACCTTTCCAGACTTCCTTGTCCGTTTACCACACCTTCGCTCCTCTGTATCGTAAGAGTGATCCCTGAAAAATATTAATTATTATGATCATTTTCATTACCGATATTATTTCCGGAATGAACTTACGCAATACGCTCATGTAAGCACTTTTTGTTCATGTAAGCTTCAAACTATATATTACAAGAACTCATCAGTACGGTTTCATCTACGGACCGTACAGTAGTTTTGTTCAAATTTTGCTACGCACCGTACAGTTTTTATGCATATACGAACCGTACAGGGAAAGAAACGTGTGATTCAACATATGTATATTGACCGTACAGAGCATATTTCGTGTAAGTGGCTTTTTTGACCATTTCCTGTACATATATCAACATAAAGTATTTTGTTCTTTAAGATAACAACAGAATCTACTGAGGAGTGGTTTTCGTGGACTTATCCATCAAAGAATGAACTTTTGCCGAGTAAAAACACACATGACCTCTCGCTTCATTTCGGAGCACCGGCATTTGGTTCACTTTTATCAACGATATTTAGAAAAGTAGACACTGTTTAATGAAACGGATAAAGCCTAGAATGGCAAAATCATTTTTCTATCGGTCTGTGTAAGAATTTCATTTCTGAAATTCGTTTTTAACTAGTTACAAGGACAAAAGTAAGACACCTACTTTTCACATCCACTCTCGTCCGCCATCTTGGAAATTCCGAAAAAATGTTAACCGTCTCGGTTACACCACAGTGTTATTCCAATCTCTAATGGTGCGAGGGAAGAAGGATTGCTGTCGGTATTGGGTTCTGCAGAATGGATTGTAGAACTTACTAGAAGAATTTCATTCCGTTTTCATTGTCTGAATTTAAGATGTTCTGTTGAAGAGGACTTTTGGTGTTGATGTGTGACCACTTTGCACCCATAAAAAAAAAATTTTTTTTTTTTATTTCTAAAAATGTTTAGAAGAGGCACCCACACTTTTTCCAGCCAATTTTAAACAAACCCGGTGTTGATGTGTGACCACTTTGATTGGGGCAACTGCATTCACCTCACTGGTATTTTCCAGCTGAGCTTCGTTAAACTTGTTTTGTCTACAGATATGTAAATTGAGGCTTGTAGCGTTTGTGTTGTACCCAGGTTGTTGGTGTCAACGTCTTTTATGGAAGATTTTAGCGAGATTTGGCCAGCAATAGGGGCTAGTTTCCGTTTCGGAAACATTTTCTCGGTAAAATGCTTTATTTCGTCAAAGAAGCGCTTAATTGACACCTATCATATAAAGGCTTGTATTTATTGCAAAGTATAGAGTAAAGCGCCTGATCGATACACGTTTCGTACTCAAAATATTTCGATTTTTTTTGTATGTGACACAGGGCGCATTTGATGGATTTTTTATGTGACATTTTTTCATTTTATGCGCAAATGGCGCATGGCGCGTGGGTTTCCCAGTCACTGCATGTATTTGGTGAAGTTCTAGGCATCTCAAAAAGAAAGAAAACTTAATAAAGAATTTTTTTTAACGTCTTTTTCTTACTGACAACAAAGTATAAAATCAAGACTGAAAGGTTTGATTTTAATAACCCGGATTATACTGGTTCGGGCATGCATAAGAAAAACCAATTTTACCTTTTTCTTTTTAGTGTAATGTATACAATCCAATTATAATTGGTTTTATTTGACAAATAATCGTTCGCCCAAACATATGTAGGGCATTGGACATGTTGATTTCTTTTTATAACATTAAAAAACATGCATAGAAATGGGAAGTTTCTATTTTGGTTCAGTATATATTGTCTCCCCTTTCCTCTACCCTTCGGCACCTATGTTGGCTTCTTCAGCCCCTCTTGGGCTCCAATTTTGGCGAAAGTATTTGAGATAACTTAAAAATATCTGGAGCCAATCCTTTATACATCTACCTTGATACAATTTTTTTCAGGATATAACTTGAGCCTGATGAATCTGTACATAAACAAGTTCATCGAGAACATAGGAAACCTTGGACGTGGCTGACAGTCACAAGGGTTCACAGAGTACACTTGGGAGAACATTTTTTCTTTGAACAGGTCAGTTTTAAATACAGAATTCAAGTTTGATTCCATGTTTTGTGATTTCTTTGAGTGAGACCTTTTCCAAAAGATTGCCAACATCTTCTGTTCAGGTACATGTACATAGTACTAAAAGTGGGTTTAAATACAAAATTAATATATTAGGGATGGCAATGAATACCAAATTTGAAACTGGAGTACTCGGTCATTCTTCAGATCAAGTACTCGGGTACGGGTCACATGATTAACCTGAATACCTGCAAAACTCAGGAATGCACTATGTAAAATAGCAGATCGCTTCAATATTTTACGGGGAAACACACAAACTTAATGATGTACAAAATTTCCTAACAGTGACGGTAACACATGTCATGATCAAACAATATACGTGCATAGCTTTATTTTGTATGTAAATACATAGGTATTTCAGCTAATTGTGTGACCTCTCAGGTACTCTGAAACAACCACTTGCATGATGTACGTTGTATCTCTATTTTGCTCCAAGGTATTTACTCTATCTTACCATGCAACAGTGTCCTAATACGGGATTTACGAAAGACTTTGTTGTTTTAGCTCACCAGCCAGAGTAAGCTGTTACGAACACTGCCATTCGTCTTGCGTAGAATTGTATGAAGTCTGTTCATATTTTCCTTCAATCATCATCTCATCTGAAACCACAAGGCCAATGTTAATGAAACTTAGTAGGGGTATTCCTTGCATGAAGCCCTTTCATAGCTGTCCAAATAATTCAATTCCATGCAGAACTATTGTTGCCATGGTAACAGAAAGGAAAAACTTAAAAAATCTCTTAAGAACCTGGAGGCCTAGAGCTTAGATACTTGGCATGTGGCACTGCCTACAGTAGTGAACTTCTACTAAGCTTTTTCCATTTATGACCCCTGTAATAAAAATTGATCATGCCTGGGAGTCACTTGTTTTTACATTGGCTTTGATGGGGAAAAAAATCCCCCCCAAAAATTTCTAAAACCACAATTAAGGCCTAGAGCTTAGATGTTTGGCATGCATCATTGCCTAGTTGACCTATACCAAGATTGTTTAAATCATGACCCCCAAGTCAAAATTGATCCTGCCCTGGGGGCTGCTTGAGTTTGCATAGGCTTATATAGGAATAACGTTAAAAGTTTCTGAAACCATCAGGCCTAAAGCTTAGATATTATGCATGTAGCATATTGCCAAATACACCTCTACCAAAACTCTGCTAATCATGATCCCCAGGTCAAAATTGACCCCCTACCAGGGGGTCACTATATTTTAAATAGGCCTATATAGGAAAAACTTAATATCCAATGGTAGCAAGGTGATCAATCTTGTTTGCATATTCCTCCAGAGTTGTTCTGTACATGTATTACAATAATTTAGAATACTGCAATATAATTATCTCTATATATTATGGAGTACGTACTAGTACTCGTCAGAAGAATAGAGTACTGTAGTAGTAGTATGTAATGGAGAGAATACGCGAGACGGGGAAAATGAGGAGATGAGGAGGAGGATTGCGTAATCTAATTAGGTATGTTACGTTATCAAATAGGATTAGGTGTGTATTGCATCATCAGTGTATTGATTTTACCCTCGAGATTTTATCACTTTTCTGAAGTGTGGTCATATGACAAAAGAATCGCTTTTGAGCGGATGATGTTCCGGCAAATTAGAGAAATCGAATAAGTGTCCTGCTTTCCGGTACCTTTCATCGAGATCAGGAACACCGGTGACTTTAATGATGAGCAAGTCTATGTCGCCGACTAAAAAGTTAACTTCTCCCCCTTTCGCTAAATCTGTTTTAACGAAATCGTAGTGAAACGAATACACAGCAAGTTTTGACAGTTCGGGGATACAGAAGCCGACGGTAATCGGCCTCGATAGGGCGGTGAAGCTGCACTGCGGTCAGATTTTCGTGAAAGACACGGAGACAGTCTAACATAGGCCTCGACACGTACCTCTTCATGCTAGTGCTGCTCGTGCAAATCTTTACAACTCTGTAATTTCTTGGGTTCTCGTAGCTCTTTCCTGAAAAAAAGAAAAGAAAACGACTGTGAAAACCAGTTCAATTAATTCTATTACGATGGCAGTGTATTTATTATAGAGAGACGGTAATTTTTTTCAAGTGTATATCAATGCCAACTGAATGAATTGTTTAGAACTATCGTTTCCTTTATAAATTACACCAGAAAAACAACAACAAAAAACAAATAATACACTCTTGTAACCGTTTAGCTCATTTTTAGCTCGACTTTTCTATGAAAAGGGGAGCTATCCTACTCGCCCCGGCGTCGGCGTTGGCGTCACACTTGGTTAGTTTTTCGTACCACCCCCTTTATTTCAAAAGTATCAGAGGTATGGCTTTGAAACTTACCATCTTGTTTACCATCATAACCTCCATCTACAGACAAGAGTACATAACTCTGTCATGGTTTTTGACAGAATTATGGCCCTTTTTTGACTTAGAAAGTGTATTGAGCTTGGTTAAGTTTTTCGTACCACCTCACTTTATTTCCAAACCTTGGAGGTATTGCTTTGAAACTTACCATCTTGTTTACCATCATGACCTAATCAACAGACAAGAGTACTAACTCTGTCAAGGTTTTGAACAAATTATGCCCCTTTTTCTTAGAAATACTGGAATATGGGTAAAATCCACTTTTGCCTTAACCCTTTGAGATTTGCTTTGAATCTTTGAATGCTTGTTTACATCATTACCCCATCTGTAAGCAAGAGAAGGTATCTGTCAGGGTTTGTTTTAAAATTAAGGCCCTTTATCGACTTAGAATCTGGGTTAGTTTTTCGTACCAGTCCACTTTTTGACTAAACCGTTCCAGATATTACTTTGAAAGTTGGGATCTTGTTTACCATCATGATCCCAAAACGGGCAGGGAAGGTAATTTGTGAAGGTTTTATATGTTATGGCCCTTTTGACGACTTAGTAATTTTCATTCTTGTCCACTTGTTGACTAACCATTTGAGATATTACTTTGAAAGTTGGGTCTTATGTACCTCATGAGCCTATTGTAAGCAGGAAGATACTCTGTGAAATGTATCTTGATTTGTCTTGTTCTAGTTAATTCTTGTGTGCCCTTATGTCAGTTTTGTTTTATTGGCAAGCACTAAAAAAGCGGCGCTGTCCGTTTTCCTGTTTAACACTAATATATTTTATCACGTTCAACATTGCTTATGCTCTTCCACAGCGTTTTGTAGAGGGGAGCATGTGCAGACCTTTTTTTTTCGGAGCAGCGCATCATGAAACCCTCCAGGAATGGCACTTGAGTAAATGAAAGTACCTGGTGTATTTGTCTCACCTGGAGCCAGTGTCGAATGTAAAACTGCAAGAATCTGTAGTGTAATGTGTATTTTGATTTGTCTCTTAGTGTAAGACAAAGGCGTTTTTGGTTCGCCAGGTTTTCCAGGTCTATACCACAGGACCTCACAGTTTCCCTGGTATACGGCGATAAATCGTGTTTGGTTACATACATATGTTCCGGTGCCATGGGGAAATCTGTAGAAAAAATAAAGATTCATCGTAACAAGCTACGGAGAAGAAGCGGGTCTCTAACTGGCGAACTAAATAAAACGCTACATTACATAATGATACTTTCTTTCTTATACATAGATACTGACTTCTAACATATTATAGTTTACGAAAATGTACCATTTTGGGGACGATTTTACTTTTTGTTTATCACTCACTCACTTGCACTCTTACCATTGTGTTGTTCGTGAATGTCCTTTGGGTAGATCAGGTCAACCTCGAGTATGTAGCCATGATCTGCGTCTTCCGGATCAGACAAGAAATAAATTCTGTCTATTTCTGTGTCAGACAGAAAGAGAAACCTGCGCATCTGAAGCCTTGACTACATCATTGTTGCCGTGTAGAGGCCATTGAAATCCAGGAAATCAATCCTGCTGTCTTGTCCGCCCTCCGTACTCGGGTCTTCGTGTTCACTGGCCCAAGCTATGCGCAGTGTCCCCACAACTGCCAATCCTCCTGAAAAAGAAAGCGATTCATTTTTGTAATGCATACATACATACATGCAGGCACACACACACATACAATTTATTGCAATCCATCAAAGACACGGAGTAACTTAAATAAGTTAAATTTAGAGCTTAAAAGATCGGCTTTGTAAATCTGTCTCCGTTTTCTGTCTCATTCAGAGCCCACCCCAACCCCAGTAAGTTCAGTGTTCCCACTCTCTTAAATTATTACGTAAATCACGCAAAAAAAAAAATATCGTGCAAATAATTTTCAACACGTGAAAGATCGCACGCGTATGAAAATGCCGAGGACGAATAGGTTCAGCTGGAATCCCTCAGTATGTTCTAAAAATAGATCATGGAAATTCTACTTTCTCGGCCAATCAGTCGGCATAACTGCTGGTGATTTACCGTTGACGTCATGAAATGTAGACGGGTTTCATATTTGAATGATCTGGGAATTAATATTAGCACTTTAAAAGTGTGACAAATCTAATGATCTGGGCTTCGTCTGCAAAAATGTGGCGGACAAAGCATTGTGTTTTGCTTCACGGCGAATAAAATAAATGATGCCCAACAACAAAGTGAAGAGTTACCATCCACAAGTACTGAAACAACTACGAGTAGTGTTTAAAGTCTGAAAAGTACCCGAAACGGCTTCATAACAAGTGGTTGCCGCGGGTTGTAAAAATTTTAAACGGTCGCCGCTTGTCTATCATATGATTTTCATACCCCAAAAAATTTAGATTTACCCCTTCTTTTTGTGTCCAGGGGGTAAGTATACCCTTGAAAAAAATACTGAGTGGGAACACTGAAGTTATGCACTCACACAAACACACATACCCGTGCGCATGTGCATAGGGAGAGGAATAAAGAGAGATCATAAATTTCGAGTTTATTTTCAATTTTGAGGACATGCGTGCTTTCACCTCTGATTGCGTTCTCTACCATCAGGTGCATTTCTACATCCAGAAGAAGTTCCAGATCCGTTTCTGAGAATTGAAGTGCGCTGTCAAGCGTGAAGCTTGCCAGCGTGAAGTATCTCAAGGGATCCAGTTAAAATTGTTTTCTCGTAGCACGCCTGACGTGCGACACAATGTCACTCGCAAACAGACAGTCTGTTACCAAAGCTACTTTAAGGTACTCCAGTAGACATTTTTGGTCTAAAGAGTCCCAGGTAGTTTCGGCCCTTCTGTACTGGTCAGTCGTTATCTCTGTCCCCTTAGTCCTGTTGCGAAAGGTCACCTCCTGCTTCTACAGTCAGGTCTTCGATGAGACTGTCGAGCGAGAGCCCTTTGAAAAAGCTCTGCCAGTCAATGTAGCGGCAGTTGTCGATCGTTATGCCCGCGTAAGTGTCTATAGACATTGGTATTACCGCTATCTTGCTAGCTCCGTGCAGAGCGCCTGACATTACAATTCTGCCTTCGAAAGCGGAGAGGTCGTGCACGAGAATCCCCATGTGGTGACTGTAACTATGGACTGTAACTTTATCATGCATTGAAGGATTTTAAAATAACTTTGCACAAATGTCTAGCACATCAAGACGATGTGTCGCGTGCAAGACCCATGTCCCTACCTCAAAGGTCAAGGTCACACTGGAATCCTGTATATATGCACACATTTGTGTCTGGACTGTAACGTTGTCGTACATAAAAGGATTATAAAATAACTTGGCACAAAAGTCTAGCACATCAAGGCGACGTGTCGCGTGCAATATCAACGTCCCTACCTCAAAGGTCAAGGTCACACTTAGAGTTTGAAGGTAATGGAATCCTGTATATATGCACACATTCGTGTCCGGTCTATAACTTTGTCATGTATTGATTGATTTAAAAATAACTTGACACAAATGTCTAGCACATCAAGCTGATGTGTTGCATGTATTTTAAAATTACATACCACAATTATTGAGCACATGGAATGGACAAAGATTGTGAGACACTTCTTTCGGGGGCATTAGTCACTTGTGAGGGACAGCTCTTGTTTCTCTTTTATTTCTCTGTCATTGTACGGTGATTTTACTCTGTCATTGTACAGTGATATTATTTCACGTGGATCAAACAAAGTAATTTTAATCGATTCAAGCGCCACATTTTGATTAGCAAAAGTGGTCTTGTTATTTCTGAACAAAATGTGATTCTGGTAAATATGATAATTTATGAACTGACACATGATAATTTATTAGAAGTAAATCCAGATCGAATATTAAACTACAACACAATGAAAAAGCAGTCATGTAATTTCGTTGGGGCTGGGCTGAACTGTCCATTTTTGGTAATTCTTGCACGAGACAATGGTCCTGGAAATGGGTTATGGGAGGGCTAATTTCAATTTGACAGAACGATGCGTTTATTGGACTTGTGAAGTTGCTTCAATAGGTAAGATCGTATCGGGCAAACAAACATATAGGGAGTATTTGTCTTTACCTCCAGCTCTATTCTTTTATCAATGTTTACCAATGATTTGTAATTATCCACTCTCATAACGTATAAATATATATCTAATTCCGGACAAGGAGACACTTCCTAATTGAAAACAAAAGCTTGATGATCCCCGGGGAGTCCAGACTGATCACACTATATCACGAAAGTTCTAAATTGACAAGTAGCGTTATTACGACGTAAGTAAAACGCATGCGCGTACACGGAAACGCCCATCCGTTCTTCCACTTCGATCCTTATTGTTTTGAAACCCGTTTATTCCATTGGTTATAGCACCGCACTACCATTTTGTGTTTTTAAGCGTAAACATTTTCACAGCCACCACATTGCATTATCGCTTTTTAAAGCTGCTAAGTAAAAGAAAAGAAAACTACTGCCATCAAAATTACAAAATTATGGCGTGCAGACAGACACCAAGGACTGTTCGTTTAGACAACACAGAGCTACAGATAGTGACATCTGGTGGTGTTGTTAGTGGGATCATTACTTACTTCCGATCGGGTGAAACTACACAACTAGCGGCGCCAGGGTCTCCCAGATAGGCGGGTATGGGAGGGGGGGTACCCCCTTCCTTGCAAATCTTTTAGTTTAAATCAGCATTTGTTGACCTCATTTCCTGCATTTTAAGATCTTCTTTACCAAGTTTCCTTGGGTAATTTATTTTAACAATACAGTAAACTCCCTGAAAACCGGACCCTGTCCGGACAAGGGAAAAAGTTCGGTATTCTGAGAGTTCCGGTTTTCAACAGATTAAAATTTGCTCAGAATCGGACTACTTGACTGACTCTTTTAATTGAAACAAAGAAGATAAACAATGTTTAAGTAAATAACTATATATTTTATTTTAGAAAATAAACCATACCTTATAAAACAAAATCTAACATCATGTTTTACTTAAACTTCTTATTTTTTCATTGGTCATTTTGATACACCCAATGGTATGCAGAATGAAGACCTCAATAAATTAAGTAACTACAAACCCTAGCAAATAAATTGGTGCTAATTGGATGCATAGTTACTAATAATACTAATAATGTTTGTCTTAAAATATATCTCTACAACAAAAGATCAAAAGTTTAATAGAAGAAATTATGGGACTTCGAAAATCGTCTGAATTTCTGAGGATTCCGGTTTTCTGAGAGTCCGGTTTTCAGGGAGTTAACAAAAGATACTAAAATTTTCATTTTTAATCAAAACAATCCCATTATTAATCATCATTCACAATCACATTCAGGGGTTAGGGTCACTGACCCTTGGGCATGAAATTTGGAGGGTCATTTTGAAATTATCTGGGGTCAGGGTCAATAAGTCGTATAATGTGACAGGGTTCCCTCTGGTCAATTTTAGTTTGCGCAAATGGCTCAAAAGTTGGAGCAACTAGTCTGCAAAGACTACAGAACACCTTGGAGGAGTGAGGAGACATGCCACTTTGAGTTATGGTTTTATAGCAGACTGTAAGACACAGATCTAATTGATACAAAATTTATTTCTAACATTTTGATAGTTTGAAGGGTCAAAATTAAATATTCAGGAACCAAGGTTAGACTTTTGAGGGTTCAGACATTGGTCATATTCCAGGCTTTCATATCAATTTTTTTTATGTTTCTGTTCTTCAGCTTTTACACGCTCAAAAACAAAAAATAACAGTTCGCATTCCCTGTTATTCACATATTTTCGCGACCTGGTATGTTCGTGAATTGATTTTCGTTCACTAATATTTCTTCGATTATCGAGATTTAAACAGTTTTTGTAGTATTTTTAGTCAAAATATGTCCAAATTTATGTTCAAGGTCTTTAAATAATTATTATTAAGTATTAATAAATACTGAAGCAATTAGATGGCGCTGAATTTTGTCAAAGACATAAACATGTAGAGGAAAAACAATACGTCCAGAACAATTTGCTGGCGGATTCATTGCATTTATTAATCCTCGGTACCGGGCGAGGATTTATGTGCAAGAATGACGAATATTTTTTTATTTCCGACAATCTGTAAATAACAAAGAGACATGTCAAAAATCTAGCATCGCTAATTTGATCCGTGTTACAAACAACGTAAATAATACACTAGCCGAGGTCTATAATTTAGTTTTATGATTGTAACCAATTAACACCATTGATAACTACCGAGACGGCCACGTGTTCGTTGGCAGGAAGTGTTTAATTAGCTCTGCCTTCTTTCGTTTATTTACCAACAGACGACGATCGATTTTTTTATTGACATGGCGAAATTGCCGACATTTTGCGCCAGTGAAATTCAGCAATATGCGGGACTAAGTAAATGATTGACACAACGTAGGCGGAACAGAGGTATTTTGGAAAAATCAATAATGCACAGAAGCGAAACTGATGCAGAGCGGATAGAGTTTAAGGCATAGGGCTGTATTAAAGAGATAGCGGTTTATTGATTTCTTTGATGAAGGCGTAACGGACCCACGACGCTTAATGGCCCTGCGGAGAACCCTGGCGGCGATGCTTAATCTCGCTTCTGCGATCCCGCTCTTGTTTGAGGCCAATGAGGCAACCCTAACCCGGGCGTCTGATGGAAGAAACAACACACCGGCGGCTTCACCGTTTCGAGAAGAGTGTCCTTTAGCTCCGCGGTTGCCGACAGCATGATCTAGGGTGCGCGTGCTGTCCCTTGTAACTGACAAAGATGAATCACCGAGACTGCCTGCACTGCAACGTTTACTGCGCACGCTTAACTATTTGTCAAATTTGCCAAGTTTGTTGGATACCTCCGGTGTCAATGATGATGAGGGGGTATTCGTGACCCAGACATAGACTCGAATACGGAGATCGAGACAGACCGGTTACCAGACAGCCAGGGTTTTTTCACGGACGACAAGCGTGTTTTTCCGGACGAAAATGCCTGGCTAAATGACATTTTGGACACGGAGTTAGCATTTTCTATAGACAATAATTTGGAAGCAAAAACTGTCTACAAAATGTTAAGAGACACTTGCAGTACTTCTGATGGCTTTTCGCTGTGAAAATGTTTACGTTTAAAATGTATCGGTGTATTTAAAGTGTTGTGTATGTGTTTTTTTTCTCGCGCAGTGAAAAGATTTCCCCATATACTTAATTTCTCTTTATTTATTTTGCTTCGTTTAAAGAATGTTATAAAAAAAAAAATTACATTTTCAACCGAAAACGACTCCTTGTTGCCACAGAAACGGCTGAGCTTAGACATGTTGCAGAGGTCCATGTCGTACTATTTGTTCACTCCGCTGACAACAATCCTGTTCTTTTTGTGACGCCTGTGAACGGACCTGTTTAGGCTGTAAATATCTTGTGATTCTAAAAAGGCTCTTATCTCAGACCGGCTTATGTCGTACTTTCCCTCACGCTGTATCTCCCTTCTATGCCTTCCGGGGCAGACACTGACGCTTTGAGTCCGACTCCCTAGTTTTCTCGAACATTTTCTCGTCGCGTGAATAGTTTGTTTTTGTTATACTTAAGTCCGGAGTTTGTAACATGTAGTGGACCATGGAGCTCAGCAGCACTACCCAGAGTTCATGGTTTGATTCCTCGCCTAGAGATAGGTTAACTGCGGCTACTAGAATTATTCCGTACACTGCAACAATCTAAGCTATGAATGTCACACGAATTATGAGAATTCGTTGTCCGTAAAAGAGGCAGTCACGGGACACACTGTCCATTGTCACGCGCTATACGTCTGATGCACTGTCGCCGTTTTTAGTACAATTTTTATCTGATGTGCCGCTAATGCTTAATGTGTCCAACTCTGCTCCGTACACCACGCCGCGTCCGTTCAGTATGGAATCCATCACTATTTCTGACAGTCTATTTACGAAACTGCGTTCCTATGATTTGCTTAAAGTACTTGATTCCCGCAATATCGCACGTATCCTCTCATATACTCATATATAATTAGCTCGACTATTCGAAGAATAAGGAGGCTATTGCACTCGCGTCTGCGTTGGTTAAAGTTTTTTATAAAGTCAATTATCTTGAATACTATCAAAGGTATTGACTTGAAACTCAAACTATATGTTTACCATCAACATCTACACCTGAGGAAACAATCTCCATAACTCTGTTTTGATTTTTGACAGATTTATGCCCCTTTTTAACTTAGAATTTTTGGTTAAAGTTTTTTAAAAAGTCAAATATCTTGAATACTATCAAAGGTATTGACTTGAAACTCGAAGTATGTGTCTACCATCAACGTATACACCTGAGAAAACAATCCCCATAACTCTGTTTCGATTTTTGACAGATTTATGCCCCTTTTTAACTTAGAATTTTTGGTTGAAGATTTTTATAAATTCAAATATCTTGAATACTATCAAAAGGTATTGACTTGAAACTCAAAATGTCTACCATCAACATTTACACCAGAAGAAACAATCCCCATAACTCTGTTTTGATTTTTGTTAGATTTATGCCCCTTTTTAACTTAGAATTTTTTGCTAAAGATTTTTATAAAGTCAAATATCTTGAATACTATCAAATGTATTGACTTGAAACTTAAAATGTATGTTTACTATCAACATCTTCACCAATGTTTTTGATTTTTGACATATTTATGCCCCTTTTTAACTTAGAATTTTGTCACAGTTTTTACCAGACTATTATTAGAAATACTTGAAATGGCTTACTTTTGAAATGTCATAGAATAATTATGCAGCATGCAGCAGTCATGCTTTTTTAATTTTATACATATCAATTTTGAAACGTTTCAAAGTTATTCATGATCGAATATACAAGGTTACATAATCCAGAGTAAGGCTTTGCACGTAATGTGTATTTACAAAGGTCTTTGAACAAGTTCCATATCTTTGACCTTAATTCTTATGACAATTACACAATACACCTGTTCTTAGACACAAAACACATTTTACCAACAACCTTTCGAATAGTCGAGCGTGCTGTCATGAGACAGCTCTTGTTATTTATACCTGTAATTAATTCGTAGTGATAAAGACTTGTCTTTTGTCACATGACCACGCTTCAGAAAAGCCATAAAATCTCCTCCGGGGGGGGGGGGGTAAAATCAATACACTGATGATGCAATACACACCTAATCCTAATTAATTACGTAACATACCTAATTAGATTAAGCAATCCTCCTCCTCCTCCTCCTCCTCCTCCTCCTCATCTCCTTCTCATTTTCCCTGTCTCGCGTATTCTCTCCATTACATACTTCTTGTAGTAATATATACAGTACCACAGTATTTAACATAGAGTAATTTAGTGCCATAAGAGGGGGTATAAGTCACTGCCAGTCGGGCATGGGGTCAATTACATTGAAATATAATTGATTAAATTACAATAACATTAAGAAATTCTTCAATTGAATTACAATTTCCATTACACATGTTTATAAATGTAATTAATTAAATAACAATTACATTACAAATGTAATTATTTAAATTACAAATATCTTTGATTTTAAGCAGGTTTTTTGGAGAAAAAAATGCTTATTAGAATGGTGATGTCATATGTCAGGCAGGTGGGCAGGCGTCAAACATTGGTTTCCGTTCAATAACTTAAGTTAGTAGTGACCAATTGCAATGAAACTTAGTGTGTAGGTAGCTTGCATGGAGACGCAGCTTGGGATTGCATTTGGGGTCACTAGGGTCAAGGTCAATGTTACTAAAATATAAAAATGGTTTCCGCTCAATACTGTAAATCACTTTATAATCGCGTGATCTTTATTTCGCGAATTTCACCCCCAAGACTTATTTCGCGTATTTATGAATTCGCAGCTGAAGCCTCTAAATATTAAATTTGCGCCGGGACAAAGCCTTAAGCTGTTATCGCATCTATTGTGTTTGATGCAGGTCAATGACCTGTTAAACACTTAACGTAGTGCCGCGGCAATTTAGTGCTGATAATCAATAAAGCTAGTCACGACAAAAATGACACAGATCGCTAGTATTAAAACATATTCAAATCAATAATAAAAAGATCTTTATCCTCTTTACGAGTAAATACTCTGATATGTGTTCACTATAATTTGCATTCAGTAAATGTGTCGTAGAATGCAACTTTGTCCTTGATGTAAACTTTTTATTGATCACGTAATTTTTAAGTTGTAGTGAATTAAAAGTTATATCTTTTGTTCATGTATTCACTTTTGTATATCCTCATAAATGTCTTTAGTCAAGTTCAAAAGATTAGAATAAGATAATAACTTCAAAAAATATTATGTATACTAGTGATTATTGAGCATTGGCGAACTTGATATATTTCGGACAATATTTTTCAGATACGGCTTTTGAACCTATGTTCCAAACATAAATTTACATGGGTTTATGAATTTGCAATGCACTCAATTCGCGAATAATGGCAAAAATAAAAATATCGTGAATAATACCGGATTTACAGTAACTCGAGTTAGGAGTGACTTATTGCAATGAAACTCAGTGCGTTTAGGTAGCTTGCGTAGAGAGGAAGCTTGGGATTGCATTTGGGGTCACTAGGGTCAAAGGCACTGTTACTAACAAGAAATTGAAGAAAATTTTTTTCTTCAATTTGAATTTAAATTGTTTAAGCGAAAAGAAAATATATCTTCGCATGTGGGGGGGGGCTCAAGGTGACTGTTTTTCTTTTAATTCTACAATTTCTACAGGCGCTGTTTAAACCTGATTTTGCTTTTTTATCTATATAAGCTGGAAAACTTGAAAATAAGTAAGTAGGTGGAAATTTGTAAAAGTGGTTATTTTTCCAAATGCCGCATGGAATAAGTTTCAATATCTTGTATGGTGTCCGTGAACATTAATTACAGCCTGACAGAGCCTGGGCAAGCTGTGAATTAGCTGGTTGATCTTTAATTGTGGAATTCTGTTCCACTCCGCTTGTAAGGCAGCATGAAGTTCTGCGAGGGTGACAGGCTGCACAGGGCGACAAGATGTGGCCCTCTGAAACATGTCCCAGACATGTTCAATTGGGTCATCTAGGGTCAAAAACTAGGTCATGTGGTCAATTCATAGAAAAACCTTGTGTATGCAATAGAGGTAGCATTTTTCATTGGACCTTCGTAAAATTTGGTCAGTATAATTGCCTTGGTGAAATCTAGATCAAGATTGAACATGGGTCATCAGTAGGATCAAAAACTAGGTCACAGGGTAAAATTGAAGAAAAGCCTTGTGTATGCAATAGAGGTTGTATTTTTCATTAGATTTTCATGAAACTTTGTCAGTATGATTGTCTTGATAAAATTTAGGTCGAGTATGAATATGGGTAATCTGAGGCCTAGGTCACCTGGTTCAAAAAATGCCATACAGGTGAAATTTACAATTATGTGAATTGGTCAAAAGGTTTGCCTTGTCAAGGTCAAACAGAATGTTTGTGTTTATGATACAGTCAAACTTGTGAACAAAGGCCAGTCAAGGTAAACCATGAAAATGGCCGTTGTTCACAGGTGACCTTTGTTTGGAGTTGTGGGCAGTTGATATAGTTTCATCATACTAAACATTGTTTATCAAGCTATATCATCACTTGTCAAATAAACTGGACAAGTATAAGCAAAACAGAATAACGATTTATCTGAATTTCAAGCATATGGTTTTATTGTCGAGCCCGCTTGCGGTGAGCTCGACTTAGTCGTCACTTTTGGCGGTTCAGTGTATGTGCGTGCGTCCGTCCGTCTGATTTTGTCCGGACCATATCTTTTTCATGCATGGAGTATTACTTGGCTCCTCAGAAAGTTTTTTTTTTTTTTTTTTTTTTTTTTTTTTTTCTTTCTGCATTGGAGGCCCCCCCGATTTTGATGTTACTTGGCACAAATGTTCACCATCATGAGAAGGAGTGTCATGCGCAAGAACCAGGTCCCTAGGTCTAAGGTCAAGGTCAAACTTGGAGGTTAAAGGTCAAATTCAAGAATGACTTTGTCCAGAGCATATCTTTTTCATGCATGGAGGGATTTTAATTTAACTTGGCACAAATGTTCACCATTATGAGAAGGAGTGTCATGCGCAAGAACCAGGTCCCTAGGTCTAAGGTCAAGGTCACACTTAGAGGTTAAAGTTCAAAGTCAAGAATATCTTTGTCTGGAGCATTTCTTCTTCATGCATGGAGGGATTTTGATGTTACTTTGTACAAATGTTCACCACCATGGGCTTCCCCTGTTTTTAGAATTACTTCCCTTTGTTGTTACTATAAATAGCTTATATTGTAACTTTTTTATTACTGGCCGTAGAGAAAAATCGAGACCACTTTTCTGTGGTACAACATGCATGTTACATCCAATATTTAGGTGTATTTTGACCCATCTCTACTTGGTAAGGAGTTAGCCCTTTTGACATATGGTGGGCTCGACATGTTGCACATGGGCATCTAGTTCTGCAAATGGTCGCAATTGACAAATCAAATACAAAATGATTTAGTATCAAAACAACAATAGCAGAATTCAGTTTATTGGCCTTTAAAGCCTAATACTGTGATGATGATCACTTTTTCGAAACAAGAAACGATCATTTGATTAACGTAAATTACGCCCTTTTGCCTTTCGTTGATTTCATTGGCGATTGTGAATAAGAATACAACGGCTTATTTACGAGATTAAAGTGTGTTTTTCAGTTTAATTGTAATAAATCAAAGAATTCACAACAAGAGAATGCATTAATTAGCTGAAGTAAATGATATTTATTAAGTTGCACAATGAAAACTGAGGCTCCAAATAACGAAGATATTGTGCGTCAAATAAACAATCAAGCATTTAAAAGAGCCAATCAATTACCAGACAGTTTAAACGGATTAATTTCATGTGTGTGCTTACGATGTGATGGTGACAATTAAATAGTAGCACCTTTTATTAATTATCAAAAGCATCTTTGATTATAGCGCCCGTCGTTTGAGTTCCAAACAACATTACAAGAAACCAAACGCTTTGATTCCAACGGCTGCAAAAAATTCAGTGTCTGTTTGCATCACAGACCCGATGGCGGGATGCTTTTCCACTGGCCGCTGACTGCGGACGGCAGGTGACCGCTATTCCCGGCCATTTTTAGAGCAAATTTGGACGGGGGGAATTCAGACTGGCTGTTGTCGGCAGGTGACTGCTAATAACAGGAGACCCTAAGCACAAGTTTGACTGTATATAATCTAGAGTTGAAGTTTGGTCACATATTGTCATAAGTCACAGGTGAGCGATAAAGGGCCATCTTGGCCCTCTTTTTTGAGGAACCAATCTATATCTTTATTATAGCTAATATAAGCCGAAACATTGTGTTACAAAGAGTTATTGTTCAATCAGCTAGTAAAATGTGCGCAATGTTTGCCAGTCCAGTTGTTATGCTGCTATTTTTACATATAATGCAGTTGCTTGCTGTTGTCAAACACACAATTCTTTTTTTTTTTTTTTTTTTTTTTTTTTCCTTGGAAAAAAAAAAAAAAAAAAAAAAAAAAAAAAAAAAAAAAAAAAAATTATATTCAAAAAAAAAAAAAAAAAAAAAAAAAAAAAAATTTTTTTTTTTTTTTTTTTTTTAAAAAAAAAAAAAAAAAAAAAATAAAAAAAAAAAAATTTTTTCCCCCCCCCCCCCCTGAAATCAGATTAAATTATCTTGCCAGAGTTTCATTTGACCAATCAACCCAACCCTTATAAAAGTAATAACAATATAACCAATCAAGTTCAAGTATGAACATATAGTAGCATATTTCAAGTTCCATAGCAACGATCATCAGGAAGTCTCAAAGATTACTCATCAGATTGTCAAATTGACATTATCTGTAACACAATCAAAGCCCTTTAGCACCTTCAAACATAACAGAGGATAAAATGCATAAATATTATGTGAAAGTTGTGACACTAATGGCCTTTAACGTAAGAATACAATTCAAACATACTAGTTATAAGAAATCCTAAAATGCTTTACAAAGATTTGACAAATTTACAGTATATATAGACTTCTTCTGTTACATGTTTTCATTAAAATTATTAATCTATAATCTTTTCCGTCTTGTTGCTGTATGAAATACTAATTTTTTTCCACACAACATAGTGCACAAGTCAAATAATTGAACGCCGCCAAATGGAGTGGGGGTTGCGATAATTAGTAATGTTGGATTTAATGTATGGTGATTAACCAAACCTAATCTTTTTGCACTCTTAATTTTGTATAAGGCTGACCATTTGTTAATGTTTAATGCTAAAAAAGATGATTCTACGTCAAGTCTATAGGCATTGTTTCCTCTTGGCTGCTGTCACATTATTGAATTACAAATCATTGAAATATATTTTTTAAGCAGGTTTTTCAAAAACCTACTTAAAATGCGATTTTTTTTTTTAAACCGGCCGCCTCGCTTTTTCTTTCTCCCGGCCGGCCCCCCAAAAACCAAACATTGGTTTCCGTTGATACTTTAGTTAGGAGTGCCATTGCATAAACTTGGTTGTACCTACGGGAACGCCCCTGGGTCAGGGTATCAACCCCCCCCCCCAAAAACAAAAAACCCCCCCCCCCCCACCCCCCCCCCCCCCCCCCCCCTTCCAAGAACTTGGTGTAGGCACCGCGCTTGGGATTGCTTGGGGTCACTATCAGTCCAAGGTCACACTACAAAATAGAAACGGTTTCCGCTCAAACTCGAGCTCGGCCAACAACTTGGTCTGTAGTGCTTCGTGGAGCGCGCTTGGGATTGCATTGGGTCAGGGTCAGGTCAGGTCACCTCTAGAAAAATGGTTTCCGCTAAATAAACAGTTAGGATGACCAATTCATGAAACTTGGTCTGTAGTCTTGGGAGCCCCCGCTTGGGATGCATTGGGGTCACTAGGGCAGGTCCCCCCCCCCCCCCCCCCCCCCCCCCCCCCCCCCCCCTGTAACTAAAATGAAAATAGTTTCCGCTCAAACCAAGTTAGGAGTGACTAATGCACAACTCAGTGTGAGGAGCTTAAGAGCTTGGGTGCTTAGGGTTCCCTTGTTACCCCAGGTCAGGGCACTGTTACTAAAAATAGAAAAATGGTTTCCACTCAAAACTTGAGTAGGAGTGACCAATGTAAGAAACTTGGTGTGTGGTAGCTGCGTGGAGAGGAAGCTTTGGTTCACTAGGGTCAAGGTCACTAGGGTCAAGGTCAAGGTCAAGGTCCTCTTACAAATAGATTTTTTTTATTTTTATTTTTAGTTGTTTTCAAAAAATTTTTGGTCAAGGTCACTTGACTGAAGGATCAAGGTCACTTTACTAAATATAGATTTTTTTATTTAAGTTTTTGTTGTTAAAAACATTTTTTTCGGGGTCAAGGTCTTCAAGTTAAGGTCAGTGTACAAAGATAGTTTTTTTTATTTTTTTTTTAGATTGTTTAAGCCAAAAATTTTTTTCCCCAAACATTTTTCGGTCAGGTCACTTGCCCCAAGCAGTCACTGTTACTAAAATGTTTTATATTTTTTAGTTTTTGATTTTTTACAAAAATTTTTCAGGTCACACTGGGTCAGGCAGGCTGTAACTAAAATTGTTTTTTTTTTTCCCCCCCCCCCCCCCCCCCCCCCCCCCCCCCCCCCCCCCCCCCCCCCCCCCCCCCCCCCCCCCCCCCCCCCCGTTTTTAGATTGTTTTAAGCAATAAAATTGGGGTCAAGCCTTGACAGGTCAGGGCCTGTTCTAAAAATAGTTTTTTTTTTTTTAGTTTTTGTTGTTTTAAAAAAAGATTGGGTCAGGCTGGGCGGGTACTAAAAATGTAAAAAAAATAGTTTTTAATTAAAAGGGCACAAGGGTCGGCAGGGCTGTACAAAAGGGAGGATGCTGTTTTTTTTATTCTACATTGAAACCTAAATGCCGCGTCTTTTTTTTTTTATTTTCCTAAGTCTAGAATTCTAACATATAAATTTGCTTCAATTTATATTATTCTTGTACGAAAGAAAAATTATTTCCAAGATATAAATTAATTTGTTCCCCACTATATAAAATAAATAAAGTTAATTCCACTCCGGCGAGGTTTCGATCTCTGATCTCCCGCGTGCCAAGCGGGGATACATTGCACTGCGCTACCGAGGCATCGAGTTTCATAGCGTATAACTTCGTTATTCACCAATACAGACGTTTGTTTCGGATTATGTAAACAAACGAATTTAACTTCCCAGACACTTTAAATAAGAAGTGGACACATCATAAACTTGGTAGTTTCGTAAAGTATATTCAAATATCTGTTAGAAAAAAATTTCAAAGTCGGTTTAAAAGACTATCTTCAGCCGCTACCCGTCGGCAGAATCTCAGTCGTTCGTAGTCATTCGTTTAAAATCGGCTATTTCCGTAAAATTTAGACTCGGCTATTTCCGTAAAATTTAGACTGGTTCGCGATCTGAAATCAAAAGACCGCTTGTTACAAAGACACACTGAAATCATTCTACAGTCTAAAAGTAGTTACGTCACCCCATGGAAATTTTGCTTACTGCATTCCAATATACGCACCGCCTCCTGGCGGCGCGTAATAACTAGCAATCAACTTTTTGGTAGACAATACTGTGGCCATAAGCAATTATCACACCTTTACTGAACCAATCGATACTTGAAGAGGGCTAATAAAAGTCTAAATTTACTTCTGCAAAAAGATATTTTGATTGAGAATTAAGAATCACTCGTTAAATATTTACACACAATAGAAGGAACCAAAATAATCAATAACAATAACATTTTGTCTCATTTATTTATCAAAACAACAGAACTTATTGGAAAGAGAACATTATGCTATAAAGAAAATTCTTTTTTCTTTTTCAGAGTTTGATATAATAGTATGAACACATTTTTACTTTGAGACACATCGTCGATCGTAAAATCTGCATAAAAGTCACTTTTAACACGACACTTCCAAAAACGTCTCGCTTCCATTATTTCACACATTTATAGCTCGCCAGGGTGAGCTTTTCTAATTGATGATTGTCCGTCTTCCGTCATCATTTTGATTCAAATGACATCTCCTGTGAAACCACTAGGCCAATGTTGATAAAACTATGCAGCAATGTTTCTTGCATGAAGCTCTAAGAATTCCATTCCATGCAGAACTCTAGTGGACCTCTACCAAGATTGTTCAAATTATGATCCCCACGTCTGAACGATTGGCCCCGTGTGGATGGTCACTTAGTTTTGCATAGGCTTATATAGGAAAAACTTTAAGATCTTAATCTTCTGCTCTGAAACCACAAGGCCTAGAGCTTAGATATTTGGCATGTAGCATTGACTAGTCGACCTCTACCAGGATTGTTTAAATAATGACCCCGTGATCAAAATTGACCCTGCGCTGGTGGTCACTTAGTTTTAGATAGGCTTTTATAATACCGCAGATTAATTTGATAGATTCTGATTGGTCAAGAGCCTCTGTATAAGAGACCGTATACACAGTGATTAATACCGTATATACCATCTCCTATTTGGAGCCTCATCGTTTTTGCCTTTTCTGATTTGCTAGAGAAGCTCTGTAATCATTTTTAGCTCGACTATTCGAAGAATAAGGAGGCTATTGCACTCGCCCCGGCGTCGGCGTCTGCGTTGGTTAAAGTTTTTTATAAATTCAAATATCTTGAATACTATCAAAGGTATTGACTTGAAACTCAAACTATATGTTTACCATCAACATCTACACCTGGGGAAACAATCCCCATACCTCTGTTTTGATTTTTGTCAGATTTATGCCCCTTAGAATTTTTGGTTAAAGTTTTTTTTTTAATTCAAATATCTTGAATACTATCAAAGGTATTGACTTGAAACTCAAAGTATGTGTCTACCATCAACGTATACACCTGAGGAAACAATTCCCATAACTCTGTTTTGATTGTTGACAGATTTATGCCCCTTTTTAACTTAGAATTTTTGGTAATTTTTTTTTGTAAATTCAAATATCTTGAATACTATATAAGGTATTGACTTGAAACTCAAAATATATGTTTACATTCAACATCTACAGGAGGAAACAATCCCCATAACTCTGTTTTGATTTTTGACAGATTTATATCCCTTTTTAACTTAGAATTTTTGGTAAAAGATTTTATAAAGTTTTTTATAAATTCAAATATCTTGAATACTATCAAAGGTATTGACTTGAAACTCAAACTATATGTTTACCATCAACATCTACACCTGAGGAAACAATCCCCATAACTCTGTTTTGATTTTTGACAGATTTATATCCCTTTTTAACTTAGAATTTTTGGTAAAAGATTTTATAAAGTCAAATATCTTGAATACTATCAAAAGTATTGACTTGAAACTCAAAGTATGTGTCAACCATCAACATCTACACCTGAGGAAACAATCTCTATAACTCTGTTTTGATTTTTGATAGATTTGTGTCCCTTTTTAACTTTGAATTTTTTGTTAAAGATGGAATACTCTTGAACGTATTTACTGTCAACATCTTCACCAATGTTTTTGATTTTTGACATATTTATGCCCTTTTTAACTTTGAATTTTGTCCCGTTTTTCCAGACTAAAATGGAAATCTCAAAATGGCTTTCTTTTGAAATGTCTGAATAATTATGCGCATGAAGCGGTCATGCTTTTTTAATTCTATACATATCAATTTTGAAAAGTTACAAAATAAGTCATGATCAAATATACAAGGTCTGTATTTCTTTGAAATTATCCCCCATCCCCCTCCAGTTGGCTTGCGAATCCAGAGTAAGGCTTTGAATGCATGTACATTTACAAAGGTCTTTGAACAAGTTTCATATCTTTGACCTTAATTCTTATAGACAATTACACAATACTCCTGTTCTTAGACAAAAACCCCATTTTACCAACAAGCTTTCGAATAGTCGAGCGTGCTGTCATGTGTCAGCTCTTGTTTACATTCAAAACAAAAAAGGACCACTGTGCCACCGATTCAATCTTTTGAGCGACGTTTGTAAGCACTGCACATGTGGTTTGGTAAAATAAATCAAATTCATAGACATTAAAACTTAAATTGATGCTATCTTTACCTTCGTTTTCCCGATCAACGGTCGGACATAAGATTTCATTTCAGTCGATCAAGTTCACCATGAACATGAATCCTAGTGGCAGTGGAATATTATTTTTTGAAAATGAAAACACTGTCATTGACAATAATAAGTACTCTTCGAATTAATGGTATTCCTTTCTGCAACTAACGGCTGCTGACAGGACATTCATGTACAAATTCAACCTCTGGAATGACTAAATAAAATATCGCCAGATCAAAGGAAAATCTGAAAACAAATGTCCTTTTCTATCCTGATAATTGTATCACTACTGTAGTCCTATTTCAATTGTCCTGAAATAATGTGAAGTCCTACTCCAATAAAATGCTGTTTATCCTTATTTTGTGTCGCATCAATAAGCCGAAGTAATAAATTAAAAAGAAATTTGTGTTTATCCAGTCCACACGCTACAAAAATGTCTACCAAAACATTACTGTGTCGGTGAGGTAGGCTTGAACTGATGACGTAAGAAATTCAAAATGGGACCAGTTTAACGGAAATTAATTATAGTGTGACTGCAATTATACAAAATTCTATACTATACTTTGCTCTCGGTTTGAAAACACCGTAAGCCACAGGATTATTTTTCTTTCTATTGAATTACTGAGAAAAAACTAAGATCGACTGATTACGAGCGCTGTATGGAATCATACGAAGGTAAAAGAATTGGGGGCTCCCATTAGGTATCGGCTTTTTGTCATTATACGCCCGAAGGGGACGTATTATGTTATCACCTCGGTGTCCGTGACACAAATGTTAACCAGACTGAGACGACGTGCAGAAGCAATGTTCCGGATGGCTGGATTCAAGGTCAAGGTCATACTTAGGGGTCAAAGGTCATATGATTTTGTTTCCCTTCCGCTCTGTAACTCTTGAACCCCGTGAAGGATTTCGAAGAAACCTGACACAAATGTTAACCAGACTGAGATGACGTGCAGAAGCAATGTTCCGGATGGCTGGATTCAAGGTCAAGGTCATACTCAGGGGTCAAAGGTCATATGACTTTTTTTCCCTTCCGCTCTGTAACTCTTGAACCCCGTGAATGATTTTGAAGAAACCCGATACAAATGTTTACCACATTGAGACGATGTGCAGAAGCCATGTTCCGGATGGCTGGCTTCAAGGTCAAGGTCAAACTTAGGGGTTCAAAGGTCATATGACTTTTTTTCCCTTCCGCTCTGTAACTCTTGAACCCCGTGAAGGATTTGAAGAAACCTGACACAATTGTTTACCACATTGAGACGATGTGCAGAAGCCATGTTCCGGATGGCTCACTTCAAGGTCAAGGTCACACTTAGGGTTCAAGCGTCATATAACTGTGTGGATATTGCTCTGCATTTGCTCTTGATTACAGTGCTCTTGTTTTTATTTGGGAGATCCTATTTTGTTTGCTTAATTTTTTTATTGAATTACTTCCCTTTTATGTTACTATCAATAGCATATTTTGTTGCTGGAATGTGGTTTAGCTGGTCTGTACATTTTTGTAGGTGAAAGTCTGATTTCTTTACTTTTCTTAACTGCATGACACATCTCCATATATAAGACATTTTAGAATTGTTGATAATGGCTTAGTTTTTTTATAAGCCTGATGGGACATATTATGGGAACATCCACAGTAGGCTGTGTCCACACTTTGTCTCTCTAAGCCAAATTTGCTGAACATGTTTGTGGGCATCATGTTTCAGCCAAGTTTGATAACCAGCCAAATCGACCCACACACTTTTGGATGTCTAGGCCAAGTATGATAACCAGCCTTCTCAGCTGAATAAGTCTTGTCCGCTCTATAGTTCAAACAGGTTTTACAAAACCAATGAACTGCCAGATACTGAGTTATGCCTCCTTGGCGGGCGTATTTTGTGACAGTTTGGCACTCTTGTTTATAAATATAAAAGCAATATTTCCACTACAATTCAGGTAGTTTTCTTCCAAACAAATCTGCGGTATTAAAAATCTGTTATACAGATTCTTGAAGGTGTATACTGACTCGTATAGCCTGTTCGTGCTGATATAAACCCTCGCCTGACGGCTCAGGCTATATGAGTCCGTATACACTGTCAAGAAACTGTATAACTAATGATATAGGAAAAACTTCTTCTTCTCTGAAAGCACAAGGCCTAGAGCTTAGATATTTGGCATGTAGCATTGCCTAGTAGACCTCTTCAAATTATGCCCCTGGGGTCAAAATTGACCTTGCCAAGGGGGCTCGGGTCACTTGTTTTACAAAGACGTATATAGGAAAAACCTATTTGGTATATAACATTGTCTATTGATCTTCCACCAGGCAAGTGGACTTGTACCAAGGTGAGCCATATAGGGCCATCTTGGCCCTCTTGTTTTAGAAGTCAAAGATAATGCAGCTAAATCCTGTACAGATAGCTATTTACATATCATCATTAAGAATGTTTCTGGAATACTAAGTAGTCAGCTCTCCTCACCCTTGCTGCAACTTCTACAAAAGTTATAGACGTGAGTTTGACATACACTCCCTGGCCAACCTTCTTTGTTGATGCTGCTACTGCTGCTATTCAGGTTGATAACTTGACCCTGTGGTGCAGGAAACTGCTGAGTCACTGACCCCGGTGAAATAGTTATCTCAAAACAAGCTATGTTCTCAACGGGTGTCAATGGTTCTTCTTGCAACAACGACGGGGACAGCAATGATGATGCTGATGACGATGATGATCCAGGAGAGAACTGCAACATTCTTCAAAGGCGTTGTATTGAGCTGCTGGGTCGGCTCCTGCGGCATATCGGAGTGTCACTGTCACTCTGCCGATCTTGTTGCCTGTAGACATGACTGGCCTCTGTAAGCACATCCACCATTTCCCGAAAAGCTAAAACAGTTTTCATATTCTTGTCCATGGTCAACAACAGTTGTCTTCAATGATTGCCATCGTCTCTTATGCTGGCCGTAACACCAAAAACCCTTGATGGCTGTATATACAATGTCCTATTCTGACTTGTACATATTTCTCTTTCAGCCATAGCAAATATTTATTAATAGTTATGATAATAGATATAAGATATACCCCTGATATGAGCGAATTTTCCGACCTGAAAAAGTAAAATTGAGAAGTTGGAATTTAATGCAACTTCTTACAATAGTCATGCACAATGAGAGGAAATGCAGTGTACAAAAACCATAACTATCTTGACAAATTACAGAGTTATTGCCAGTATTTATTGCAAAGTATCTCGCTACTACTAACTTCTTCAGTTGATAAAGCTATCTTTCGGGGGTATTAATCACATTTAGTGATAAGTCTAGTTTGAATAGAAGGTGCAAGACAATGATTACACGTGTAAACTTGTAGCAATGTTTGCAATTTAAGATCGTGATTTACACATCTGACAGTTATTATCTAAATACCGATCAACCAAAAGTAGGCTAATACACAATTACTTTAATTGAAAACGGGGCTGTATAGAACATGTATATATGACCTGAGGGGTTATTACGATTGATAAATTGATAAATAAATCTTGAATGAAAGTGATGTTTTAAAAATAATAAAATACGAAATTTGCATTTGAATATGCAGAAGGAATATGAATATTTGAATATACCAGTAAGTAAAGGCATCAGATTTTGAGTGGTAGATTAGCTTTAATCACAAATACCTAACATAGATGCAGCATACATTTGTGTCACCTAAAATATCTCCTAGCTAGCTAGTTAACACTGTTATTAGGATATTCTATGGGGGATGTAGTGTTGCAGTACCATGAGTGGTAGATTAGCTTTAATCACAAATACCTAACATAGATGCAGCATACATTTGTGTCACCTAAAATATCTCCTAGCTAGCTAGTTAACACTGTTATTAGGATATTCTATGGGGGATGTAGTGTTGCAGTACCATGCAATTAGTCTTGTCATTCAGTGCATTTATAACTCTACAGCAAAACTTGTTACAAGATAACGTTTGAGTTAGCGAATATTAGATACATTCGAATATTATTACAATAATCAACATAGATATTGCTATCCACCCACTAATTGTGTACAACAATAACTTTAGGTAGATTATTAAATGGTTTACGGTACAGCGGTAGTGACTGGAGTGTAAGCTTAAGTAAGAGATCTAATATAAATATTCCATAAATCATGCTTTTGAAGTGATTTATTTTTTAAACCAGCTTTATCGGGTGTCCCTGAAAATACAGGATTTTGTGTAATATTGAAAAAGGTAATTGATAAGCATATACCAAACCTGGCGACATGTATACTATATATGAAATGTGTAGTCAAAACTGTTTAAAATGTGTAAAAGCTACCAATGAGAGTATTTGTGGCGGTCCCTTGGATATATATATAGTGTTGCATGATAATATCTCTTTTTATTTCTTTCGGTGTCCACTTAGACAGTCATTTACTTACGACAAGCTTCATCAAAGGGATCGAACCGATCGCCAAATCAGTCCTCCGATGCTTTATTGGTTTGTTCTTTAAGCATATTGGAGATAGATAAACGTAACTGGGCTGCTTGCTCTTCTAATTCTGTCCGCTTCTTTTCCACCTCATCAAGGATGAGCAGGGGTCCGTTCTGATATGGCTGGTTGGTAAGCCACCAGCTAGTTAAATAATGGTTTCCGTATGCCTACCTGCCTGGTGCCTGGCATTAAAAAGGGTAGAATTTGGGAGGTAAATGTGCTCAGAATGGCCCTTTAAAGTAGGGGTGACACTATAATAAACAAACACTTTTTACTTGATATTTCACCTTAATTAATGAAAGGATAAATGGCAATAATAGTCGTGATGTGGAAAGTAATCCCCAAATCTTGCAATAACAAATTACGTGTGATAAACAGTTTAGATTGATTTTGATAGTGCATATAACAAGTGCCCTTTAGGAGTCTATCAGTGGTCCAATGGTTAACACACTGGACTTGTAATCCAGGGTTCGCAAGTTTAATGGAATGGGATGTGTTCTGTATCTTGCACTAACCCTGGAATCCTGAAATAACTAAAACTCTTCTGGGGACGTTGGAAATAGGTAAATATTTGCTCTTGTTAAAAAAATATAATATTAAGTTAAAGAAACTATAGATATTTTTCTGTTCAGACTGTAACTCTGATAAACATTGAAGGATTTTAAAATAAATTGGCACATGTTTTCAGCACATGAAGATAAAGGTCCGGATCACAAGACTGAGACACCACTTCTGGGGCATTTGTCTCTACTAAGTGACAGCTCTTGTTTTGCTAGCTGAGAATGACAAGGTCATTTTCATGGCTGTAAAGTACTTTATTTTCATCCTTTTACTGTCTTACACATTAATGGATTGTAGGTATACTAAGTGCAAGTGCAAGTGCCTTTCATTTCATGCCGTGAAGGTGTTTAGCATGTAGAAAAATTGCTTGCCAAGAGCATCGGGTCTTCAAATCTTGTATGCAGCCACTTATATCGTCTCCTACCACATGTTATCTTTTTTTGTCGAGATCAAAATACATCGAGATAAGTCTGATCAAAAAATAGATTGAGATTAGTCTGATCAAAGTTATTCAATTTCCATGGTTTTGAGTTTATGCAAGAACATATTCTAGATTATGTTTGTAGAGTTCCCTTTGAAAAAGGAAAACAGTATGAGTTTTTAGGGCTGGGGATCGCGGGACAAGTGGCGATCTGATCCACGAATCAGAGCTGACGATTCACGGATTGAAACATGAATCATCAGCATCAACTAACGACATAAAAATGCTAAACACTTATGAAAATCATTACTTTATATGTTTTCAACATAATATAATAGTATGTGTTTTGAAATTCATACAATAATTTCTTTGAATTTAATGCCAATGCTGCGTTGCTAGCTCTAGAGTGTTTGTTTAATTCCTAATCAGAAATTGACAGCGTAAAGCTGCAAGAAAATGAATTGAGCTTTTAGAAAGTTTCATAGAGATACTTTGTATAACTTACATGTGTGTGAAAAAGATCGCAATCCAACGATCTCCGCAATGACGAATATCCATACTCGATTTTCTGGACTAGATCGTGGATATCCGTGTACTCTGATACTCGCTACAGCCCTATGACTTTTCCAAATTAGGTTACTATTTCTGACTGGAATTTATGCTGTGAAGAAAGGTTCTTGAATTCCACCTTATGCTTAAAATTATTGCTGTCAGTGCAAGGATTTTAGATACCAAAATCTGGAAAGTGGTCTCTGTTTTTCCATTGCTATTTCCTATGCCTTTTATTGAATGAATGCAAAATGCTCTGCAGATGTTTACATTGAAGTTCCTAGAAATTCCATTGCAGATTTTTGTTTTTGACCTTGTACAAATTTCCCCATGGCTTGGAGAAAGAAAGCATGCTCATACACATGGCACACAGTCCACAGCAGGAGATTGCCATTTGGAAGTCAGAACATCAGACATAACATTTTACATCAAATGTAAATGTTTTGTATTTTATTTATGCATTATGACTCTAGTCTGTCCTGTATGTGTTGATGGAATGTGCGGCATATCTCGTGGGCTCCAGAAAGGACTTTGGAATATGATTGGTCCAGAGATGACAAACAGAAAGACTCCCAGTCACTGGACTTGTGTATGAGCTGGGAGCTGATTGGACAAGAAGTATATATGTTCATAAACTGGTGCTATGACACATCAACATTCAAAACTTCATACTGGAAAAATGAAATATTCAAAAATAAATAAAAAATATTCAATAAATCAAAAACTGACTGCAAACTACCTATATTCTTCAATACATGTATTTCACCTAAGCATTTAATCTTGGGATTATAGAAAATAGCAATAAGAAAATCTCTTAGAATCTTCTTCACAGAATAGTACGATTGTTGTCCATAATTAGTGGTGAAATAGTTGCATTGAATTTTATGAACACATTTCTACTGAGAATTTGCTAATATTTTTGACATTTAGCTTGGAAAGAAAGGGCTAATCACAGAAAGGATTTTACAGTCATACCCTGGTATATAGTGCCAATACTTGCAGACAAAGACTTTAACCAGTAGAATTTCTCCATTGAATTTATTCCAATTTGACTACGACTATTTTGATATTCCTATAGAATGTTTTCAAGTACAGGCTTAAAACCATGGAAGATAAAAAGTAAAGATTGATATCGTCAAATAAGTAAAACAGTCTAGCCTGCGTTAGTTGTCAACTGTATATAGTTTGACCAGAAATCCATTGACTGTACAAGTAAAATGACCTTTCAGGAAAATATGAAGAACACTTTGGTAGAAGACAATAACTATACCACTCTCAATCTGTATAGTCAAACAACTGTGCCTTTGTTTGTGGTGGAGTTATGGCCCAACTTGATGGCATCCATGTCCTATGGACACTACTCTTGGTTTCTTTGTCTAATCTTTTCTCATATTGTCTGTTGTAGTTAGATAATGGCATTAAATTTTAGAGAAAACAGGGCAAAATTCTGCAAATTATCATTCTTGCATATCGGATCGGCATTCTGGTGATTTTGCCCATGCCGGAAAAACCTGTCTGGCACCCCTCCTATGCCAGACGACTCTCGTGAATTACTTATGATGCAACGTTATAAACAATGTGATGTCACTTCCCTTTACACAACGTCAGAATATTGTTTGTTTTTTATGATAATTCATCATTTTGATAACTTCACATTTAGAAATCTACTTTAAAGTGCAAGACGGTATGCAAGAAAAAGTTTCCATCATGAAACATTTGGCTAAGATGGAAATATCTGTCACCTCAGGTATCTGTTTGGCGGGAACTCGGTAGAGTCTCGTTCCCGCCAAAACAGTTACCCTCGGTGACGGATATTTCGATCTGAACCTAGTGCTCATGACAAAAACTATTATTCTAGTCATATGAAACTTGAGACTGTACTGAACTTGTGATGATCAGCAAGTGTATGCTTGATGCAAAGAAAAACTCATCAAGAGATATAAAGCTCCACTCAAAAGTTTATGGTCATACAAATTATCCACCATAGTGAAATTTGTGATTATTGAAAAAATGTTGCAGATCAAGGTCCTTCAATACTTGTCTATTTTAAATTTGGACTGGGCCATTGCCCACACTTGGTGCTTGATTTTAAGCCAAGGTAAATATTCTAGTGGTGTACTTTATAAGCTCACCTGGCTATGCCAGGGTGAGCTTTTCTGATTGATGATTGTCCGTCGTCCGTCAACATTTTGATTCAAATGACATCTCCTCTGAAACCACTAGGCCAGTGTTGATAAAACTATGCAGGAATGTTCCTTGCATGAAGCTCTACCAAAATTGTTCAAAGAATTCCATTCCATGCAGAACTCTGATTGCTATGGCAACAAATAGGAAAAACTTTAACAATCTTCTTCTCTGAAACCACAATGCCTAGAGCTTAGATATTTGGCATGTAGCATTGATCAGTGGACCTCAATCAAGGTTGTTCAAATTATGATCCCCGGATCAAAATTGATCCTGCACAGGGGGTCATTTAGTTTTACATAGGCTTAATAGGAAAATTTTAAAAATCTTCTGAGAAACCACAAGGCCTCAGGGATCACGCTAGCCCAGAATTATAGGGAGAAGTGACTTCTCCCTCCAGAGAAAATAGGGAGAAGTTTTCCAGAACAGGGAGAAGTTTGTACTACCGTTACCGGATGATAATCTTTAATATAAAACCAGTATACCCATTTCATACAAAAACAACTGCATAGAACAAACATATTTTATTTAAATTATTACTAAACAATCATTTTTATTAGTAGACATCAGTGATTATAGAGTGATTATATTAGATAAACTGTTCTATACCAATTCTAATGTTTATAGTTCAATTGGTGCCATTTAGGCGAGGGCCAGTCTGTTATGCAGACTGTCCTATACCAACTCTAATGTATACAGTTCAGTTGGTGCCATTTAGGCGAGGGCCAGCCTATTAGATAGACTGTCCTATACCAACATGCTCAGGTCAATTGTCACTTCATCATTCACTTTTTATACAGTTTTCTTGTACATTTTGTCTTCCATTTAATAAGTGCAGGGGTAAAATCAAATTTTTTCAGTTCAGGTCCATCCTCTGATATCCTCATAAGAGTAACAAGATTGTTGGAGTTCAGTCTACATCTAAGTTTTGTTTTAATTCGATTTTGGGTTGAAAACCCACGTTCACACTGAGCACTTGTCATGGGTATTACCAGGCAACATTTCAGTAACAGACACATATTTGGGATTTCCTTCTGATACTTAAGGTTCATTATTTCACATATTTCAGTAATTGACTCTCTCTGATAGCTTCCCATAACTAGACTTTTGTACTGCTTGTATTCTGACACACAGCTGTCAACATCTATATCAAGTTGTTTTGAGAAGTGACTGGCCAAAGTACGTATTTCCTGTAGACCATAACTACCACGTTGGAGACTGCCAGGAAGAATTACATCCATGCAAGCAAGTAATTCTGATTGTTCAAATCTGTCCTTAAGATTGTTTACAACTGAAGTTACATATTTTTCCATGACTTTGGGCAAACTCTGTTGTTGTTGTTTATAATACTTGAGTGGTACAGCCTGAGAAAACTCTGAATCATGACCTGAAGACTCTTGCTCAGCTTCACTTTCTTCATCACTAAATCCTTCAAATTCCATGTTTGCGTCTTTGTTATCTTGAACAGTTCTACTGGTAGATTCACTCAAAGGTCTGGAATACATAACAGAAGCATCATCATCTTCTACCTGAACAAACTGGGTGAGTTTGTCTGCAAAAACTCCTTCACAAATCAGTAAGTCTTCCAAAGATTCACAAACACTGTTTACTATTGGTGTCACTTTGCTGAAGTCAAGATCTACACTCTGAAATGTTTTGCTTAATCTGCCAAGAAATGGAAGAATGTCCATTAGCCAGTGGGTCAAAGAAATGAATTTGTACTGTGTGATTTCATTCAGCAATGACTTAGCAACTATGTCTCCACATGCTGCTATATGGGAAAGTGTTACTTGAAGAGCTGGGTAAGTCCTGTACAACACACTAACAGCATTTTCCATTGACAGCCAACGAACAGAATGAATGTCAGCATACTTCAGAGTTGGTTGGTTCAGAAGTTTTTGTATTTCTCGGAGCTTATTTTCTCTCAGTGCTGAATTACTGAAGAATCTGAACACATTTGTCACTGTTCTTTGGTAACTTTCCATTTCTTGTATTCCTTCAGTAGCCTGAGATGCAGCCAAAGCACAACGATGTGCTGCACAGTGAACTCCAACTAGAGATTGGCATGTTTCACGCAGACGTTTAACTACTCCATTGTTACGACCAGTCATCACACTAGCACCATCCGTCCCAATTCCCACAAAGTTTGTCAAATTAAGACCCTTAGAGTTCAGTTCATCCAGAATCTTGTTTGTGATCACTTCTGCATTAGCACTAGACTCCCAAATCTCAATGTTATTAAGCAAGCACATTTTAATTTCCTTTTCACAGAAATACTGAGCATATATTATCAAACGCTTTCTGTTCCCTTTATCTGTACTTTCGTCAACAACTATTGAATAGACAGGTGAATTCTCTATTTCCTTCAACTTATTATCCAAAATAGATTCAGAAATTGCACTCTGAAATTCAGTCAAACTCTCATTTGTTGTGTAATGTAAATTAAATGCACTAGTTCTTTTCATGTCCTTCCCACCCATTTCAATGAGATCAATCATGGAGGAAAACTCTTCCTTGGGTAACTCCCGCTTAGCAAGATGGTATGCAGCCCACAGGTAACCAAGTGCATTGTCATTGTCTTCTTGTATTTTCTTTTCAATCATCTTCTTCATGGGTTTTTGTTCTGCAAGTTTAGATTTTGTGATGGCAGTCAGATGACTTTGAGCTGAAATCATAAAATGAAAGCTGATTAAAGTTAACTATTTATTCATTGACAACAATTTATAGATCTCAACTTTATCACGAAAAAAGATTTGAATATTAAGCACAACCGAAATTAATAAATTTACAAATATGTTTTTCTTATTTTACACTTACAAGCAGCATGACGAGAATGATTAGTTGTTTTAGCTGGTGTGTCATGTCCCTTGGCATAAGCAGTGTCAAGCTTTGCACTCCTGCAGAATGTGCAGTGCCATTTCCCAGCCTCATCTTCAGAATACCAATTGAAACTGTTCTGTGACATGTCCTTTGAAAACTTTTTTTTCGGTGGACTGTTCTGTGGGTTCCCATGAGCTTTACGTTTACACCCGGGCTTCTCACCCCCACCCGTTAACCAACGATCAAGAGACATGACAGCCAAAATTTTTATTCGTTTTTCAATGTTTTTACAGTGAAATACAATCTAAAAATGATCAAGTGATTGCATAAAATATTTTATCAAAACTCGTTTTCCTACTCATTTTAATCGCCAATTAATGAAATAATTACCGAGACAAAAAAAATCAGCAAACCTGTTATATTGTGTGATCAACATAGCGCCATTAGCGGTGATATTCTTTACATAAATAAAACGTGTGGATACGATCATAAAACTTACCGGCATCTTAAAACAGCCAATTAAACTGTTAGTGTGTGTAATTGGTCCTTGTTGTTCCTAATCAATGCTAATCCGTTTAATTATCGATGTTTATTGAACTACAAAACTGACAATATACATTACACATGTCACAAAACAACACATGTCAACCTTGAACTCGCTATGTTGTATCGCCGCTTCTTATTGGCTTATCGTTTTTTATTGACCAATGAAAGCGGTTTTACGAACGGTAGCGAAAAGGCGGAGCGTCATCGAGATTGACACTTGAAAACATTGCAAGTGTTTTTGAAAATTAAGGCGACTTTGTTTTCGCTTTTCTATGCAACCACGGCGAAGTCACCGGGAATACGGCGACTATTTCGCCCACGTCGCCCTCAAACGTGATCCCTGGGCCTAGAGCTTCGATATTTGGTATGTAGCATTGCCTAGTAGACTTCTTCAAAGTTTGTTCAAATTGGGGGGAGGGGGGGTCATTTGTTTTACAAAGATGTATAAGGTGAGCGATATAGGGCCATCTTGGAACTCTTGTTTACTTTAAGAACAATCTTGAAAATTTGCTTTACTTCCATAATACTGTAGATCACAATTTTTTTTTGTATGGGATACTTTGACATCTTATGGACATGTTTTAGTCGCAGTTGTTGTTTACTCAATATGCAGAAAACAAAGATCTTCAAAAACTAACTCTTCAACAACTCTAATACCAATATATTTGAAAAACCTGAATACCCTATTTTATCTCCCACCTAACTCCGTTTTGGAAACCAAACAGAGCCTTTTAGCTACCTGAACACTGTGTTTTAATTTATTCAGACATAGTCGAAACAGCAGTGTCTTGTCTCATTTCTATATAATCAATGTACAAAATTTACACATCTCTGATTTATTGAGTTCCAAAATTTCAGGGTTTATTCACGGATCACTTGGCTGCTTCAAATTTACTTTTTAAAATCTGTAACAAATCTTTCAAAACCACCTTTATATCTCGACAGTGTCTGTTGTCAAAATTTCCAGCCAGTTACATATTTCTCATTTGTCAACACTCTTTGGTTGCATCTGGCAGTAACAGTGTTATGAGTTTACTGACTTTTCTTGTACAAAAACAGATAGTGAGAGGTAATGTACCACACTGATTTATTTTCTCATTGTGACCAAATAAAATAAAAAGTGTCTCTAAGACTCGGGTTTTATCGAGTATATACAGTTGTCCCCAGGTCCGGGAAAATATTTCACAGAAACAGCTTTTTATATTTTGTTTTATGTTAAATCTTAAAATACCATTATCTGACAATTATGTTGACACGGAACATCATAATGTGTTCATCAATCAGACCACAAAATGTTGTAGCCGGATAATTATAATACCAAAAAATACCCCCCCCAAAAAATATAAAAATAATAATAATGCAATATCTTTAAGAAAAACTCTACGTGCTAACATATTTATCAATTTAAAAATGTTGATATGACTGTTTTTGGTACAAATATCTGCTATGTTCGCTTGTTTTATAATGCAGATTATATTGTAACACACTGGGATTGTCATTTTGTCTGCGTGTAGCCTTTGATAATTTATCGCTATACAGTCAAACCTGTGAACAAAGACCACTGTTGGGAAGCTACAAATGTGGTCTTTGTTTGCATGTGGTCTTTATTCACAGGTGTGTCCACTATAAATGAATAGTGCACAGTGATCTGGTCTTTAATTGTAGAATGGTCTCTATTTTGGGTGGTCGTTAACACAGGTTTGACTCTAATTTTTGGGAGGACTTGGCCGATTGAGAAGTTTAATCTCCTGGTAAATCAAGTCAAAGACTAGTAATACTGCAGCAATGGTTCGTTAAGTTTAATTCATTTAAGTAAGAAAAAAACTTGAAAAACAATATGATAAATATAAAAAAATAATGACACATTTTCTACGTCCAAAGATCCTGCACTTGGCATGGTACTGTTAAAAAACCACTTCTCACAGCTCTTCATCGCCGGATTCATTCAATTCATTCAACTGTTGATGAATATGTCAAACTTCTGCTCTCTTGAGTCATGCTATAGCCTCCTCTTCTCCCCGGTTGTACAGTGTAATTTGCTATTTTGTTCTTGAAATCCACTTACACCTGTTCCTTGCTTGGATTCAGTAGTCAATTCCTTCAACTGTTGAAGGATGCATCCTACTTCTCTCTTGATCCTGGCATATTCTGCCAACTAAGATATTACAAAAATAAGCAATTTTCACCCATCAAATATCACATAACGTTACTTTTAAGATAACAAGTTCATAAAAACGGTATTAAAATTAAACAAATTACATATTCAACATTAATTTTCACGAAGTATTCCGGCAAAGTAATCTGAACAGCGCTCCTCTATTAGCGTATGTAACCACGTCATTCTGTAATGGTATATGTACTATTTAAATATCTACTGCGCATTTTGACACTCATTGAAATTGAACTTTGAGGGAATTCAATATTATGATTTAATAATAATTAATTAATAAAGTTTAATTTATGCTACAAATAAAGTGTTCAAACAGATGAACAGACAGTAAGCCAAAAGTAAAATTGAATTGTCAATTCGTATCAAAATTAAAAAGTATGAGATAGATACAAGTCACCTGGGGTAGTAAATTGAAGACATCCACTTGAAAAAATGAAAATTAGAAGATTTTTGTTTTCCAATAGCATAAATAAGTGAAAATAAATGTAACCAATTCTTGTTGTTACGGGCTGCTTTCTAAAATACCCATCAACCTCGCCGTATCTTGATTTGACATACGGGCAATTTTATGTTTTTCAATTAAAGATATTGACTTGTCATCTAAATACAGACATTTATGTTATTTTAAGTTGAACACATGCAGCACATGCAACTTAGGACATATTGTTCACCCATCCGGAAAGTTGGTGAATAGAGTTATAAGTAGGCAAAATTATTACATAACATTATTTGCCATTTCTTCAAATACATCTGTAGAAATGTTTGTTGATATACAATGAATAAAACAAAAAATACTTAATAATGAACAAGGAGGCGCTAGAAGTTGCGTTAAGTGTATCTGTTGGCGTGCCTGGTGACTAAATGATGCAACTCCTCTTCTGCCTGATTGTGTAGTCATTTGGTCTTTCATTTTCAATGCTGGAGTAAAAATGATAATTTTGTTCTTCAAAACAACTGTTTTTGAGAATACTAATTAATACCTTGCTGATAAATGCAGAGTAATTAATGGAATAACAAACTCATTATCTTAATAGATATACATTAAAGCTGCTTGCTCTCAGTTACCGTTGAAAAACATTTTTTTTTTTTAAATTGGCATACTTACAAATATAAAACTAAATGCTAGAATTAAAATATAAGCAAAAATCTAGGTAGGGATTTGCAGAAATCAATTGAAAATGTTGGTTACACAGCACCACAACACTATATGTTTATATTGGAATTTCAAAAGCGTTTGCAACGCTTCTGAGTTTGGTAGCGTATTGTTTAAAATTTAGAGATATACGTGACAGGAATTTATACTGAAGCCTTTTTGTATGACCATATGTTCTAAGATACTTTATTTACATACAGTTTCAAGAACTTTATTTTTTTACCAAAATCTGAGAGCGAGCAGCTTTAAGGCATTTAGACTACCATTTTCTCAAAATACTTGCAAGCCGTGCTATCGTAGCAAACAGACCTAGCCGGGAATATTTTGAGAGATGGCATTAAATCTCGGCTTTTTTCGCTCACCATGTGTAAGGAGCGTTCACACTTTTTGCCTATTCTGAAGGAAAACCATGTTTTAAATGTGTTTTCTCACATTTACAACCGGAGTTGGTACCAATTTTTGTCCACAATTTATCTTTAGCCCTCTTTCTTTCTAAATCAAAAAAATATTTTGATGATGATTCATCCTTGTCTATATATTTAGCAGTTTCGATCGTATTTTCGTCTTCTTTAATTGCTTTTTAGCTCACCTGGCTATGCCAGGGTGAGCTTTTCTGATCGATGATTGTCCGTCAACATTTTGATTCAAATGACATCTCCTCTGAAACCTCTAGGCCAATGTTGATAAAACTATGCAGGAATGTTCCTTGCATGAAGCCCTACCAAAATTGTTCAAAGAATTCCATTCCTATGCAGAACTCTGGTTGCTATGGCAACAAATAGGGAAAACTTTAAAAATCTTCCTGAAACCACAGCCAGAGCTTGATATTTGGCATGTAGCTTGTCTAGTGGACCTCTACCAAGATTGTTCAAATTATGCCCCCGGGTCAAAATTGCCCCAGCGGATGGGCACTTAGTTTTTGCATAGGCAATATAGGAAACTTAAAATCTTCAGAAACACAAGGCCTAGAGCTTAGATATTTGGCATGTAGCTGTCTGTGGACCTCCACCAACTTGTTCATTATGACCCCGGGTCAAATTGACCCCCCCCGCGGGGTCTTAGTTTGCATAGCAATATATAGGAAAAACTTTAAAAATCTTCTCCTTTGAAACCACATGGCCTAGAGCTTAGATATTTGGCATGTAGCATTGGCTAGTGGACCTCTACCAAGATTATTCAAATTATGAGCCCTGGCTCCAAATTGACCCCGCACGGGGGTCACTTAGTTTTACATAGGCTTATGTAGGAAAAACTTGAAAAATCTTCTTCTGAGAAACCACAAGGCCTAGAGCTTAGATATTTGGCAGGTAGCATTGGCTAGTGGACCTCTACCAAGATTGTTCAAATTATGACCCTTGGATCAAAATTGACCCCGCACGGGGGATCACTTAGTTTTACATAGGCTTATATAGTAAAAACTTTAAAAATCTTCTCCTTTGAAACCACAAGGCCTAGAGCTTAGATATTTGGCAGGGTAGCATTGGCTAGTGGACTTCTACCAAGATTGTTCAAATTATGACCCCTGGGTCAAAATTGATCCCACTCCGGGGGTCACTTAGTTTTACATAGGCTTATATAGGGAAAACTTTAAAAATCTTTTTCTCTGAAACCACAAGGCCTAGAGCTTAGATATTTGGCATGTAGCATTGCCTAGTAGACCTCTTCAAAGTTTGTTCAAAATATGCCCCTGGGGTCAAAATTGACCTTGCCCCGGGGGGGGGGGGGGATCATTTGTTTTACATAGGCATATATTGGAAAACTTATTTGGTATATAACATTATCTAGTGATCTTCCACCAGGCAAGTGGACTTGTACCAAGGTTAGCAATATAGGGCCATCTTGGCCCTCTTGTTGTAATATATGTTTAAAGGTTGATTAATAATTAAGACAAACTCGAATTTTCTTTTTAAACCTGAATTGTAACAGGCGTCTTCTGAGAAATATACGAAAATACGACATACTGCATCGAATGTAACCATTTTGTGTTGAAAATTTGAGTGAAACAAAAGATATTGTTTACATTTTCAAAAACGAAAGTGCGTTTTCCAGTTTTCAAAAATCTTTGTAACTTTCCAAAAATCTAACAGAAAGAGGCTGTAAATAGGTTGTATATTATGAATAACCATGCTTATTTTAATTAAAGTTGAAAGAATTTCACTGCCAATGATCTGCAAAGAAAGTAGGACAAAAAGACCAGCCAGGTCAATCTAAGGAAATACAAAAACATTCACTCTTTTTTTCTGCAGCAGTATTTCAAACAAGGAAATACTCCACAGCTATTGTAAAGTTTTAGAAGCCAGTTTCAAACTGTATTTCCCCGTTACAATTCCAGAAAATTTTATTTGGTCTTCGTATTGGACCTTTAATTCTAAATTTTCAGTCATACTTCTTATTTCTTATCCCGCTGCTTCACTTTCAATATTTTTCAGTATTTGATTTTTTGTTAAAATTTATTGATTTGTTTGCGTGGTTTTGCTTTTTTCCAGTGTAAAATCTATAGATAATGTTATTATTTTGTGCTTAGCCATATCCCACCACTCACGAGTTGTGGCAAATTTCCTTTTACAAGAAACCAAGAATTTCCAGAAAGATTCTATTATTGAAACATATTCACTTTGAAATTCGTTTAGATTTCTCGCGTTGTGTTTCCAGAGACCAGAACCTAACATTAAAATATTATACAGCAGATTTCTCAAATAAGATACACAAGAAAAAGCAATTTACACGGTCTGCTGTGGCCATCTGGCTAGTTTCTGCCTTCTGCTGAAGTCCTGGGGCTGCCCTGTCCTAGGCCCGAGAGCTGGAGGAATCTAGAAAGAACACAACTGGTATGACATGGACAAGGAATGTACAATGTGACTACAAAACATTTTTTGTAAAGTCAATGTTTGTAAATTAGGATAACCTTCAATTAGAAACTTGAAATACTTTGCAACGCTTGCAACAATAACTTTCAATACAGGAAGTTCTACATACAAACTAGAGTTTTAAACATACTTCAAAGGTGAAAAACATTACTGTTCGACTACAGCAAACAATACTTGTGAAAACACACAGAATGCGGTTTAATATAACCATGATATTAATATTGAGGAAGAATCTTTCTTTTTAAGAAATTTTATAGTCAACTGTCAAAGGAAAGACATTTACCATTCAATCTTAATTTCAGGGATATAAAAAATTACGTTTCAAACTATAATTTTAGGAACAGTTAAGTTACACTGACTTAATCTGGTTCTGGTGTGAATCAATGACATTTTTTATCATTATGTAAATATAAGTTTTCTGCTTAAGCCTATTTTAGGGTTTTAAATGTATGTGAGCTAGAAATGCTTAAACAAAAATATTCATATTCTCACTCTTCTCGTTACCCTTCTAGTGACACCCGCTAGCAGGAGCTGTGCAGGATATGGTGGCAGGACTTGATATAAAACAAAATAAAATTCGCTTTATCAATCTTTTATTGTAAAATATAATTACATTAAATTATCTTTACAAAACTGTCCTTAGTATGGAGAGGGAGCGGGGTTGTAACAAAAGGAATTTGAAAGAAAAGTACCTGAAATTAGCTCCAAACTTTTGAGTTGCGCAAAAAATATACATGTATATATCAAATTTGTTTTCTGACAAACATGTCACTCTTAAGCCTACTTATTAGAAAAACCAGTGTCATGAGGTGGTAACGACAAATTCTCTACATACATTTAGTCTGAATGTACATAAATTGTCATATGTAGTCATTTATAGGAGGTTAAATGTTGTTGTTGGTCTTTCAGGTTTGTTTCTTCCTGATGTTTTTGTTTTGACCTTGGAAGTGCATCAACATTGTTGCGTTTGTCTCAAGATTCATTGTTTTTAATTGTTCGCAACTTCATTTTGTATATTTGAAATTATGCACTGTTAGGATAGAGTTTGACTTCTTTGTTTTTCACTTGTCCTCGCACTGTTGGTGCCAAAACAATTCTTTCTCTGAAACAACTCGTCTCCTTTGTCCCCAGAAAGACAGTCCTTTGCTCTTAATTGTAGTCTGGTCACAAATTTGTCAATTTTAAATTTCATTATAGAATTTGTTATAATGTGTTAAAATTGTCAGTTGCATGTATTGCTTGAATTTGCGGTAATTTTGCATTGTCTCCCTTTATATTCAAAGATTGCTGTATATATATTGTCCTTTGTCATCTACCCAGATGTTTTTCTTCATCCAATCTTTCCGTCAGTGGTCTGCTAAATATGGGTTCAACAATTGTCTATGAAACCAGGTAAGTTGGTTGAAGTCCATTCTTGGTAGTTATTCCCGACATTTCAATTTTCACGCAATTTGAATGTACATGTATTAGTTAGGACCTTGAATCAAATCATTAAGTCTACCGGTAAGAGATCTGTTTTTATTAAGTTTGAATGTGTAGAGGAATAAAGCACTTTTTTATACCCCCACAAAACGAAGTTTGGGGGGGGGGGGGGTATATAGGAGTGAGCTTATCGGTTTGTTTGTCGGTTTGTCGGTCGGTCTATTGGTTTTCATGGTTTCCGGATGATAACTCATGAACGACTTTACCCTTTTGAATAATTTTTGGTACACACGTGCAACTTCATGAAATACAGGTCAAGTTCAGCTTTGGGGTCAGTAGGTCAAAGGTCAAGGTCACAGTGACTGAACTGTAAAACAGTTTTCGGATGATAACTCATGAAAGGCTTGACCGATTTAAATAATTTTTGGTACACACGTGCAACTTTATGAAATACAGGTCAAGTTCGACTTTTGGGTCAAAGGTCAAGGTCACAGTGACTCTGAACTGTAAAACAGTTTCCGGATGATAACTCATGAAAGGCTTGACCGATTTAAATAATTTTCGGTACACAGCTGTAACATCATCAAATACAGGTCAAGTTCGACTTTGGGGTCAGTAGGTCAAAGGTCAAGGTCACAGTGACTCTGAACTGTAATGTAAAACAGTTTCCGGATGATAATAAACCTATTAAATTGAACACTAATTGATAATTTCTAACCTTACACATTTTGTATGCTATTAAAACAATACATTTACACAAGTTATTGTATAATAACTCAACTCTATGTCCTTGTGGCCATTCCTTTCTTATGGTTGCCATACTTCTGTGACAAAGCTGTATTGTGGGGGTATAATTCGCCGCTCTTGTGACAGTTCTAGTTTTTTTTGCAATAAAGCCATTGGTTAAATATTTACAAGTTCATTATATAGGATGATATTGACATAACATACACAGTCCAAGGAAATCTCAACTTTAGGAGATTTTTGTTGATCTTTTTGAATAAGTATGAGGTGATAAATTTTAGCTTCAGTCTGTACCAAAATATTTACTACACATAATTATTATAATCACATTAAATACAGGGTTAGTTTATTGTGCTTCGGTCAGCATCAGGTAAGCAGTAAAAACGAAGCATTTTCTAAACTTTTGTGTTTAGCCATTCTCTAGCAGTTGAAGTTGGATTATATCTTTTCCTAAATGAAAGATCTAAAGTCACTTACTCTTTCTCCTTCAACCACAACCTCTTGCAGAGGAATGTCCTCAACTGGCCTACAAGACAATAATAAATGAAAAAAATGAATATCATTATTAGCTCACCTGGCTATGCCAGTGTGAGCTTTTCTGATCGATGATTGCCCGTCATCTGTCAACGTTTTGATTCAAATGACATCTCCTCTGAAACCTCTAGGCCAATGTTGATAAAACTATGCAGGAATGTTCCTTGCATGAAGCTCTACCAAAATTGTTCAAAGAATTCCATTCCATGCAGAACTCTGTATAAATAGGAAAAACTTTAAAAATCTTCTTCTCTGAAACCACAAGGCCTAGAGCTTAGATATTTGGCATGTAGCATTGTCTAGTGGACCTCTACCAAGATTGTTCAAATTATGATCCCCGGGTCAAAATTGGCCCTGCGCGGGTGGGCACTTAGTTTTTGCATAGGCATATATGGGGAAAACTTTAAAAAACTTTTTCTCTGAAACCACAAGGCCAAGAGCTTAGATATTTGGCATGTAGCATTGCCTAGTAGACCTCTTTAAAGTTTGTTCAAATTATGCCCCTGGGGTCAAAATTGACCTTGCCCGGGGGGGATCATTTGTTTTACAAAGGCGTATATAGGAAAACTTATTTGGTATATAACATTATCTAGTGATCTTCCACCAGGCAAGTGGACTTGTACCAAGGTGAGCGATATAGGGCCATCTTGGCCCTCTTTGTCTTGTATGACATACAGAAAACATCCAGTATACAATACTTAGCGCAGTTTGAAAGGTTTAATACAAGAACTGTCAGTAGGACAGTGCGCCCTCAACTTTTTAAGTGCTTGCCAATAAAACAAAACTTTGACAGTCAAAGGCAAAACAAGGATCTATATAAACAAGGGCCACAAGTAGCAAGATATTAAGTCAAGAGTTTCCAAAACTTAAATGTTTGATATTCCTGAATACTACAGCAAAGTTGTAGATTAATACTTCAACTGGTTAATGATATGTGTGCATGACAGTGCCAGTTGCACACAAGACTTTAAGTAGAAATTTCTAAGTAAAAATCAAGAAACATTTTCACAGAGTTATCTTCTCTTGCTTACAGATAGGTTTCATGATGGTACACAAGTATTCCAACTGTCAAAGTAATATCTCAAATGGTTAAGTCAACAAGTGGACAAGAATGGAAATATCTTGACTGAGTTCCTAAGTTGAAAAGGGCCATAATTCAAGGTTAATGAGACATGTTTAATTAAAGTTAACTACTAGCTTCATGGATTTATCTGCTTAAAAATACAATTAATATCTGATCAAGGGCTGTCAGATGACGGCACACTCTGCTGTTCAAAACACTTTGAAAGTACATGTACATTTCAAACATTTCTATCAGAAAGGCTTGAGATAACCATAACTCTTTCTGGACTCATTACAGAGGTTTTGCCCTTTGTTACTTTTTCTTGTCAGGAGCATAACTTGAAAACTACTGGTTGGAATTCAATTTAACTTCATACAATGGTCAAGTACATTGAGAGGAAGTGCAGTGCACAGGAACCATAACTCTACCTTGACTCATTACAGAGTTATTGCCCATTTTTTGCTCGACTTTTCTATGAAAAGGGGAGCTATCCTACTCGCCCCGGCGTTGGCGTCACACCTTGGTTAAGTTTTTCGTACCACCCCACTTTATTTCAAAAGTATTAGAGGTATGGCTTTGAAACTTACCATACTTGTTTACCATCATAACCTCCATCTACAGACAAGTACAACTCTGTCAAGGTTTTTACGAAGTATGGCCCTTTTTTGACTTAAGTGTATTGAGTTTGGTTAGTTTTTCGCCCACCTCACTTTATTTCAAAACCATTGGAGGTATTGCTTTGAAACTAACCATACTTGTTACCACACTTATCACAGACAAGAGGACATAACTCTGTCAAGGTTTTTGACAGAATTATGCCCCTTTTTGACTTTGAAAATACATTGAATATGGGTAAAATCCACTTATTGCCTTAACCCTTTGAGATATTGCTTTCAAACTTTTAATGCTATTTCACATCATTACCCCCATCTGTACGCAAGAGAAGGTAACTCTGTCAGGGATTTGTTGTAAAAATTAAGGCCTTTTGTCAACTTAGAATCTTGGTTAAGTTTTTCGTACCAGTCCACTTTTTGACTGAACTGTTAGAGATATTAATTTGAAAGTTGGAATACTTGTTTACCATCATGATTCCCAAACATGGGCAGGAGAAGGTAATTCTGTCAAGGATTTTATTTGAATTATGGCCCTTTTTGACTTAGAAACTCAGTTAAAATTTTCATTCTTGTCCACTTGTTGACTTAACCATTTGAGATATTACTTTGAAAGTTGGAGTACTTATGTACCATCGTAAGACCTATCTGTAAGCAAAAGAAGATAACTCTGTGAAAAATTTTCTTGATTTGTACTTAGAAATTCCTAGTTAAAGTCTTGTGTGCCCTTAACTGTCAAAGTTTTGTTTTATAGGCAAGCACTAAAAAAGTCGAGCACGCTGTCCTACTGACAGCTCTTGTTACTTTTCCTTGTCGCAGAGCATAACTTGAAAACTACTGGCTGGAATGCAATACAACTTCATACAATGGTTCAGCACGATGAGAGGAAGTGCAGTGTACAAGAACAATAACTCTATCTTGAGTAATTACCAAGTTATTGCCAAGAATAATATCTCTATTTTAATTTTCTTTTGCAAGGTATTCTGTTACTACGAACTTCCTCAGTTTATAAAGCAGCCTTTCGGGGGTATTGATCACATTTAGTGATAGCTCTAGTTAAAGATAGTTCTTGGTACCAATCCTGTTCCAGGTGTTCAGGAAACATTGCAGAAGTCAAAGCTGACGCGCCGCTTTTTCAAGTAGGACCTTCCTATTTTGAAGGTGCTCATCACTCAAATAAAGATCAATGTTTGATACCATTTCGATGACAATTCGGCAACGTACTTCAGTGTGATGATCTTCGTCCCCAAATGACAAAATGCTCCCTGACCATGGTAGGCAATTTCCATCTCCCTGAACACATACTGGTAATTTGCCCAATGTTGCTTCAACTGTCTGGTTGTTTAAAGGTTGTTTATGTGCTAGTCTGTCCAACTGTAAGCCCATGACTAATTACATTGATGTCAGGGTTGAAGTTAATGTCTCCATAGAGTTGTCTTACCTCATCCTCTATTGTAGGCACTATGATCTGCAAATCACCGAAGGACTCGCACAGACACATTTTACTCAAGATTATTATTTTGAAAGTAGTCTTGCCTTGAGTATGTAAGAGGATTACTGACTGGTGATTCCAAGTTTTCCTGACTTTTACTTTCATGAATCTCCTTTGAGTTTACTTCTGGCACTGCAGGGTGGGCAACATTCTCCTCTGTGTTTACAACGGTCACTTCATTTCGTCGTAGTTGTTTCTCTGTATACTTTTCTACATATTTCCTATCTAAGCAGTTTACCAAATCCCCTGATTCACATTCCTGCAAAAACAGGATAAACTCCATACTCTTAACAAACCTGGTTCTTTGTACTGTTCAAGATCTGGTGGAATTTTCTAGTACTAGTCACTGTTTTCACATCAGTTTCGGGTCTGTTTCTATCGATCTCTCCATTGTGCAAGTACAAAAAATTGCTTGCTGACAGTACATCATCTACTTCCAGATGACTGTGACAGTATTTATAAACATCTTCTGCACTGTTCAGAACTTAGGGATGTCATTGATTAAAATTTTTGTATCGATATAATTATCTATTTTGACATATCAACGATACAGCGATATATCACTACACGGGCATAAAAAACTGACTACCTACATATTCTACTAAATCTCTTTACTTTATTTGTACTAAACTTGTGGTTCTTGTCTATAATATATATCAAGATCATCGCACGGTAAAACATTATTCAATATATGATTTTTCAAAATGGCAATATCGAATCGAAAGTGTTTGATTGTTGATATACCGATATCATTTGAATAGATTACATCCCTATTCAGAACTACTTTATTTCCAATAATAGCTCTATCCAAAGACCTATTCAGATAACCAATCTCTCCATCACACTCATTCTTGCCGTGTGCCGAACCAAAAAAGTTTCTGTTTATTTCAGTTCTTTTATGATACCATCCTCCTTCAAATTATCTAATGCCTGTCTTTTTCTTGGGGTGGCCCTCTTTTCAGTGTTATCTAGCACTTTTGCAAATTTTTTGGGTGTGTCAGACATCATTGCTCTCACTTGTAATGTTTTGGTCTTGAAAGGGCTTGTCAATTGACTTGTAGCACAAATGCTTGCCTTTTTACTCATTCTAGAATTAGCTTTTCTTTCTGTCTTTTTTTCCTATTCCACATATTTTTCTGGTATGACATCCTTGCTCTTTCTTCCCTTTTTTTCTCTGTTACAGTCCCTTTGGCTTGTATGCTGTGTCTTGTTTCAACAGTTGGTTTTCTTACTGACTTTGGAGTATTGATACAACCATTCATCTGTCTTTTTTAACTCACCTGGCACAAAGTGCAATAGTGAGTTATTAGGATCACTCAATGTTCAGGGTCTGTCTTACGCCGTCCGTCAGTCCATTTCCTTCAAACGACATCTCCTCTAAAACAACTAGGCCAATGTTGATGAGACTATGCAGGAATGTTCCTTGCATGAAGCTCTACCACAGTTGTTCAAAGAATTCCATTCCATGCAGAACTCTGGTTGCTATGGCAACAAATAGGAAAAACTTTAAAAATCTTCTTCTCTGAAATCACATGGCCTAGAGCTTAGATATTTGGCATGTAGCATTGTCTAGTGGACCTCTACCAAGATTGTTCAAATTATGACCCCCGGGTCAAAATTGACCCGGCGCCGGTGATCACTTAGTTTTGCATAGGCTTTATATAGGAAAAACTTTACTGGACGAATTTTGACTTCAAAAACCGATTCACATGTCTGAAAAGCCATTTTAAATCAGTCCACGATTTTACATTTTCGGTCCAAAATATGTTGACAATCACAATACACAGGCTCCTGTCTACACCTACAGATCTGTTATTTGCCCCCAGGAAGAGCAATAAACGTGTCAGATAATCCGACTGTTACTTCGTCAATCGGTCGGTAATTAGCAATCAGAGGACAAAGCCAAATGCCTCTGGCAATACTTTGATGATTGCAGCTATTTACTTGGAAAAGACCGATCCTTGATTGCTTTTACGGTTACTGTTAATAGTTACGTATCGGGACTCCTGATGTTCAGTTTTAGAAAATAAATTAAGTAACACAAATTGTAAATGTACTTTATTTAAAATCGAAAAAAATATATGTGGTTAAGACCTATATTTTCCAAAATACAATTGTATACGTGAATATTTTTGCAGGCTCTTTCCTACGCCACGAAATGTATTAAAAAATAAATTAATATTCTGCAAAAATATTTTCATGGCTAATTCTTATACAGATCCATTTCCGAGACATTCGAAGACCGGAGCGAGACTTGCTTTTATAAACTACCGTCGCACGGTGCAACTGTAAACAGTTTCTCGATGAATTTGGCTGAACTCAGCAGACATTAGTTGCTTGCATTTCCTTCCGAAATATACGTAAATAAACTTCAGGTATGATAAAATATTGATCAATTTCAACAGGAAATGAATCTGGGTTTGAGGTTGTTCCGAAAATATGCTGTGGAAGATTCATGGGTTGCATTGATCGTAGTTTCAAAATTTGACGCCCTTGTTTCAAAGTCTACTGTTGTATCAGCATCAATGAGACCGCCGCTACCAAACAAATTGTTCATTAGGACGTTTCTTTCTTTATTTTCCACACCGACTTTGTTTTGAAGATAATGCTTTACATTATCTTTTAAGTGTTTGGTACACAAGTATCTTGTTGCGGATGGAAATACGTGTTCTATCTGTTAAGGCTGTCTCATCATCTGTGCCGAATTCCATGTTTTAAAAAATGTATATTAAAAATCGATTAAACAATGTATACCGACATTACGCCGGTGTATCATTCTCGGACATTTAATGTCGGTCAAAGAAAAGGATGTGTATCTTTAAAACGCTTAATACAGACATTACGGCGGAGTAACATTATCGGAAACGTACCATTATTATTAACCGCGAACCAGATGTAGTATAATTCTGTTGTTTTTTTCTTACATGTATATATAAAAACGTAAGGCTTGTTTCCCCTGTAATATCAATTAATCTTTAAAGAAAATGGGCAATTCCATCCTTGTAATACCTGATAGACTGTTAGGATCCGTGCAATGGGGACACCATCGGTACCTGACTGGCGAGCTAAAGCCCCGTCATGCCATACCTACTTGCCGAGACACTAAAACAAATGCCGTCCTTTCAAGATATCGCAATATAGTTATTAACGATAAAAAATGTTAATAGCAACTTACATTAACGAGTAAAAGTGTTTATTCAGTTTGCTTTAATAATATAAAATTGACGCATTGTTTAGCGGGCTATGAAAGGTGCATAATTACAAAATGAACATACTCTTTTATTTTTTATGAAAATGTTGATTGCAACAGTTTGCTCTAAGTATTTAAAATTAATTTATCCCTTTGTGAAATTTGATAAATAATATCATCTTTAAATTATTAGGTAATTAATCAGTTAATAAAGTGAACAGGGATTACAATAGATCTAATACGTGGGCCTAATAATGCGTCAATCAGTAATCACTAACACCTTTATTGATGTGAGGCGTAGTGTTAAGAAAGTGCATACAATAGTAGTTTATACACCTGTACAATACGTATTGATCAACATTATAATTGTAATTTGATTATGTAGTTAAATAATTCTTATCTGATTTTATAATTATTGAAACATGCCTTATACAAGCCTCCTCCTTCAGGACCTTTTTTCCCGTTACCTCTTCTTGATTTCTAACTTTTGAAAATTAAAAAAAGGAACATAATTATAGAATCTACCAGAAACGAATTATATATTACTTTCATTGCACTTGTGATATCCCGATGTTGTATAATGTTAATACCGGGAAAGAATAAAAGATTTGTTCTGTTCAGTTCTGCTAACAGATATTTCTATTTATTTATTAATGTCTCATCCATCACATGTATACATATAAGAAATACATAGGCCTACACAACCCAGCGTGTTTTATAAGGTAAACGGCCATTCATAAGAAAAATGTCATACACCCGTAATTCGAATATTAATCATCATACACGGTACATAAGTCTGAAAAACAAGTAACCGGCGTGCTAAACTGTATAAACTAATTACCAAATAAACAGCGTGTTTTACGTTTTGTTTTAATAAACAGTGTCCATTTTAATCAGCAATATTACTGATGATAGATCGACATTGTGTTTCAAGGCTAGACCAATTTAAGAAGGGAAATATCTGTATTTCCCAATACCTCACATTCACTTTACAACACAACACAATAAATTATTTCCCTTGAATTCCCGCCAAATGTCAAATAACTCTAGGGAGATAATTCAGTGTCTACTGTTATCATTATACCAACGAAGTTACCTCCCGTAGATAAAGATTTCAAACCCGCCAGGCGTACATTTGAGTATTAAAAAGCTATTTTTTGTTATATTTATGATATAAGCATTAAAAGGAATAGGTAAATAACAATTTTAAAGGGTCTTGGGGTAGTCTTGGGGTATCTTGGGGTGTCTTGGGGTAAATAGACGGACCGCTGTAAAACCGCATAATAGAACAAGTGAGTAACTTCCGCTGTATTGCCGAAGTGGGTATAACATGATTTGCAACATCAATAATGTCAGAGACTCAGCCCGGACGAATTGAGTTGACCATGGTCAACTGTCAAAGGAAAGGACATTTACCATTGGTAGGCTTTTAGACTTTTGTTTGTGGTGATAGGAGGTTCATCGCCAGACTCAGCCCGTCTCCTGTCCGGCACAGATTCATTGGATACTGTGATAGAAATTACACAATATTCAATGAACCTTTATATAAGTTTTTAAAATGCTGAAATATGCAGATGGAAAAATCTTTAGGCACTCTGTTCTTGCCAGACTTAATGACTGGTAGATGATCAAATGACCCAGTCCAACCATTATAGATGGTTCTCCTTTTCCAGCTACTTATCAGTATTTTCTATAGGATTGAAAATCGATTATAAAATTTTAAAACAGAGCCAATTACTAAACAGAGTATCGAATAAACTGTAACCAAGCAAACTCAAATTGGTTTTTAGCTCGACTTTCAAAGAAAAGGGGAGCTATCCTACTCGCCCCGGCGTCGGCGTTGGTGTCACACCTTGGTTAAGTTTTTCGTACCACCCCACTTTATTTCAAAAGTATTAGAGGTATGGCTTTGAAACTTACCATACTTGTTTACCATCATAACCTCCATCTACAGACAAGAGTACATAACTCTGTCAAGGTTTTTGACAGAATTATGGCCCTTTTTTTCCCCCCCAAAAAAAAAAAAAAAAAAAAAAAAAAAAAAAAAAAAAAAAAATAAAAAAATATATTTTTTAAATTTTTTTTTTAAAAAAAAAAAAAAAAAAAAAAATTTTTTAAAATTATTTAATTTTTTAATTTTTTTTTTTTTTTTTTTTTTTTTTTTTTTTTTTTTTTTTTTTTTTTTTTACTTAGAAAGTGTATTGAGCTTGGTTAAGTTTTTCGTACCACCTCACTTTATTTCAAAACCATTGGAGGTATTGCTTTGAAACTAACCATACTTGTTTACCATCATGACCTACAGTACATAACTCTGTCAAGGTTTTTGACAGAATTATGCCCCTTTTTGACTTAGAAAATACATCGAATATGGGTAAAATCCACTAATTGCCTTAACCCTTTGAAATATTGCTTTTAAACTTTGAATGCTTGTTAACATCATTACCTCCATCTGTAGGCAAGAGAAGGTTACTCTGACAGGGATTTGTTTTAAAAATTAAGGCCCTTTATTGACTTAGAATCTAGGTTAAGTTTTTTGTACCAGTCCACTTTTTATACGCCCGAAGGGACGTATTATGTTATCGCCTCGGTGTCCGTCTGTCCGTTAGCAATTTCCCTTCCGCTCCCTAACTGTTGAACCCCTTAAAGGATTTCGAAGAAACCTGACACAAATGTTAACCAGACTGAGACGACGTGCAGAAGCAATGTTCCGGATGGCTGGATTCAAGGTCAAGGTCATACTTAGCGGTCAGAGGTCATATGATTTTGTTTCCCTTCCGCTCTGTAACTCTTGAACCCCTTGAAGGATTTCGAAGAAACCTGACACAAATGTTAACCAGACTGAGACACATGCAGAAGCAATGTTCCGGATGGCTGGATTCAAGGTCAAGGTCATACTTAGCGGTCAAAGGTCATATGATTTTGTTTCCCTTCCGCTCTGTAACTCTTGAACCCCTTGAAGGATTTCAAGAAACCTGACACAAATGTTAACCAGACTGAGCGGGCGAGCAATGTTCCGGATGGCTGGTTCAAGGTCAAGGTCTACTTGCGGTCAAAGGTCATATGTTTTGTTTCCCTTCCGCTCTGTAACTCTTGAACCCCTTGAAGGATTTGAAGAAACCTGACACAAATGTTAACCAGACTGAGGCGACGTGCGAGCAATGTTCCAGGCGCCTGTCCGTCCATCCGTCTGTGCGTTAGCAATTTCCCTTCCGCTCTGTAACTCTTGAACCCCTTGAAGGTTTCGAAGAAACCTGACACAAATGTTAACCAGACTGAGACGACGTGCGAAGCAATGTACGGATGGCTAGATTCAAGGTCAAGGTCTACTTAGCGGTCAAAGGTCTTGATTTTGTTTCCCTTCCGCTCTGTAACTCTTGAACCCGTGAAGGTTTGAGAAACCTGACACAATTGTTTACCACTTGGACGATGTGCGAAGCCATGTTGTTCCGGATGGCTCACTTCAAGGTCAAGGTCCACTTAGGGTTCAAGCGTCTATAACTGTGTGGATATTGCTCTCTTTGCTCTTGATTACAGTGCTCTTGTTTTTATTTGGGAGTTCTTTTTGTTTGCTTAATTTTTTTATTGAATTACTTCCCTTTTATGTTACTATCATAGCTATTTTGTAACTTTCTTATTATTGGCAGTACGGAAAAACCCTGACCACTTTTCTGTGGTACAACTGAATGGTACCTCCAATTTTTGGTGTTTTTTGACTTTTTGTACCAGGTTAGGTTTTCTGGTTGGGGATTTTTTATATACTTCAATTTTTTATTCTTGTTCCTGTCCATTGGGCTTCAACAGCCTAAATTTTGCTCCTATTCTCTGATACAACACTTCGGACGTATATTGCTGCGCTTTGCGGTGCTCTTGTTGACTAAACTGTTTGAGATATAAATTTGAAAGTTGGATTACTTGTAAACTGTCATGATCCCAAAACATGGGCAGGAGAAGGTAATTCTGTCAAGGATTTTATTTGAATTATGGCCCTTTTTGACTTAGAAACTCAGTTAAAATTTTCATTCTTGTCCACTTGTTGACTTAACCATTTGAGATATTACTTTGAAAGTTGGAGTACTTATGTACCATCATGAGACCTATCTGTAAGCAAAGAGAAGATAACTCTGTGAAAATGTTTCTTGATTTGTACTTAGAAATTCCTAGTTAAAGTCTTGTGTGCCCTTAACTGTCAAAGTTTTGTTTTATAGGCAAGCACTAAAAAGTCGAGCCCGCTGTCCTACTGACAGCTCTTGTTTCAATTTCAAAATGGTGTCTGGCATAGAATATGCACTTGTAGCTTTGGGTGAAGATGTTGTTGTCATTTTTGTTTATTGTCCACCAAAAGTTGCAACTATAGTAAATTTCACTGTTTTCCTGTCTACAATTGTTGAAGATGTTTCTGAGCATTTTGTCCAGTATGGCAATACTGCAAAGCTTGTTCTGATGGGTGATTTCAATTATGAATACACAGAAGAGGTGTCGCACAGCTTTTCAAGAGCATTATTGACTTAAAGCAGTTGGTTGATCAAGTGACCACTGACTATGGTAGTTGTCTAGACCATATATATACTGATTTGCCTTTGCATCGCTTAATTATATGTATAAGTCCATGCAAAATCACATGACTAAATAAACAATTAAATATTGGTTCTCAAGTGAACCTGGAGTAAAATTAAGGCGCTTTGAAAAGTTTAGCCAATGAAAATAAACGTAACAAAACTATGTAGGAAGGACGCACAAGATGGCGGCGCCCATGAAATGAAATTTTGACTTAAAACGTAATTTACATTTTAGATATAATATTTGGAACTGTTACATTCTTCCTTCGTTAATTAAATTAAAATAGTAAAGATATTTTAATTAAAAACAAATTTCCAGCAGTACCCAAAAGTAATTAATTAAATTACGTGACAAATAAAAATGTCTACACTGAAATAAGAAAGTACTGCTTAAAGAAAACTAAATTCTACAAGTTTCCTGAAAAGATTTTAGACAAAACCAAAAATATCTATGCAGAATACATACAGTATAGTAATACTAAATTACTAAATGTTTTTATTTAAATCCATATATGTTACTGCACTATTAATGTATGACTCATACAATTATTGATTAAACAATGTTAAATGTATATAGTTATTATAAAACAAAGAAAATAGCACTGATTATAAAAAATTTTTGACATACTTCTTGTATAAGACTTTTATTTCAAAGCACAATGTTAATATTTAGGAGTTTCACCAGGTAGTATTTATGATATCAAAATAATCCAGTTCTTCCTGGTTCAAGCTGTTTAAACCGAAGAGTTGGGTTCTTTCCTGGCTCCGACGCCTCTCCTGATCTGCGAGCTTAGCTTTTGTCTTCTCCATTTCAGCTTCAATCTCCTTTCCTCTTCGTTCCTGCTCCCTCTCGTTACGTTCTTGCACTGACGGATATCTTGGCTTTTGAATTCCAGACGTGCTTATATACTGCTATCCGTGGCCTTATGAAATGTGGAATGGCAAGATAGACATAGATAACAAGTCACTGTTGGCTGGTGTACTCTGGCCCAGTGCTCCATAAATCGGTCAAAACATTTATAAACATTTCCTCTGTTGCAATGTGGAACAGGACATTCCATGCACAGATGCTTGGGGTCTGGACCTCACCCCCTTAGGCCTGACCCTCGCACCTGCTCACTGCAGTATCTTTAAATACATCCTACAACTGCGTGTAAGCTAACCAATTACAGATGCAATTCCTTATTCTACTTACCTACTGATCTCATGTTTATGGTGACAATGTATATAAATACAAGATTTGAAACAAATCGATTTCCTCTATCACATCTCACCTATACTGTTATGTCATTTTCTGCTTTAAAATTTACCACTATAGCCATTCACACAAGACAAAATCCCTGCTTTAAACGTAATGGTACCCCCCCCATGCTCCCTATTTCTTATACTGCGAGGCAGGAAACCTATTTTATAACTTCATGTATATACTAAATCTGATTTGTGCAGAAGTTACAGAAGTGTTTTTCCTCGAAATTCTTTTAATTCAACCGAATTCGATGCAGTTTGGGGTGGGATTTTATTCAGAAAAGTGTTTTGCAGTGGAAAAACCGGTTAGTTATTCCTTACTTACACGCATGCCTTAAATATGCGATTGGAGTTTTCAGTTGTTTCAAATCTTGTATTTATATACGTTCCGTATAACATGGGACAAGAATAGATTGGGTCATGAGTCCATACCACAAGCATCTGTGATTCCATGCCTCGCTCTGGCCATAGTGGGCGGTTGTCACAAGCATCTGTGATTCCATGCCTCGCTCTGGCCATAGTGGCCGGTTGTCACAAGCATCTGTGATTCCATGCCTCGCTCTTGGCATAGTGGCCGGTTGTCACAAGCATCTGTGATTCCATGCCTCGCTCTGGCCATAGTGGGCGGTTGTCACAAGCATCTGTGATTCCATGCCTTGCTCTGGCCATAGTGGGCTTCACGATCCAGCCGCTGGCCTAGTGGGCGGTTGTCACATTTATTGTTAAGCATCTGCTGAGCCATATTGAATACTAAAAAATATAAGAGAACGATTAATCCCAAACAGAAAAGGAAAAACAAGTCTTAGAATTTACTTTATAGCAGACTAAATAGAGTTAATTTTATTTGAATATACTTTTTTCTTTCTTCTGTTAAAATCGCACCGTCCGTCTGTGCGTCCCCACTTACAAATTCGTGTCCGGACTGTAACTCTGTCATGCATTGAAAGATTTTAAAATAACTTGGCACACATGTCTAGAATAAGACGACGGTGCATGCAAGACCCACATCCCTACCCCAAAGGTCAAGGTCACACTTGGAGTATCCTCTATATATGCACACATTCGTGTCCGGACTGTAACTTTGTCATGCATTGAAGGATTTTAAAATAACTTGGCACAAATGTCTAGCACATCAAGACGACGTGTCGCGTGCAAGACCCACATCCCTAGCTCAAAGGTCAAGGTCATACTTAGAATTTGAAGGTAATGGATTCCTCTATATATGTATTGTATGCACACATTCGTGTCCGGACTGTAACTTTGTCATGCATTGAAGGATTTTAAAATAACTTGGCACAAATGTTAAGCACATCAAGACGACATGTCGCGTGCAAGACCCACGTCCCTAGCTCAAAGGTCAAGGTCAAACTTAGAGTTTGAAGGTAATGGATTCCTCTATATATGCATATATGCACACATTCGTGTCCGGACTGTAACTCTGTCATGCATTGAAAGATTTTAAAATAACTTGGCACACATGTGTAGCACATCAAGACGACGTATCGCATGCAAGACCCACATCCCTACCCCAAAGGTCAAGGTCACACTTGGAGTATGAAGGTTATGGAATTCTTTTTATATGCACACATTCGTGTCCCGACTGTAACTTTGTCATGCATAGAAGGATTTTAAAATAACTTGGCACAAATGTCGAGCACATCAAGACGACGTGTCGTGTGCAAGACCCACGTCCTTAGCTCAAAGGTCAAGGTCATACTTAGAGTTTTAAGGTAATGGATTCCTCTATATATGCATATATGCACACATTCGTGTCCGGTCTGTTACTTTGTCATGCATTGAAGGATTTTAAAATAATTTGGCACAAATGTCTAGCACATCAAGACAACATGTCGCGTGCAAGACCCACGTCCCTAACTCAAAGGTCAAGGTCACACTTAGAGTTTGAAGGTAATGGATTCCTCTATATATGCACACATTCATGTCCGGACTGTAACTTTGTCATGCATAGAAGGATTTTAAAATAATGTGGCACAAATGTCTAGCACATCAAGATGACGTGTTGCGTGCAAGACCCACATCCCTACTACAAAGTTCAAAGTCACACTTAGAGTTTATAGGTATGGAATCCTGTATATATGTGTCCAGACTATAACTTTATCATGCTTTGAAGGATTTTAAAATAACATGGCACAAATGTCTAGCACATCAAGCGGATGTGTCGCGTGCAAGACCCAAGTCCCTACCTCAAAGGTCAAGGTCACACTTAGTGTTTAAAGTAATGGAATACTGTATGCATGGTTACTCTGTCATGCATGAAGGATTTTAAAGTTACATAGCACATTTATTGAGCACATGGAGAGGACACAGACTGTGAGGCACCTCTTTCGGGGGCATTTGTCACTTGTGCGGGACAGGTCTTGTTTATACATATTCACATGATTTACACACACTGTAAAATTAACTTTTTGAACAAAGTGCAACTTAATAACACGTTTAATCTTATACATTTGTATTTTTATAATTTTTTAAACCCAAATTCCTTAAATTTTCATTCTTGTCCGTCTGTCTTTGCTTCCCCACTTAACCATTTGGGATTTTAATCTGTCATGTTGAAGGATTTTAAAATAACTTGGCACACATATGTAGCACATCAAGACGCGTGCCAGACGACGTGTCAAGACCCACATCCCTACTCCAAAGGTCAAGGTCACACTTGGAGTATGAAGGTTATGGAATCCTCTTTATTGGACAATAATTCCGGACTGTAACTTTGTCATGTTGAAGGATTTTAAAATAACTTGGCACAAATGTCTAGCATCAAGACGTCTTGTCGCGTGCAAGACCACATCCCTAGCTCAAGGTCAAGGTCAAACTTAGAGTTTGAAGGTAATGGATTCCTCTGTATATGCATATATGCACACATTCGTGTCCGGACTGTAACTCTGTCATGCATTGAAAGATTTTAAAATAACTTGGCACACATGTCTAGCACATCAAGACGACGTATCGCGTGCAAGACCCACATCCCTACCCCAAAGGTCAAGGTCACACTTGGAGTATGAAGGTTATGGATCCTCTTTATATGCACACATTCGGTGCCGGATGTAATTTGTCATGCATTGAAGGATTTTAAAATAACTTTGCACAAATGTCTAGCACATCAAGACGACGTGTTCGTGTGCAAGACCCACATCCTTAGCTCAAAGGTCAAGGTCATACTTAGAGTTTTAAGGTAATGGATTCCTATATATATGCATATATGAACATTCGTGTCTAGACTGTAACTTTGTCATGCATTGAAGGATTTTAAAATAACTTGGCACAAATGTCTAGCACATCAAGACGGACGTTTGGCATGCAAGACCCACGTCCCTAGCTCAAAGGTCAAGGTCAAACTTAGTGTTTTAAGGTAATGTATTCCTCTATATATGCATATATGCACACTTCGTTCCGGACGTAACTTTGTCATGCATTGAAGGATTTTAAAATAACATGGCACAAATGTCTAGCACATCAAGACGACGTGTCGCGTGCAAGCGCCCTGTCCGTAGCTCAAGGTCAAGGTCACACTTAGACTTTGAAGGAATGGATTCCTCTATATAGGCATATGTGCACACATTCATGTCCGGTCTGTAACTTGGTCATGCTTTGAAGGATTTGACATAATTTGGCACAAATGTCTAGCACATCGGTGACGTGTCTGCAAGACCCACATCCTTAACAAAAGGTCAAGTCACACTTAACATGTTTATGGTAATGGAATCCTGTATATATGCATACATTTTGTCCGGACTATAATTTTATCGTGCCTTGAAGGATTTTAAAATAACTTGGCACAAATGTCTAGCACATCAAGCGGATGTGTCGCGTGCAAGACTCAAGTCCCTACCTCAAAGGTCAAGGTCACACTTAGTGTTTGAAGTAATGGAAAACTGTATACATGGTTACTCTGTCATGCATGGAAGGATTTTAAAATTACATAGCACATTTATTGAGCACATGGAGAGGACACAGACTGTGAGGCACCTCTTTCGGGGGCATTCGTCACTTTTGAGGGACAGCTCTTGTTTTTTTTACATCTAATATTTATAGAGATAACTCTCCATGTTTTTCATATTGCATAAAGGATTTGTTTCCCTTGCAATAAAATTTAATAGTACTTCAGTATTACTATTTTTATAATTGAATAGTTACATATATTCATAACATTATTCTGTACATGAATGTTTTTAATTTGAAAATACAATATTAAATATATAACAATATATTAAAGTAACTTGATTAGTTACGAATTATAGTCTATTATGCAAATCATAACTGCATTATATTGACTAAAACATTGACTGTATATTTACAAAGTCTGTGTTGTCTCGAGGAGTAATTAGACATTTTTAAGTAAGGACTGTATATTTGCCTGGGTTTAACAATGCGTTCTCGCCTTGATCTTGGAATAAAAGGCACTGATTGATTACTCATTGTCTGAATTTCCTCTGTTTCAGTCTGATAACTGTCATTTATGGGCACATCACTTGTGATGTCATTTGTATTTATGACATCATTTTCAATAGTGACATCATTACTGCAAGAAGAGTTATTCAACCAGCTTTCTGAGTCTTAAATACCTTCATAAGGCTTAAGTTGGTCAACATGAACAACAATTGATCTAGAGTCCTTGGATTTTTGTATCCTATATGTTAAATAGGTCAATTTTGCAATCACTAAATATGGACCTGTCCAACCCAAAGCTAATTTCTTGTTTGCCATAGGAGGATACCATCTCCAGACCCATTCACCTGTACAAACTCGCTTGGTTTAAACCCCTGTCATATGTTGTTTTTGTCTAGTGGCTGATATGCCTAAGTGGTCATTTGCATACAAAAATGCACTTCTTGTTGTAGATTTAACCCATTCAATGTACTCAATGGGACACTCTGTGGAGGAGGACCTACCATTAAGTCACTGGGGTATTCAATATTTCTGCCTAACATGAGTAAAGTTGGTGTACAGCCCGTACTTGAATGTTCAGTGGCCCTATAGGCTGCCATGACATATGGAAGATGATCGTCCCAATCCTTGAAATTTTCCTCAGATGAAACAAAAGTAGTCAACATCTGAACAAGAGTTTTATTGCATCTTTCTATCATTCCATCAGATTTTGGATTTTATGGGCAAGTTCATGAATTTTCAATTTTTGTTACATTAATTTTCATTGGTTAAACTTTTGAGTTAAGTGCCTTAATTTTACTGGTTCACTTGAGAACCAATATTTAATTGTTTATTTAGTCATGTGATTTTGCACGGGCTAACATATATCCGTGCATATCTATTACAAGTTGCAAAGGTTTTACCGGTCATAGGTATACCATCCAAGCCTAAGTGCTTCATCTTTTTCGAGAAATATTCTTAATTAACTTTTGCTTTTAGCAAAACTCTTATAAATTCTCTTTTTATATCAGCTCTTTACTTAATAAAATCATTCACATATACATTTATATTACATGCAGATCTAATAAATACATTTCTTGAATAGTTACTGTTTACAACCATACATTAAAAAATACAAGTAGCACTGAGTTTGTTGTTTGCTTTTGTCTTGACTAGAAAACCTTATATATATTCTGAAAAGTTATAAATTTGAACCACTGTACAATCCACACTTAATAATCAATAATAATCCGAACCACTATAGGCTTGTTTATTACAACATCTGTTATTAGACATTTGCAACGTGAAACGACTAGCGAGGAGAAGCGAGGACGTGAAGCGAGTAAATTCGAGGGGTCGTTTCAACAGTATAAGTGCATGCCGTATTGGAAGGAAAATATAAATGCCATAATTTGCTTTGTTTTTGTAACAATTGTTACAGGATCTTATAAATCTATCTGTGTGTATTATCGACTCTATTAAACTGGTTAAAATGTAAATTGTAACTTGAAGTCATTATCAATGAAAATGGATTTTTACTCTTATAAACGTTTAAGCAGACGATGATATACATGGCATGACACATGGGTCGCGCTTAGAGACAATAAGGCCAAGGTGAAGAAAAACTCGATGCATGTTTTATGTCCTTTAGTTTTCAAATTTTATTCAATTATTATCAATCAGAATCATCTGAGGAACTAAAACCTAGTTCTCTCAATATTTTTGGCATCTTCTTTTTCATAAATTGAGAGTAAATCGTGTGGTTTTCTCTTACAATCTCTGCGAGTGGTCGTTTTTGTCGAAGCTGTACTGGTTGGACTTGTTACAAGGTTCTAAGTGTTATGTTTAACATAAGTATATCTACAGTTAAGCACATAATAAAAAGAATGGTTACAGTTCTTGATTATGAATTACAACATTATTCGCATTGGCCTAGTATTCCGGATTGGAACAGTCTGCGTGTGAATTGGAGCAAAATTCCTATAGCTATCGGTGTAATCGACGGAACTAGCCACGAAATCTATCGACCGATAGAAAATCAGCACCAGTTTTACTCTGGACATAGGCATTATCATTGCATTCATTCTCAGGTGGTTATAGACAATACAGGGAAGATAAGACATATAGAAACGGGATTTCTTGGCCATCTAAATGATGCACAACAGTTTATGCTGATGGAAAGAATTGGCGATGAACTACCTTTCCGCGCGACTGTTGCTTACTGGCCAACAAAATTTATGCCAACAGATATCCTGTTATGACACCCTTTTCAGGAGCACAGTTGCAAAGAAAGGTAGGAGACGACAGACGCAGAGCCGTACGATTGAACCGGTATATCAGCCGATATAGAATCAACGTTGAGCATGCAATAGCTGAACTGAAAACGTACAAGTGCGTAAGCGCTGTCTGGCGAGAGCGACGAAATTTTTTATCAAAATCTGTACGTGTTTGTGCAAAACTCGTTTGCAGAAGGAAGGATATCGGACTTATTATGTAACAAAATTGGTATTTGGCATATATTGCATGCTCAACGTTGATTATGTATTGACCACTTGTACTGGGTATATGTTCTTCAGATGATCCTGAATGATACTTTAATAAAATTTGAAAACTGAAGGACATAAAACATGCATCGAGTTTTTCTTCACCTTGGCCTTATTGTCTCCAAACGCGACCCATGTGTCATGCCGTGTATTTATTTTATGTTTTCCAGTGAATTACAGAGTTTTCTCAGTGAAATAAAAGTGATAATCCACAGTTTTGAAACAGTGGATTACCATTTTTATTTTTCACTGCTTTTGCAATCTTTTACCCGGATTTACGTCAAAAAGTATACCGAGCGTAATTAATGCTGGAAACCATGCGACGATGACGTCGTTTAAATGACGTCATTTGCGCTAAGTTTTTTTATGACGTTTCCCGCGATTTTCGATATTTCATATAAACAAACTCAATAAAAGTAGAGTTTTAACCATAAAATAAACAGAAAAATTGTTGGTATCGGTGTAATATCACGTTAATTTCACTCGTGAACACCAAAATTTGTTATTTTCACTCGTGGCTGCGCCACTCGTGAAAATATCACTTTTGATGTCCACTCGGTGAAATTATAATGTGATCTTACACCGAAACCAACAATTATCCTCTATATCATCGTCTGCTTAAATGTTTATAAGAGTAAAAATCCATTTTCATTGATAATGACTTCAAGTTACAATTTACATTTTAACCAGTTAGAGTCGATAATACACACAGATAGATTTATAAGATCCTGTAACAATTGTTACAAAAACAAAGCAAATTATGGCATTTATATTTTCCTTCCAATACGGCATGCACTTATACTGTTGAAACGACCCCTCGAATTTACTCGCTTCACGTCCTCGCTTCTCGCTTCCCCTCGCTAGTTGTTTCACGTTGCAAATGTCTATTGTGATGTAGTCCCCAGTTCTCACTTCAGCCTCACAACATTCTCGCCACAATGTCACTTTTGCTTTACCAGAGTTATTAAGCAGGTTTTTTGAAAAAAACCTACTTATTAGAATGGCGATGTCGGGCGGGTGTACGGGCGGGTGGGCGTCAAACATTGGTTTCCGTTGGATAACTTTAGTTAGGAGTGACCAATTGCAATGAAACTTGGTGTGTAGGTAGCTTGCGTGGAGACGCCGCTTGGGATTGCATTTAGGGTCACTAGGGTCAAGGTCAAGGTCACTGTTACTAAAAATAGAAAAACGGTTTCCACTCAATAACTCGAGCTAGGAGTTACCAATTACAATGAAAGCTTGTGTGGAGACGCCGCTTGGGATTGCATTTGGGGTCACTAGGGTCAAGGTCAAGGCCACAGCTACTAAAAATAGAAAAATGGTTTCCGCTCAATAAATCAAGTTAGGAGTGACCAATTACAATGAAACTTGGTGTGTAGGTAGCTTGCGTGGAGACGCCGCTTGGGATTGCATTTGGGGTCACTAGGGTCAAGGTCAAGGTCACTGTAACTAAAAATAGAAAAATAGTTTCCGCTCAATAACTCAAGTTAGGAGTGACTAATTGCAATCAAACTCGGTGTGTAGGTAGCTTGTGTAGAGAGGAAGCTTGGGATTGCATTGGGGTCACTTGGTTCAAGGTCAAGGGCACTGTTACTAAAAATAGAAAAATGGTTTCCACTCAATAACTTGAGTTAGGAGTGACCAATTGTAATGAAACTTGGTGTGTAGGTAGCTTGCGTGGAGAGGAAGCTTTGGTTCACTATGGTCAGGTCACTAGGGTCAGGTCAAGGTCACTGTTACTAAAAATAGATTTTTATTTAATTTTAGTTTTTTGATTGTTTTAAGCAAAAAAAATTTTTTTGGGTCAAGGTCACTTGGCTCAAGGTCAAGGTCAGTGTTACTAAACATAGATTTTTATTTATTTTTAGTTTTTTGATTGTTTTAGCAAAAGGTTTTTTGTCAGGTCCTAAGGTCAAGGTCAGTGTTACTAAACATAGATGTTTATTTATTTACAGTTTTTAGATGGTTTTAAGCAAAAAAAATTTTTTTGGGTCAAGGTCACTTGGCTCAAGGTCAAGGTCACTGTTACTAAAAATAGATTTTTATTTATTTTTAGTATTTTGATTGTTTTAAGCAAAAAAAAATTTTCGGTAGGTAGGGTCAAGGTCATTGTTACTAAAAATAGATTTTTATTTATTTTTAGTTTTTAGATTGTTTTAAGCAAAAAAGAAATTGGGGGGTCAAGGTCACTAGGGTCAAGGTCATTGTTACTAAAAATGTAAAAAAAAATTTAGTTTTTAAATTGTAGCGAAAAAAATTCGGGCCAAAGGTCACAAGGGTCAAGGTCAAGAGCACTGTTACTAAGATAGGGAGGAGTCAAGATGACTGTTTTTTTTTAATTCTACAATTTCTACAGGCGCTGTTTAAACCTGCTTTGGCGGCATTGCCGCGTCTTCTTGTGTTGTAATAAATGTGTACAAAAATGAAACATCTTTCTTTACAACTTCAGTAACTAAAGTTGAGGTATAATAGTCTTAACACTTTAAGTCTGTAATTTTGAGACACTTCATTCATAAGATTTTATCTATAGTAAAGTAAACAAATATAGCATAGATAATTTTCTTCAGAATATCCTATATACTTAAATTTCTTTGGAACATTTTCAGAAGACCTTTATTTCTCCTTTATCATTTGAGCTGTTGAAAGTGTGGAAGCTTGGTACAGTATCAGTAACATTCAACATATCAAACTTACAATTGGTTTATGATTTTCGTGCCTCAAGAAACCAGCCATATAGACTTGTGCTGTTGGCACATTTTTAAAAGTAAAGAATTCTCATTACAATTAGAATTTTCTAGTATATGCAAGGTAAATTGGTATTTACTTGTACTTACCTAATAAAATTGATCTATTTGGTAACTTGTCATCTCATTGTGCTGTATGGAACTTGGCACAAGAAGTTTATAAATTCAATGCCCTCTTAACACTTTCCTATAGACTCAAGAACTTGTTGAATTTTCAGAAATCTGAAGCACCCATTGTAGAAAGGAACATCATTGTGGAAGGGGTCTCGTCAGAAGACGGTAAAGCAGAATTGTTACCGGATGATGATGAAATCATAGTCCTGCCAGCAGAACTGCTGATGGAAGCAATGTCAGAGGAGATGCCTGACATCGAAAGGCTCACAGCAGACGGCCCTGTGACAATGAAAGTCATAAGTAGAGGGGCAGAGGTTCAGGCTGTTTCAATTGCAGCAAATTGAATAGGACTTTGTTGAATGGATAATGTTCTTTGAGTCAGTATTTTCATTTGTTGTTTGTATTTTATTAAAAGATGTTGTTGAACTATGCTAAAATGATTCATTGTTTCTAGTCTTAGTAAACCATCTTTAGGTCAATATTTCCTGTTATTATGATACATTTGGGAAAACATGGGCTGTTTTATAAAAACATGTAGTTATTTCCCACCCCTTGTCCAGGGGGAATGTATTGTTTTGCATTGTCAATCTGTCTGTTTCCTTTCAATAACTTGAGAACCATTTCACCCACAGCCTTCAAACTTCATAGGATGGTCACCCTTTTGAGTAGAAGAATTCTATTTTCTTTTCTTTGGGCTGTTTTATTAATTCTGTAAGTTCCAGGTACTCATCTCCCTCTTGGATGGCCGTGTGACTTTGAAAATAATTTTCCCACCCCCCCCCCCCCCCCCCCCCCCCCCCCCCCCCCCCCCCCCCCCCCCCCCCCCCCCCCCCCCCCCCCCCCCCCCCCCCCCCCCCCCCCCAAGAGGCAGAGGTTCAGGCTGTTTCAATTGTAGTAAATTGAATAGGACTTTTTTTAAACAAAAAGAATAAGGTACATGGAACACACTGACAAGACCGCTCAGATTATGATGGTAACGTTTGTCGACTATTCAACAGTCTTCATCAGGGACATTTTTAATACATAATTTGCTTTGATCCTCTTATGTTTTAGGTTTTATTTCCATGTAATAAATACACACGTTGTTTGTATTTTTTTTTGGCACTTCTATACCTTTTTTTAAGTTTTTAAAAAAAAAAGTCCTTTTTATGTTGTTTGTATTTTATTTTTGGTAGCCTTTCTTATTACTTTTAACTGTTTAGCATAATAATTTTTTAGCTCACCTGGCACAAAGTGCCAGAGTGGGCTAATAGGATCGCATTCCGTACGTCCGTCCGTCCACCATTTCCTTCAAATGACATCTCCTCTGAAACCACTGGGCCAGTGTTGATGAAACTTTGCAGGGATGTACCTTGCATGAAGCTTTACCACAGCTGTTCAAAGAATTCCATTCCATGCAGAACTCTGGTTGCTATGGCAACAAATAGGAAAAACTTTAAAAATCTTCTTCTCTGAAACCACAAGGCCTAGAGCTTAAATATTTGGCATGTAGCATTGGCTAATGGACCTCTACCAAGATTGTTCAAATTATGATCCCCGGATCAAAATTGACCCCACACGGGGGTTCATTTAGTTTTACATAGGCTTATATAGGAAAAACTTTAAAAAACCACAGAGCCTAGAGCTTAGATATTTGGCATGTAGCATTGTCTAGTGGACCTCTACCAAGATTGTTCAAATTATAACCCTGGGTCAAAATTGACCCCGCACGGGGGGGTCACTTAGTTTTTCATAGGCTAATATAGGAAAAACTTTAAAAATCTTCTTCTCTGAAACCACAAGGCCTAGAGCTTAGATATTTGGCATGTAGCATTGCCTAGTAGACCTCTTCAAAGTTTGTTCAAATTATGCCCCTAGGGTCGGAATTGGCCTTTCCCTGGGCGGGAGGCGGGGGTCATTTGTTTTACAAAGGTGTTTATAGGAAAACCTATTTGGTATATAACATTATCTAGTGATCTTCCACCAGGCAAGTGGACTTGTACCAAGGTGAGCGATATAGGGCCATCTTGGCCCTCTTGTTTAAGATATTATTGTTGTACTATGCCAAAATAATTCATTGTTCCTAGTAATAGAAAACCGTCTTTGGGTCAGTCTTTCCTGTTATTGTGATGCAATGGGAAAAACACGGGCTGTTTTATTAAAATATGTAGTTATGTATATGTATCCACTCCCTCTAGGGGAACATATTGTTTTGTATTGTCTGTCTATCACACTCAGTTTCTGCTTAATAACTCGAGAACAATTTCACCCACAGCCTTCAACCTTCATAGTATAGTCACCCTTATTGAGTAAAAGAACTCTAATGCAGTCACCTTGATTGTGAAAACTGTTTCCCCTCAATAACTTTTGTTTCATTTGAACCCCTCTTCATAGATGGAGTAAACCACTCCTCTTGTTTTAAGGTCATTAGATCAACGGTTAAGGTCACCATGACATTAACATAAAACCATTTCCCTTAAATTACTAGAGTACTATTTGATCAACAGCCTTTACACCTCATGGATGATTGCCCTTTCATCTTACTTTCCATATATCATGGTGCAAAAGGAAACAAGTTTTATTCAAAAACCATATAGTTTTCATTGTTTTAAGGTCCATTACTAAGATTTATTGCATGTGGTAAACAGTTGGAAATATACGTTGTACATCATTAAAAGTGAAATTATTTCAGCTATAATTAAAGATAGGAATGCTTATTTATAATCAACCTATTTACAGTGTCTTTCTGTGAGATGTCTGGAAAATTACAAAAAACATTGGGAAACATACTTTTATTTTTGGAAATGCAAAATTATTAACCAGGTTTTCCGAAGGAAAAATCCTGGTTATTAGATTGAGGTATGTCTGCGAGCGGGCGGGCGGGCGGGCGTAAACAATTTCTTCTGTGAGCAACTCCTCCTACATTTCTCAACGGATTTCAACCAAACTTTCACAGAAGTATTGTCATGAAGTGCCCTGGCGCATATTGTCGGGGTTTTGTGATTTGGTCATTTTTGACAGAATTATGGCCCTTTGTTTTTTTTCACATATGTAATTCTTCTGTGCGCAACTCCTTCTACACTTCTCAAGGGATTTCAACCAAACTTTCACAGAATTATTGTCACCAAGTGCCCTGGCGCATATTGTCGGGGTTTTGTGATTTGATCATTTTTGACAGAATTATGGGCCTTTGTTTTTTTCCACATGGCCCTTTGCTTTTTTCCAGATATGTTATATATAGAAGAATACTGTCACGTGCCCACTTCCTCCTACATTTCTCAAGATATTAAACCAAACTCTCACAGAACTGTTGTCATCAAGTGCCCTCGTGCATATTGTCTGGGTTTTGTGTTTGGATCAATTTTGCCTGAATTATGGCCCTTTGCTTTTTAGCTCACCTGGCTACGCCAGGGTGAGCTTTTCTGATCGATGATTGTCCGTCGTCCGTCGGCCGTCAACATTTTGATTCAAATGACATCTCCTCTGAAACCTCTAGGCCAATGTTGATAAAACTATGCAGGAATGTTCCTTGCATGAAGCTCTACCAAAATTGTTCAAAGAATTCCATTCCATGCAGAACTCTGGTTGCTATGGCAACAAATAGGAAAATCTTTGAAAATCTTCTGCTCTGAAACCACAAGGCCTAGAGCTTAGATATTTGGCATGTAGCATTGTCTAGTGGACCTCTACCAAGATCGTTCAAATTATGACCCCCGAGTCAAAATTGACCCCGCGCGGGTGGGCCCTTAGTTTTTGCATAGGCATATATAGGAAAAACTTTAAAAATCTTCTTCTCTGAAACCACAAGGCCTAGAGCTAAGATATTTGGCATGTAGCATTGTCTAGTGGACCTCTACCAAGATTGTTCAAATTATGACCCCCGGGTCAAAATTGACCCCGCGGGGGTGGTCACTTAGTTTTGCATAGGCTTATATAGGAAAAACTTTAAAAATCTTCTCTGAAACCACAAGGCCTGGAGCTTAGATATTTAGCACGTAGCATTGGCTAGTGGACCTCTACCAAGATTGTTCAAATTATGAGCCCCGGATCAAAATTGACCCCACACGGGGGGTCACTTAGTTTTGCATAGGCATATTTAGGAAAAACTTTAAAAATCTTCTTCTCTGAAACCACAAGGCCTAGAGCTTAGATATTTGGCATGTAGCATTGGCTAGTGGACCTCTACCAAGATTGTTCAAATTATTACCCCCGGATCAAAATTGACCCCGCACGGGGGGTCACTTAGTTTAACATAGGCTTATATAGGAAAAAGTTTAAAAATCTTTTTCTCTGAAACCACAAGGCCTAGAGCTTAGATATTTGGCATGTAGCATTGCCTAGTAGACCTCTTCAAAGTTTGTTCAAATTATGCCCTTAGGGTCAAAATTAACCTTGCCGTGGGGGGGGGGTCACTTGTTTTACAAAGGCGTATATAGGAAAACCTATTTGGTATATAACATTATCTAGTGATCTTCCACTAGGCAAGTGGGCTTGTACCAAGGTGAGCGATATAGGGCCATCTTGGCCCTCTTGTTTTACACATGTAATATATAGAAGAAGACCTTTGTTTCTTTTTCACATTATGTATATCTACTGACTTTAAAAACACATTTGTGCTCGGCCAGCAGACTGGAAAATGAAAACCTGGTTTTGTGACAATTTCCTGTCACTTGTATTTTCTTTTTTTCTCAAATTTTGATTTGATTATCCCCCCTTCGTCTTGCTTTTTTAGCTCACCTGGCTATGCCATGGTGAGCTTTTCTGATCGATGAATGTCCGTTGTCCGTCAACATTTTGATTCAAATGACATCTCCTCTGAAACCTCTAGGCCAATGTTGATAAAACTATGCAGGAATGTTCCTTGCATGAAGCTCTACCAAAATTGTTCAAAGAATTCCATTCCATTTAGAACTCTGGTTGCTATGGCAACTAATAGGAAAAACTTTAGAAATCTTCTTCTCTGAAACCACAAGGCCTAGAGCTTAGATATTTGGCATGTAGCATTGTCTAGTGGACCTCTACCAAGATTGTTCAAATTATGACCCCCGGGTCAAAATTGACCCCGCGGGGTGGTCACTTAGTTTTGCATAGGAATAAATAGGAAAAAATCTTCTTCTCTGAAACCACAAGGCCTAGAGCTTAGATATTTGGCATGTAGCATTGGCTAGTGGACCTCTACCTAATTGTTCAAATTATGAGCCCCGGATCAAAATTGACACCGCACGGGGGGTCACTTAGTTTTACATAGGCTTATGTAGGAAAAACTTTAAAAATCTTCTTCTCTGAAACCACAAGGCCTAGAGCTTAGATATTTGGCAGGTAGCATTGGCTAGTGGACCTCTACCAAGATTGTTCAAATTATGACCCTCGGATCAAAATTGACCCCGCACGGGGGGCCACTTAGTTTTACATAGGCTTATATAGTAAAAACTTCAAAAATCTTCTTCTTTGAAACCACATGGCCTAGAGCTTAGATATTTGGCATGTAGCATTGGCTAGTGGACCTCTACCAAGATTGTTCAAATTATGACGTCCGGGTCAAAATTGACCCCGCACCGGGGGTCACTTAGTTTTACATAGGCTTATATAGGGAAAACTTTAAAAATCTTTTTCTCTGAAACCACGAGCCATAGAGCTTAGATATTTGGCATGTAGCATTGCCTAGTAGACCTCTTCAAAGTTTGTTCAAATTATGCCCCTGGGGTCAAAATTGACCTTGCCCGGGGGGGGGGGATCATTTGTTTTACAAAGGTGTATACAGGAAATCTTTTGGTATATAACATTATCTAGTGATCTTCCACCAGGCAAGTGGACTTGTACCAAGGTGAGCGATACAGGGCCATCTTGGCCCTCTTGTTATTCCAATTACACAAAACTGAAAAAAGTTAAAAAGACAAGGTAAGCAATAAAGTAATTAATATAAAGTTATATTGTAAATGAAAGAAGAATATAAGTAATGTACTTATTGTAATTTGTAACATAACTAATTATGTCTCTATAAATTATGCAAATAGTAGAAAAACTATGTTATATTACGCCATAAACAATGCGGTCAACCAATATGCGGTAAACATAACGTCATATTGTGTGCCCCATGACATTTAAATGATGCTTGGCATTTATTCACCTTTAGAAATACCTGGTCATGTCAGAATTAATATAACATAATTTCCAGCTTTGTTATCTATATAAAACTGACTTCCTTAAAAATGTGTAGTTGCAATCAGAATTTTTGTTATGCACATTTTTTTTACAGTAGTTAAATTTTATAGAACCGGTCTTGTCCAATTTCATATTATCCAATAATTGTCTTCCCAAATAGTCTATGATTACAAAGCTTATTTTGGCAGTGGTTTTGATCTGAAAAAAATCCTTATAGAGAGCCTTTTTGTCCTATAGGACTCGCTAAGACAGGTTCCAATGTTGTTGTACTGCAATAATGATCTCTTATATTTTAAAATCATTGATCTCAAGTTGTGTGGTTTTTTTTAAATAAATCTTTTAAACTGATTATATTTATCTTGTACCTGTAATATAGAAGGTTTTGTTGAAAAACTCCTTTACTTTACTCTAACCTGGAGAAAAAAAGTGATTTTGTTTTGTCATACAGCCTTGGCAGCAAGTGCAGACTGATAATGAGTTAGTTCTGATCAACATACTGCTCCCTGATAAAATATTACTTTCTCTAATATATACATTGTATATTAATTACAAAATGAAAAGGTCAAAAAGAGAACAAGAGTATTGCGTTTGAAGTTATTGGACCTTTCTTTTTTTACCTTGGTTAATGATTCTTATCATTGTACAACCTTGACATCCATCCACAGTGTATTTTTTATTCTGGTTTACCTTTTATTCTTGCATACCCCCCGGGGAAAGTATTGGCGGATCCCAGCACGAGGAGGGAAGAGATCAGCCTATACTTTCCCTAGGGAAAGTACACCTGGGCTTACTTGACGCACCCGAACTACTTTCGTGTATTCAACTCGTACCTGGAACACTTTATTTCCGAGATACGTTTCAGGCGGTTTACATGTGACGATTAGAATGTTTTTCGTAAATGTAAACTAAGGTCTCATACAAGCACACACTTCAATATCTTTCAAGTTAATGTAACAGGAATTAATTTTTTTAGGAATGGTTCGAATTTTCAGGGTACGCAATAACGGTTCAAATTACGAAAATTGTTGGTAACGAATATCCATGAAGTTTTAAGCGGAGTTGATTGCGAAAAGAAATGGTGCTTTTTATGGTGTCACAAGCAAGAGCATCAAATTTTAGAAATGTATAGCAACAGAATATATTCACATTTCAAAGAACATACCTGTAATCATACTTTTTTCAAAACAAAAAATGGCAGTAAATGACGTCACAGTTTCCCTTGATAAATGACGTCACTGTGTAAACAAAACAAGTTAATTGAGTCAATATTGATGGTATAGTCGCATTAATCAAGTAAACTGGACACAAAGTGCCCGAGTGATCTATTGGGATAGCATTTCATCTGTCATTGGAAACCACTAGGCCAATGTTGATGAAACTTATTAAGATATTCCTTGCATGTCGCTCTTTCAAGTTTTTCAAAAAAGAGATCAAGTTGGTATGGTAACAAATAGGAAAAACTTTAAAAATCTTTTGAAACCACAAGACCTCAAGATAAGATATTTGGCATGTAGAAAAATGCCTAGTGGACCTCTACCAAGATTGTTCAAACTATCACCCCCTTCCCCCTGGGTCAAAATTCACACCTCCAGGTCACTTGTTATTAAATAGGCATATACAGGGGAAAAAAATTGTTTTTCCTTTTAAACCACAGAGTCTAGAGCTTAGATACTTGGCATGTAGCTTTGCCAAGTGGACTTCTCAATTATTTTTTCAAATCATACCCCTGGGGTCCATATTGGCCCTGCCCACTAAGTCTTGTTTTACAAAGAGGTATATAGGAAAACCTATTTGGTATGTAACATTGTCTTGTGGTTTTCCACCTACTTTGTTCAAATCATGCCTCTTGAATCAAAATTGACTACACCCATCAGGCAAATTGACTTTTATTCAGGTGAGCAATAGGGCCATCATGGCCCTCTTGTGAAAATTCACTTTATGGTAACCATTAAAGTCTTGAAACTACACAAGAGATTGGCATCACACAGGCCTCCATTGCCGAGTGGTCAAGGTCACCAGCTAATGACCACTTTCTCCTCACAGCTGTTCAAGCCTTGCTTTCATCAAATTCTTTTATGTCAGGAGCTCATGACTTATATAATGGAGTGGCACCTGAGGTCTTCCTCTTCAGTGAAATCCAAATCAGTCAAAAGTAAAGTTTAAACATGGTTAAAGACCAGGGTTTGTTTGTGAAATACCGGCTGGCAAGCAATTAAGCATATTAGGAGCGTAGGGAGGAGCTGTACTACCTAGCAGAGCGTCTGCTTGATGTCGGGAAGTGCAATTTCAGAATAAATAACATAAGCTTTAGGGGAAAGTCACTTCAATAAATTTAAAGTTAACTTTCAGTTATTGCAATGTTTTATTGAAGGATTAAACACAGAGTTAATGTATGTTTCTCATGTACATTTTCTTTATGTATATGAGTGCTTTAAAAAGATTTTCTTCTTTCGAAAGTGAGACAATGGCCAGTTATCTATATCAGGGAGATATCATTTTTCTCACCTATGGGATACATATTTCCGCGCATTTACCCATGTGAGATAAACTTATCTCACATCGCTGCCGGACTATTTTTACGTTAATTGTAAGCAGACATAAAAATTGAAAAATGGCTGTAAAATTGTTATTTTTTAAATAAACATAGGGTTGTTGGTATTCATTTTCTTAGTTAGATCATTTTCTATCCATCTACAGTATAGAGTATTCATTTTCTTAGTTAGATCATTTTCTATCCATCTACAGTATAGTAGTTTTGAAGTAAAATTTGAGAAAAAGTTGATTTTCATTTTTTCATCCCCATCCTGTATTTGCACTAATTTCTTCTTACTTGTGTGAAAATGCGGATTAAGCGGTGAGAAAATAAATCTACCATGTCCATTGAGTTGTGGATAAGGAAATCCCACCCTCGGGTTGAGATACGTCCAAAAAAACTCGGCACAGCCTCGTTTTTGGACGTATCTCAACCCTCGGGTGGGATTTCCTTATCCACAACTCATGAACATGTTAGATTCACTTTATCTAGATACACACCAGAAAGGAATGTCACTTAATTAGTTCTGATAAACAAATGCTATTAATTTTGATAAACATTCAAAGTTAATGTTGTATGAAGAGCATGTTTGAGAATGAATATTGTGGAAGATCATACCTAGGTCATTTATGGGACTATTAATTTATACCAGATAATGTTTTATTATTACAGCTAATTATGCATAAAACTTTTATGATATAGAACTGTTCTATACAAAACATGTGGAGTTTTCCCTGCCTCAATGTGTGCAACTCGTACAAAGGCTGTGATATTATTAGCTCTCGGTCAAATGGAGTAGCTGCCAATCATTGTAGAGGCGCTTCCGGGTCAACTCGTACCTTAGTCAACTCGTACCTTAGTCATCTCGTACCTGAATTGGTAAACTCGTACGGTTAAAAAAGTCAACTCGTACCCTTTGAAGTCAACTCGTACCTTTTGTTTCAAAACTGATATTTCAGGTGAAAGTCAGTTATTGTCAATTGTTAGTAAGCTGCTTATATCATAAAACATGCATATGTTAAGTTGAAAAAAATAAAATTTATGACTGAAATGTTAAATAAGTTATGTTTTTTTTTAACTTTCTCTGTTGCATGCAAGAAAATAAATAACTTGGTAAGGTATTTTCATTCGAGAAGTAACTAGTCTTCTCAAAATTCGAATGCCTATTGTATTTTTAAAAACCTAAGTTGAACTGAAATAAAACATATTTTCGTCATTCACAGGATGTAAATAATACAATTTTCGAAAATCCCGTTATTCATTATTTTAGAAACGCTAAAAACGAATGATTACATAGGGTACGAGTTGACTTTTTCCTACCATTTTCTGATACAATTTTGCAAAATAAGAGCAAAATAAAGTATTTCAATGCTAATATTTAATGATAATTGAAAAAAAAATACTAATATCTCAAAGATATTGAATAAAAAAGTTTAAGGTACGAGTTGACTTTTTCGAAAAAAAAATCAGGTACGAGTTGACCAATTCAGGTACGAGATGACTAAGGTACGAGTTGACTTGGGTACGAGTTGACTGGTTACCGTAGAGGCAAATTCAAATCTTGAAGCAGACAACACAAGTTTTTATATCCCCGAAACAAAGTTTCGGGAGGGCATATATAGGAGTCACCCGGTGGTTGGTCGGTCGGTCAGGCAGTCTGTTGCATTTTCCTTGTCCGGACCATAACTTGAAAACTACTGGTTGGAATTCAATACAACTTCCTACAATGGTCTAGAACAATAAGAGGAAGTGCAGTGTACAAGAACTATAACTCTATCTTGAGTAATTACATAGTTATTGCCCTTCGTTACTTTTCCTTGTCCGGAGCATAACTTGAAAACTATTGGTTGGAATTCAATACAACTTCATACAATGGTCAAGTACATCGAGAGGAAGTGCAGTGCACAATAACGATAACTATCTTGACCAATTACAGAGTTATTGCCCTTTGTTACTTTTCCTTGTCTGGACCATAACTTGAAAACTACTGGCTTGAATTCAATACAATTTCATACAATGGTCAAGCACATTGAGAGGAAGTGCAGTGCACAAGAACCATAACTCTATCTTGAGTAATTACAGAGTTATTGCCCATTTTTACTTTTCCTAGTCGCAAAGCATAACTTGAAAACTTCTGGTTGGAATCCAATACAACTTCATACAATGGTCCAGCACAATGAGAGGAAGTGCAGTGTATAAGAACCAAACTTCTATCTTGACTAATTACAGAGTAATTGCCAAGAACAAAATCTCTATTAAATGTTTTTTGCAAGGTATTCTGTTTTTATGAACTTCCTCAGTTTATAAAGCAGTCTTTCGGGAGTATTAATCACATTTAGTGATAGGTCTAGTTTTCCTGGAAGTCACACTTTCAGACAACCAATGAACTTTATTTTTTCAGACTTTATGACATTTATGCTAAGAACATTTGTGCTAAATTTAAAACAAATCTATTACATTGTAATTTTGATCTAAACCTCTGATGTTGTTAGCTCAGTGTATATAAAGCAACAGGCCATTTCTCTAGCTGAGCCCTTTCTTCCCCTGTCTATAAACATAAAAATGTGTGCACTCTTGTGTTTCCGTTTGTAACTTTAATTGGTAAGTTATACATGTATGTGTACAGTCTGTGTTGTTCACAAACAACCGATCCTCCAGAACTTTCAGTCCTTTGATTCTTCTTTACTCCTTAAATAAAGTTTTCAATTAAATTATTGCACTTCTCACTCCGATGGTAAAGGTTGCTTGCTCTCAGAATTTTTAGAAAAACACGGTTGTTCAAAATGTCTGAAATTAACATACATGGTTTGTCATAAAATAGCATGATACACGTCCAAAATCCAAATACGTTCAAACTTCACACATTTACTGTTATTCATGTTTAGAACAAACAGGATGTTCCTGTTATAAACAGGCGGCAGCTTTTAATAATACAAGATCTTTCTAACTTAAATTGAAACGTAAACGGAAACTTTTTTCTTCGGCTGCTCCTTAAATAAAGTTTTCAACTAAATTATGACACTTCTCACTCCTATGGTAAAGGTTGCTTGCTCTCAGAAGTTTTAGAAAAACACGGTTTTTCAAAATGTCTGAAATTAACATACATGGTTTGTCATAAAATAGCATGATACACGTCCAAAATCCAAATACGTTCAAACTTCACACATTTACTGTTATTCATGTTTAGAACAAACAGGATGTTCCTGTTATAAACAGGCGGCAGCTTTTAATAATACAAGATCTTTCTAACTTAAACTGAAACGTAAACGGAAACTTGCTTCGTATTTGCAATGGAAACCAGAGACTTTCTCAAATGTAATAAAAGGCTACGAATAACACAGGGGTTTGCGACTTCAATACATGAGCTGTAAGGATTTTTGGTGTTAGATCAAACAAACACATGTCTAAATTACATGCAGAAGGAAATGCTAAGATTTGGGTCATATATACTCAGCAAAAATAGAAACGTCCCTCCATATTTCAGGAAAGATTTATCGAAAACCAAAAGGGTTACTTTTATGAATCAAAATAGAAAAACAAGTTCATTCATTTCTGTATCAAAACCAATTAATTGCATCTGGCTATCTTGTTAACTTTTCGAGAGATAACCGGTCAAGAGAGGTAGGGGTCAAAATCAAAAATCACAAAAACTCAGAAAGGTGTTATTGAATGTTTAGAGATGGAATTTCAATAAGAAATGTGGCACATCCAGTAAATCTCGTTAGTACTGAGTGTGGCCACCATTTGCATGAATGCATGCAATGATCCTACGCCGCATCGACGTAACGTAACGCAATACCAGTGCGTTGGGCAAATTCCTCCATTCCTGTTGTAACGCCCGTGTAAGATCGCGAACATTGTCAATCTGATGGTTAGCTCGTGCTTTGCGGCCCAGCTGATCCCATATGTGCTCAATGGGGTTGAGATCCGGGGAAACCGCGGGCCATGGCATGACGTTGACATTGTTTTCAGTGCTGCAAGAATTGAGTGGTGACCCTGGCTACATGAGGGCGGGCATTGTCCTGAATCAAAGTTACACCAGGACCATGCTGACGAATAAATGGTAAGGCATATGCATTTAGCACGTCTGCAACATAACGCTGTGCATTAATGTTGCCCTGTACAACAACCAAATCTGTCTTCCGGTTTCCCATGATCCCACCCCAGACCATTACGCTCCCTCTCCCAAACCTGTTCTTCTCAAAAATGCAACAACCGGCGAATCTTTCATTTTTACGCCTGTATACCCGTAATCTTCCGTCAGCATGACTAACTGTGAACCGAGATTCATCGGTGAACAAAACTCTGTTCCAGTCCGCTCTTCTCCAGTTCAGATGACGTCGCGCCCATAACAGCCTGGCAGCACGGTGACGTTGGGTCATTATCTGACCAGTGTACGGGCGGCATGCCCTGATTGGTTGGGTGTTACGACGCAACCGGTTGCGAATGGTCTGCCCTGAGACACCGTATTGCCTAGAAGTGACTGTGGCTCCCAATTGACGTTGACGTAAGTGCGTCAACGTAATGAAACGATCGGCTCTAGCAGTAGTTACACGAGGCCTACCAGGTCGCTGCCGGTCGTGAACAGCCCCAGTCTGCTGTTACCGGGCTGCAAGACGATCAATCGTCTTCCGACAGCACCCGAACCGACGCACGACTACCCTGGCAGACATCCCACCAGCAAGCATCCCAATTGCCTGATTTCGCTCGTTTTCGGAAAGCCGTGGCATATCAAAAACAGTGAAAAATTAAAGAAAAAATTTAATTTTCAGAATAGCCCCTATCGCATGAATGGTACGACATGAACTGAATCAACATATGGATGACATGTATAGCATGCACGTGCAAATGACCGTTCCGGTTACTGGCCGATATGTAAACCGTGCGTATCGGGTAAACTGTACACGATCGTATTCTGAACATCGCCAGGGTTTAAAATACATGTACATTGAACAGACAAAGCTTCACCGGCTATAAAACAGGGACGTTTCTAGTTTTGCCGAGTATAGATATTATCGATTTGTTCGACTTAATTTTACATATAGAGTACTCTACCATTATTCTGTTTTTTAGAATTATTCTGTTAATCTTGTGAAACTTTTGTCTCTTACGTCTCGTCTCACAGGGTGTCGGTGGGGATGAATTTTCCATGGGGGGCACATACATGCATATGAAAATAAAAGCATTAGCTTGACCTGTTGCGCATCATTAAGACAGACCGTAAATCTCGACTCGCTTTACATACAATAACTTCTTGCATACCAGATGGGGATATCTGCAGTTTTTACCAGTGCTGGAAAATCTCATCTTACACCCCCTGGTGTAAGACGACTTACGTGCATTACTTGTGACGTAACGTTATAAACAATGTGACGTCAGTTTCCCATACATAGCTTCTAAAGAACGTTTGTTTTCATACTAAAATGCATCATTTCGATTATGGTTGGCCATCGCCACCAAAAATAATTAATTAAGCCGCGGTAAAAATATTTTAGCTCCGGCATAAATATTTAAGCTCCGGCATAAATATGATTTTAGCCGCGGCTAAAATCTTTCAGCTCCGGCAAAAATCTGATTTTTTGCTGGCCAACGTCACCAAAAATAATTGTTTTAGCCGCGGTTAAAATATTTAAGCTCCGGTAAAAAACGATTTTAGCTCCGACAGAAATGTTACACTTTATTTTAGGCGCGGTAAAAAACGAAATAATGTGGCCGGCCTTGTCAAAAATAAATATTTATGCCGGAGCTTAAATCCTTTTATTGCGGCTAAATGAATTATTTTTGGTGGCGATGGCAAACCATAGCCGGCCTTGTCAAAAATAAATATTTTAACTCCGGTGTAAATCATATTTATGCCGCGGCTTAAATCATATTTATGCCGGAGCTTAAATATTTTTACCGCGGCTGAATTCATTATTTTTGGTGCGATGGCCAACCATAGTCGGCCGTTGTTACTCAATATTAAATATTTATATCGCGGTAGAAATGTATAACATTTATGCCGGACATAAAATATTTTAACCGCGGTTAAAATCATAATTTTACCGGAGCGAAAATAATTATTTTCGATGACAATGGCGAATCTACTCGGCCGCTGTCACTCAATATTAAATATTTTATTCGCGGTAGATTAATGCCGGGGTAAAAACATTTTAGCCGTGGCTTAAATCATATTTATGCCGGAGCTTAAATATTTATGCCGCGGCTAAAATCATATTTATGCCGGAGCTAAAATATTTTTACCGCGGCTTAATTAATTATTTTTGGTGGCGATGGCCAACCATATTCGATAAGTTTGTTTTTGAATATCTATTTCAAAGTGCAAGACGGCATGCAAGAAAAACTTTCTTCCATGAGATACTTGGTTCAGATTGAAATATCCGTCACTTCAGGTAACTGTTTCGCAGAGCCTCGTTCCCGCCATAACAGTAACCCTCAGTGACGGATATTTCGATCTGAACCTCGTGCTCATATAAGAAACTTATAATCTTTTTAATCAACACAAATTAAGTACTAATCCACCAGGGATTCCTGACAGTGACGTCATATTGTGTTTACACTTTCCAATTGTGTTTATGTTTCCAATATTTACCTTTATATTGTATTAGATTATGATCCTGTTTTCTTACATATAGCCGGCATGAAAATGTAGCCCAGAGGATAAAGGCGCTGTGGTAGTAACAAAAAGGTCCCGAGTTCAAAACCTGCCAGCGGAACCTTTTTCCTGCACGGTATTTTTTTTTCATTTTATACTTATCTTGATTTTCTCGTGCTTCACGAAGAAGGCATACAGAATAAATTGTGTAGAAAACATATTAAAACAATTTTCCCCCAAAAAAGAAAGCAAATGTTATCAGGCCTTTCCAACTATATAAATTTGGCCCCGAAAAAAGAAAACATAAATATATCTCGCCGACCACAAGTTTCAAACTAGGATCGCCTGCGTGTCAAATAGACAGCACCTTACTTTGAACATCTCAATTGATAGGGACACATTTCTATTTGTCATAAGTATACATTCGTTTTGGGATATACCATGCTTATTTATAGTTTGTTGACAAAATGACGTCACTGTCAAAAATTGTTGGTGGATTAGTACGTATGACATGGAAGTTCCGGTTACAAGAACGAAACTGATCATTTGGTTTTCATAGGATGAAATATATTGTGCAATATATAATCTTTTGCTGGACACTTCTTATCTCAGTCGCCACTGATTTACCGTAGGCAACGTATATCATGTTAAAATGTTCGATTTGCAGTGCCTACCATTGACATAGTAGCCCAACTTTTACAATCCTTATAAAGAACAACGGATTCTTACATACCAGATGGGGATTTCTTGCATACCAGATGGGGATATCTGCAGTTTTTACCAGTGCTGGATCTTACATCCCCCCATGGGGAACTATAATGACCACTACCGATATCACAAAAATCAAGGGAATTAAGTCAAATTTCATGTGTCATCACGGTGTCTACAGAGTTACCCATCTTTTATCGATATTTGCGAGCGTGTGTGATTTACGGGGCCATAAAACCAGTCACGTGTAACTGCGCCTGCCAAACTGGAAAAATCAATACATCGTTGTTTTTTTAACCAAGATTATTTATAGCCTAAGGGAGATGTGAAAGTTGAAATGTTACTAATTTAGGTAAAATTTAGGTATTGTGTTTTTTCTTCTGACTATTATATACCGAACGATATCACCTTATTTTCAATGAAAAAAATATGAATAAAATTGTTTCAAGTGGGAAGCACAATATCATTAAAAACGTGTTTATAAAATTTAATGAATTTGATCATATCTAATGTAAAATGAAGTGCGTTGAAAATACGAATCCAGTGATACTAGTAATAATAATTGTTGACAAATAGTAACAGATCGAGGAACTCAAAAAGCTGTTACACTCGTTGTTCTTGACATATTTGAATGAATCTAAAATGTGTTCATTGGAGAACTTAAATTGTCGACTGACCTCTTCGCACGCGCGTTATTTTGTTTGTTCATGTCAACAAATACCTTATGAAAAATTTAATGATGGACATGGAATTCAAGAACATGCGTGCATGGCAAATCAATTGTTATTGGGGCATGGGAAAGACACGATGCTTTTTTTAAATGTAGACAACTTTAAATGTCATCCTTTACTAAGTTTGGGTCATTTCCAATTTAAAAGTCTGCCACATATCAATGATTTGTTTATATACATTTTTTCACACTAAAATTTACACTGTTAAAGGAGGAAACAAAATTTAAAAACAAATTCATTTCTTCGGAAAGCTTTAAAAGACAACGCGAATTTAGACTGCATCTGTATTGTGCAAACAAAAGTGGATCTTCAAGACATTCCCTTTCTACACTACTTCATAAAATGACATTTTCACCTTCCTATCAAATGAAATCAATTGGCGCTGGGGTCAAAGAATAGTGAAAACCACTGTTTCAATTTAGACATGTATAAAATATGTCTCTGTCCAAGTGATTGAAAAAGAAAAAAAAAAACATAAATAGGTTTTTTTTAAACATTTTACAAACTTTAAAATTACGTGAATGATAATAGTATTATTAATAAAACATACGGGTCTTGTATATAATATGATGAAAAGTTATATAAATTATCATTGTATAGTTCTAGAATTCAGTAAAATATATTCGTTTCATAGACATATTTTTTCTTTTGAATCGGTATATGAAGCATAAAACAAAACCCAATATATAGCTTATTTAGTATTTTATTACGGGTCATTATAAATGTTACGTAATGTCCGGCCATAAAACACTATAACCGAGCAGACGGGTCGATCATTCGGAAGTGTTCGAGCGCGACAGTTGGAAAAATAAACTATACATATAAACGTTTCAAAAAACAAAACAAAAAACGAACATGTTTTATTATTCCTTTTTCATTGAAATGATATCACAATGTTTTATTCTGTTCCGTTCGGGATCGTAAAAAGTTGTTATAGCGTATGCGCTTCGCTTTTCTTTTCAGTAAAACTGGCACATTTTGCGCGTTTTACTATAGTAAGTAAGTAAGTAATTTTTTTATTATAGTGACATGTGCATTATGTACATACAAAATTATTTACAATATACGCATATATAAGCACCCGACCCAAACGGGTCTATAAGTCACCTACAATATTACAAGTATTGATATAACATGATCGACTATACACACAGAACAAAACTGTTCTTTTCAATATACACCTTTGACACTATAATGAAATGACGGTTGTGGTTTTAAATTTAAAACATGCAAAATTAATGAAGTCTCAAAAAAAGGCAAAAATCATTAAAAAGGGGAAATGTTGTATGTGATTATGCCTCTATGATTATTAAATAACTTCATTAGTTTAAATTTCATCACTAAAGTAGTTAATTATAAACATGTATAGTAAATCACAGGTGTGTATTAGCCTTGTATGTGACACTCTGCTACGTGTTTGAGCGGTTCAGTGGTCTAGTGGTTAACGCTCTGGACTGGTATCCAAGGGTCGCAAGTTCGACCCCGCACCTCTATTAACAAAACTAATGATCTTACGGATGAGACCTGAGACCGAAATGTATTGGTGCTGTACATCGGGCATGTTAAATAACGAGGGACTGTCTCTTGAACGGGACGCGTTCTGTATCATGCACTATCCCCCGAAAACTAAAACAACTTTAAAACTCTTCTGGGGGCGTTGGTAATATGGATTATCCGGTACCAACGATAAAACTATACAATAAATACATACATGCGACATGCTGGAATCTTATATAGCCGCGGCGCGGCTGTATATAATTTAATTAACTTGTGTAAAAAAATACTTCTTATTAAAACAATTATATACTGTAAAATGTTTATAAAAGCTTCAGAGGGTACAGACCGATATATTATACAACACTGCGTATGCAAGAAACGCTTGTCCGTGAAACAAAAGCAGGAAATTACTTTACCCGCAGCAATATCCAGATAATAGATAGGTAAAATGATTAAGGGTCATAAAACTGATCCACTTTAACCCCATTCAAGTGTAAAGATTATTTGAATCGTTGTCAATTTGTAATATCAATTTAAATGATTATATCTATTTATCCTTAGTATGATGCATTTGCTTTACTTATAACTGTTAATGAAACATGTACGTTTGTAATTCAATTCCATTTACAAGTACCGTGTGAAGAATAAGAGTAACAATCGCGTTGATAACAGTCTTACGTTATTTTAATGAAAAGACGTGAACTATAATTGACAATATACATTGAACAAGTAATATAACCTGTGCCCTGATGACACTACCCCTACCCCTCTTACTCAAGCTGCGATCCGGTCACAAGGTTTTGTTTGAATTCATAACTATTATAACACTTGTATAAGTTCAATAATTATGCTTTCAACCACAATGTACTTAATTTTTTATTCATATGTTTTATGAAGTTGTATTTGGGATACGAATCAGTTAATTAGTTTTATAAACATGCCCTTGGTAATATTCGTGAAAAATAGTTATTAACGTTGATCAGGCGAATTAACTTTAAAAACACAGTGACAAAAGTGACAAACTATTAGTATCGGCGTTAAAAGAATGTGCCTTACGAAAAATGCCGAGTACTGCCGAAGCGGTAAATTCTTATTTAAACATAACAGGTTAGTTGAGTTAAACTTAAAAAGGACTGCAAATATATCCATTAAACATAATTATTTTTATATATCTAAAAAGTAAAATGAAATATCGAGACATCGTAATAGTGACATTTGTTCTGTTATTTTAGCAGGTACGCTACCGATATACAGATTTACTTCCCTTGACCAAGAATAGCGAGTAATCTCCCTTGCCGTTTGGGTAGTTCCGGTTTGGAAAAAAAAAGAAAAAATTGTTGAATCTCGTATGAAATTGGCTTCTTTTCTTCGTAGAAACATCGATATCTTCAGAATTAGCAACATTGTGGCATGTAAGTATTGAAATATGTTTGTTTCAAAGCATACGAAGAAAGAACTATTGACAAATAATCGTATGCAGACATATTTATATATAGAATTTATTCGGACTGAATGAATTTCGGACACAATTATTGAAAAAGTTGATTCTTATTTGGATGTTATATAGCAAATGATAGGCGTTAAGTATTGTGTTGAAGGACACATATACCCCATTAAAAGACCCCCTGAAGGAATTGTTTTGTAAATGACGGTGTTCTCAAGCTCAAAGCCACTTTGGTTGAATTGATGCATTTCTCAGTTAAAGATTAATTTTTTGGTAAGTTGGTTCAGAAGATAAAAAACTATTTTCTCCTGTATTTTTCTTTTTCCTTCGATTGTTTAAAAGTCCCTTCTGACCCTCGGACTTCTCCCAGGGTGAATTTGCCAAAACTCCTGTTCAAAATGCGCAGGTTAAAGAGAAACAGATGCATATACAAGGGAATCCGGACACCAGACTATAGCTTTATTCTGAATTGAACCCTTGGTTCTTTAACAGTTCAAGTGTATAGCACTGATACACGTGAGACTACCTATGGGTTTCATCTCTTAATGGGTGGGAAACACACTGAGAAGTGTGTCTGACATTTCTAGTGCCCTGACCAGGATTCAAACCGGGAACTTCTGAACTTGTGGTCAAGAACGTTAACCACTCGACAATAGCACCACCCATTCCTGTATTTCTCCACTTCATATAGATATTGTATCAAATAAACACCATACGCCATACGTGTTGGAAAGTGCAAGGGAACTCGGCCTATGATTAAATCAACATTTAAATTAACATGACTCTCGATTTTGTCTCTACATACAATGAGTAGAACAATAATTTTTCATTTATTAAACAACATCCGTTCCAGCGGTGTTAGTCGTTTAATAAACAGTGATTCGGAGTACTGATACGCAGTTATTAGCCACGAAGGCCAAAGGAGTGGTTTATAACTGCACATCAGTACGACAAATTATTGTTTATTAAACGACTAACACCGCTGGAACGGATGTTATATCGATTCTAACATTACCAGATGTTACAAAAGGGGAATAAATGGAAGGCTTTATTTTCTACGCGAACTCTCATTCAACGTCATCTGGCGCAAATTTAGTTTATACCAATTTTAGTTTGGTGCTTGTAGCTTATCGAGCCACCCTCGAGTCTGCTTCCTGGAAAAACCAGTACTTGTGTCATATGAGGAAATAGGGTTGTGACCCTAGTGGGGCTAAAACCTCTAAGATGAGCGGCAAACACATTAACATTTACACCATCCCCTTAATTGATGGGTTGTTACGCTAAATAATAATGATAATATAGAACCGGCTACCTAGCAGCTTCTTTCAAATAGATCAAATAATTTTTTTAAATGATATTGCTAAAAGATTAAGGTTTTCTGGCAACTCTTGAGTACACATGGTAAAGAACCAACTTGAATATACATAAAAGAAAGGTATATTATGTCAACATTTTTTTTAATCGAATATGTATGGTTCTTTTATTATATACATTTTGTATATAAGTCTAGTTACTTTAAAATATTCAAGTAGATGTCATTTGTGTCTGAAAACTTCAAACCTGGTGCACAAATCCATAGTTTTGATCTAAATAACACGAGACACAAGTTTTTACGTTGCTATACATATTTCATTTCAGAATGGATGAGACGGATCAAGAAGATCATGGTATTCTTGACCAAGAAGCACTGTCGACATGGAAAAAGGTAGATCTTGTGAAATGGCTTACTGACCACAATAAGAAAAAGTCAGGCAACAAGAAGGTATTGATTAACCGAATAATAAGAGCGTTGCAGTTCGACAACTCCAGTGGATCTGATACCGACAGTGATCATTCTGAGACTAATAATGATGTACCAGACATTAGCACTGTAATTTCTGATTGGGAGCCATTGAAAACAGCCATGTGCCCACCAATAAGGACAGAGGATGTAGAAAACTACTTTGTTTACAACAAAAACCCGTTAACTGGCAAGACTCAAGGATGCCATAGACAGTTGAAAAAGGCCAAAAAGTTGCATAAGGAACAGTATTTGTTTAGCCTTGAATTCAATAACATGGACAAGTCACCATATTGCTGTATCCGGGCAAAGTGCAAGCCTAGTATGAAAGACACCGTTCAGGTATTTGATGGTAAGCCAGCTCGTCATTACTCCCTTCACGTCATGTTGGTGAAAAAAACTGGAAAAATTGAATGTGGACAGTGCAATTGTAAACCTGGTGCTACTGGTCTATGCAGTCATGTTGGTGCTCTTTTGATTGCAATTGTGGATGTGAAGAACGCCTGCACATCTAAAATCTGTGACTGGATTAAACCACAGACTGCCTTAGTCCTGAAGCCACATCGACTAAAGGACATCCAGATCTCAGTGCAGAAAGAAGCTCCACTTAAGCCTTATCCAGATGTCTACCAGGCTGGACCTTGCAAAGACCCAGGGATGTTTTTTAAAGACATAATGAGCAAGTTGGGTGAGGTCAATCCAGACTGTGTCTTATATAAGTCTTTAAATCCTAACATTTCTAACTTAACTGAAGTGATGCAAAAGTATGAACCACCATTTGCTTATCATGACTCTGTAGATATAAGTTCTGTTGTTTGTCAGTCACAATTTAGAACCCATACAATGGCATTAAAGTTAGATGAGACCGACATTGTTAAAATCAGAGAATCCACAAGAGGTCAGAGCCTGAATCCCTTGTGGAAGGATATGCGTACTCACATATTAACGGCGTCCAACTTTGGGTCAGTTTGTAAAAAGAAACCAGAAACCGAGCCAGATAATTTGATATCCAAGTTACGAGGCTATAACGCTGAAATTAACACAAAGGCTGTCAGCTATGGAAGAAAAAAAGAGAGTCAAGCCAGGCTGGACTACGCAAAACAACACATGGACAAATGCGGAAAAGTGAATGTTCAAACTACTGGTCTAGTTATTTCAAAGGAATTTCCTTTTTTAGGAGCAAGTGTTGACGGTATAATAAACTGTGATAGATGTGGTACTGGTGTTTTAGAAGTAAAGTGCCCATATACTGGAAGACATTCAACACCAGATGAGTGGTCAACTTCCAAATCTTCATTTGTGGATAGAGATGAAAATGGGAAGTTGCGATTGAAGGATAACCACAACTACATGTACCAGGTTGTTGGACAAATGAAGGTGTTGGATGTCAAGTGGTGTGACTTCATGATATGGACCAAGAAAGGTGTCCATATTGAAAGAATCTTCTTTGATCCTGAATTCTGGATGGATAGAATGTTGTTTAAGTTGAAGTTTTTCTACAACTCATTCTTTGTAGCAGAACTTTTCACCAACAGAGTCAAAAGAGGCAAGAAATTAATGTATTAGGCTGTGTACTATATATATAGCAATACAAATTGTGTATGAACTGAATTCAACTGATAACTTATGCTTAATATACTTTCATTCATCTGTGAAAAGTTTGAAATGTTGAAGTCAGTCTTGCCTAAGATTATGCATTCTAGTTCTAGTGACAATGTGGTTTTAGTACTTAATTCAGCTGCTTTATTTAGCATGTTAAGTGCAGTCACATTCTACTGTTGCTTGATTATAGAGTTATTCATCACCGGCTTTGTTTTTAGCTTAATGTCATGACAGGACAGTAAAATGTATTTTTCACAAAACCGTTATGAATACACAGGTGAACCATTTCTCATGAATTTCCAAAACAGGAGCAGTTTTGCATGTTTTTTTCTATTTGAAAGAAAGCTTTTATTTTGTTACTAAAAACAAATTGAAGTACTTGATAACAAAACAAAAACTTGTACAGTACATGTAACGCCTGTCCTTTGTACTTTTACACAATAATAACGTCAATGTTAGTATTAGTATGACCAAAAAAAGATTAAAGTTTCTTAAAATTGTATACAAACAAACTCGTATTTAATGTCCATCCTCCTCAAATATTAGTTTTGCTGGCTTACCATGTTTATAGAAATCTTTCTTTTGTCTTAATTTAGTATATATAAATGAGAGTTAAAAATGGAAGGAAATCTGTAAGTTTATGTGTGTTAAATATACAACAATGTATCATCAGTAATGATGAAATGAAAAAATAGGAATTAAATTTTTGTGTCTTTTCATGTCATGTGTATATAGCAATTATGTATGGGTAACTGGTATCTATTATGAAATTTTGACTTTTTCATCCATCAAGTTTCATTTAAAACTTGTCTGCCATGGCCTTCATCAGTTTTTCACTATTTTGTCATCTTGAGGAAGGTGGTGTTAAAAGCACTTTAAGGTAAACAGCAAAAAAAGATTGATACTGCTTGCTTTTCCAGACCGTTCCTTTTGAAAGAACCTTGTTCGGTATATTTAGCACATCTTTTTGATTAGTATGATTTTTTCTGTATATAGAGTAGTTATTTAATTCACTAATTTATGATAGATTAGATGATATTAAATAGTTTATTAAATGATTGGCAGATTTCCTGTTTTTATTATCTCACCTAGTGAGCTTTAAGGATTGACGATTGTCCGTCAACATTTTGATTCAAATGACATGTCCTCTGGAACCACTGGGTCAATGATGATGAAACTATGCTGACATATTCCTTGCATGAAGCAATACCAAAATTGTTCAAGGAATACCATTCCATGCAGATATCTGGTTGCTATAGAAAAACTTTAAAAATTGACTCTTAAAACAGGCTAATACTGGAAAAACTTAATAATTCTTATTCTCTGTAACCACAGGACATAGAGCTTAGATTACATGTAGCATTGCCTAGTAGACCTCTTCAATTTGTTAAAATTATGCCCCTGGGGTCAATATTGGCTCTGCCCAAATGGTCACCTGTTTAACAAAGAGGTATACAGGAAATACTGTGTGATAGATCTAGCTATTATGCCTCCAAAATGAAGTTTAGGGGGGGTATATAGGAGTCACCCGGTGGTTGGTCAGGCAGTCTGTTGCATTTTCCTTGTCCGGAGCATAACTTGAAAACTACTTGTTGGAATTCTATACAACTTCATACAATGGTCAAGCACATTGAGAGGAAGTGCAGTGCACAAGAACCATAACTCTATCTTGACAAATTACAGTTATTGCCAAGAACAATATCTCTATTTTATTTTTTTTGTGCAAAGTATTCTGTTTAGTACTACATACAGTCTTTTGAGGGTATTATTCATTTAGTGTTAGGTCTAGTTTTTGTCTTGTAGTTACATTTGACAAAACTGCCAGTGTGTTGGATGTCAAGCAATTCCTTTCATAATTTGCCTTGCGAAATCAAACACTGCACGCTTCTGCATTTAAGTGGTCAGCTACATGTACAACCAGTGTTTAACCATGCAGGCCTTTCACAACCAATCACAATTGGACAATATAGGTTTTCGGATTAGATTTATCCAACTGTAATTCAATTTGTATGGTCTGTAACATAAGTATTGGAATACCAATCATGGTGATAAGTAAGAAATGTTTGGATTTCAGGTCACACAAAAAGTGGCTAGTATTGTGTCTAGTACGGAGTATGTTTCTTTGCCTGGTGAGGATTGTAAATATAAGCTTCATCGTACAATGACTTTTTCTAAGTAAAATGATAATGACTAGGACATATAAAAAAGAAACCATATTAGTTTAAAAATAAATCTCTCTTTGCACTAAACATATACAATATATATACCAAAATATTTAACATGCAAAATCTCATAAATGAAGGTGCTTCAGTGTTAACATATAATTCTTTATGAATCAAGGGCGTATAACAGCTGAACATTATAGTCTAGTCTAACCAACAATAGAATTTTACCAAGAATTTGTGGCCATACACATTCCATGTCTGTTATGACAGCTCACAAAATGGCGCTCCCAGAGTGTGAACAAGGACCAATACAGCAGGGTTTTTTCCCAGATGTCAGGTTTGGTCTACTAAAACTTGACCAAGATCTAACTGTCATACACCTTCTGCTTGTAAATGATTTAGATAAAAAATAGAAAGAGAAAAAGTGTGACCACAGCTGTAAAAGGCATTTCGTTAGGGATGTTATTGATTAAAAGTTTTGTACCGATACATCAATTTAAAAATATCGGCGATATAGCGAGATATCGATACATGGGCGTAAAAAGGTCACGGACTACATATTCTACCAAATATCTTGACTTTATTTGTACTTAACATATGGTTCTGGTCTATGATATATATCAACCCTTGTAGTGCTGAAATATTTTTGCCTATGAGACCACATTTTATTAAATTAACATTCGTTAGAAACTGATGTTTCTATGTAGGTTGTACTCTAAGCATTCTGGGAGAAGTTAAAAAATGTCACAAGCAGAATTATGATATACAAATATTGACTTATAAGGTGATGTGCATCCTAAATAGTTAAATGTAGGCAAAGTAAATAATTTATTTTTCAGGTGCATATCACATTCATAACCTGAAAAGTTCATACTTTTTTAATAAAACATGTAAACAGCTAGAAAAAAAAGCAACATCAGACAGTATTTGTCCTTATTACTGCACATGACACATATCATTAACATACATGTGCTGTTTAATTTTTTACACCATACTGCTTATGTGTCAATTTATCTACTGCACTGAATATATGTTATCTGTTAACAGTTTATATAAAATTCTAACACTGTCTTTTCTTTTTCAAATTATACTTTCATGTAGAAACCCAGGCCACAAGCAAATTTAATAGGTAACAAATGACCACATTTACAAGTCCATGATATCAGATGGACAAATATAAACAGTTTTCCTATTTGATGTACAATATCACTTTAGTAATGGCTCATACAAATTTGTCATCGCTGTGCAAATAACGATCATTTGTTCAGCCAGATGGGCTTCTGACAATGGGAGTACAGTTTGCAATAAACGGAAATTCTTTATCTGCTCCATTTTCATTTCAACAACTATCCGTGAGGAAGCTATCTGTTGTGTTTTAAAAAACTGCGAGCTGGTCATCTGTCGTGACTTTGAGATGAATGGCGGCATATTTAAACCTACAGACGAAGGAAGTAAATCTGCTACTGTGAAGCCCTTGTCGGCCATGATTACATCTCCAGGCTCCAATTTGGGGATGAACATATGTCCATCTTCTTGAACAATATGTCTGTCCGAAGTATGGCCACCCCATACCCTAGAAATAAATGTCACCAAGCCATTCGGGGCTACACCAACTAGGACTTTAAATGTGTTATGGTGTTTATAATCACTCCATGTCAAATTCTGTGCTTTCAGAGAACCTGGTTTTTCACAAAAGAATTCTGTAGCATCAATCACTATACGTGTGTCCGGCATTTCGTGGAAACATCTGGGCAAATTAGCAAGAATCTGTTCTTTTGTTGGCCATGGAATTAGACACTGCATGTGATCGTACATAAAGTTAATCCATGTGTTCATAACTCTTGACACAGTCATGACAGACACACCAAATATGTCACTTAGATGTTCTTGCAGCAGCCCCAATCTTAGGCGAATGCATACCATGAAAAATTCATCCAGAGGTCTTAGTTTCCTTTTTCTCCCAGGTTTAGATATGTGAGATTGATTGTAATGTTTTTCACTGACAGATCGTCTCTGACCCTCCCAGTAAGTGAGTTTGTCTGCCCCATGCTTCAAAAAAGTTTCAAAAAACAGCATAAATGTCACATAATTTGGAAAGCCAGTGTAGAATCTTGTCTTTTCATCATTATGGGAAATGTCTTCAGGTTTGAGAGAACAAGGAGAAGTTTGTGTCTCTGCTTCAACAGTTCTTGTAGGCTTAGGATTCAAGTTGTAGCAATGATCTACATGTTGTTTTGTTTCCTGCTCAGACTCTTCAACCCTGTATGATGGCTCCTCCTGGAAAATCTCCACCTCATTCTCACAGCTGTATATGGAGTCATAGTATGTAGCTGGAATTTCCTCTACAAGTTTACTTGCATAGTATATTTCTTCCTCTTCATCTTCACCGGAATATGGTTGTGATATATCACCCTCCAGCTGGTCAGTCAATGGTCTTCTTGATTTTGGTTTACTGGTTGCTTTTTCAAGGTTGTAATATTTGGGCACAGATTCTCCGCGAATATATGGGGCATCGAAGTGCAACATACACACTCTGGTGTTATCTGACACAGGCAAATTTGGACGATGAAGTTTTAGACCTCTTAGCCATAGTTTCCTTCGTGTGACCTCACTTTTTGATTTTCCTCCTGGAATTCTATGTAGTTTTACTTTCATTCCATTGTCAAGAATTTGGCCTTCATACTTTTTGCACAGAACACAGTATCTCTTTCCACCCGATGTAGCTCTTCGAACTGGACTAGCTTTATCTCTAGCATCAATGTGAATGATCTGCTCCATTTGTGAAGAAAGTTGAACCACATAAACCTGAAGTAAAAATTCCATAAATTAATGAATTGCTTGTATAATTTATGAAAGGAAGTGACTGTTCGCCTGATTACCTAAACCTAGAATTTTTCGTCTAGTACGTTAGACTGGTTGTCCCGCAAATCAATTAAGTTGTACAAAAGAAACATAGCAAAGTGGTGACAATTCTTGATAAGATTTTAAAGATTAAACATTATTTCAACTAATTTTCTTGCCCGAAAAGACTGTTGTATTGTTTTCTTCCTGTTTGTATGGAGATATAGCTGACCTATAAGAACTTCTTGATAAAAGTTATGTTCAAAGCATATGATCTGCTTATAGTTTTTAAATGGAAAATGGCTGGTCTGAGAAGTGTGGACTAACTTTCAGATCTGATTTTATTGAAATAAGTTTGCAAATGTCTTCATATTTTTATGAGATATGGTAAACAGATTCTTATTGCATATGACAACTAAAGATCATTACATTTTTATGCAAAAAAAAATCATTTTTTGCTCACTGTTTGAACCCCACCCCTTGTGCTTCATTGTATTTAAAATACAGGGTAACCATCAAATTGAATATGCTCTGTATCTCAATAAAAACAAGTCCCACGCTGGTTATTATTTTTTGTTCAGTTTGTGATAGTTAACTTTGAGCAAATGCAAATTACCGGCTATTGTCACTAGTTTACAAATGTAGTAGGGGTCACTGAAATAGGTTCGGTTGAGTATCTGTAGTGCAAAACAGGGGTGTCTATGATAAACAGCACTATATAATTTTGTTGGAATATTTTCCACTTTATTATACATCACACAAGTAAAGGACTAATAACACAATAGTAATTCATAAAGATAATAGGTCTTCCCAAACAGATTTGGTAATTCTGCCTGAAGTAATCTTAGGGTCACTGAAACTGGTCCTTCGAGGATACATACTGTATCACATTCAGACAATGAACGATAAAATAAAGCTTAAACAGGCTGATGCAATTGCCCGATCGGGCTTCCAAAAATAAACTTTTTTAAAAATGAATAATTTCATACAATTTACATTCTATTACAAAGTTCAGATGTAGAGAATAAATTTAAAAGTGAATAAAAGTCATCTTGAGATTTTTTAACATAATTAAAATAAGTTTGAAATCACTGAAAAACACATTTTTTAAGATTTTCAGTGCAAATCTTCATGAATGTTTCTGAAGCAGCTAGGGTATGTTATTTGCATTAGTATGGTATGAAAAAACTCCACATCACAAAAATCCATCCAGCCATTTCTTGCGCCAGGTTTTTGGCCCTTCTACTTTCAGTTTCCATATATTTTATTGTGAAATCTAAAAAAGGACCGGCGCAACAAACTATACCTTTGTGTATCTTATTTTGGGTATCTTTATAATTATGTGTGCATTTTCTATGAATCTGAAATGTTTTAGAACTTTCTGTTGATAAGTTTAAAAGAAAATGCCAGAAATGTCTTTTCTTCACAATTTGGAGACAAATTTTTGCAGGAAAACATGAATAATTCTGTACTTTTAAACTTTTTTTAGATGTTTTTATCATACTTAGCATGTTCAAACCTTTTCCAAGTGAAGAAAATCATTTTTAAAAAAGCTGATTTTCGAAAGCCCGATTGGGCAATTTCATCAGCCTGTTAAATGCCATTTAAAATGGACAAGTATATCTTACTCAGTCGTAAACTAATTTCGCTGATTGAATCTATTTAACACCAATACGTATGAGAAGACGACCATGATAATATGTCATCAACAGATCAATGTGCACAAAATTGACGACGACCCTGACATCATACAATACACGGTCAACTGACGCAATAGCAACTGCATTTACAGTCCTGCATGATAGCCACATACTGTAGTCGACATAAGCATTGATTGATACTTACAGCTATACTGATGTCGTAGAGATATCGTTAATATCTATTATAAAATATAAAAAATCTTTCGTTTTTTCGATGTTTATTTGTCGACCGGAAACCGGAACTACCCAATGAGCAGGTGCGCGAATCAAGGGAAGCAAATCATGTCAATTTTATCGGATAACTCTGTATATCGGTAGCGTCCCATTAAAGTGCAATATTTGCACCTAAACTGGCATTGTTTCGCGTTTCCACTATAATTCAATGCCCGTAAAAACGGTCGGTAATGGTTTTTAAACGTAAAAAGGACCATTGATTTAATACTTTAGATTGACAAAAAAATATTCATGAAATGGCAGACAAATTAAACTAACATTTGTGATAATGACAAATTTTTTATGTTAAACAGAAAGAAAGTTATGACGAGTTATTTAATAATATCCTTCTTTACTCTTTGTAAAAACGCATGTCGGTTTTCCAATACACGATGGTTAAAATAGTTGGGGATGCGTGTAAGACGACCTACGTGAATTACTTATGACGTAAAGTTATAAACAATGTGACGTCACTTTCCCAAATATAGCATATAAAGAACGTTTGTTTTTATATTAAAATGCATCATTTCGATAAGTTTGTTTTTAAATATCTATTTCAAAGTGCAAGACGGTATGCAAGAAAAAGTTTCTACCATGAGATACTTGGTTCAGATGGTAATATCCGTCACTTCGGGTATTTCGCAGGAACTCGGCAGAGCCTCGTTCCCGCCAAAACAGTCCCCCTCAGTGACGGATATTTCGATCTGAACCTCGTGCTCATATAAGAAACTAATAGTTCTGTTTACAAGTGGAAAATTATGACTTTCTGATCAATAGTGGTAAGAAAAACTGTTAGTCACCGAAAATTGAATGGGATTGTTTCAGGAATTGGAACAGTTCAACGAAGATGTCCATTGAAAATTAAAGACAACACTCCTGCAATTGACCTAGTGCAAATTATTTATAAAATACAGAAATCAAAAGATTACTGGTTCTGTGCAAGGACATAGAATTCAGCGAGCGCTACTTCGTATCCCTGTGGTGTTGTGCATAGCCATACTTGTAAAAATTGTGAATTCCGTGCAGACCAAGCGTAAAATAATTACATGCATGATCATAGCTAAATCAGAAACGCTCTAACTGAAATGATTTTTCAATTCGGTATAACACTTTTATATGCGTTGCATAAATGTGAGGATTTTCAAAAGTTGTTTATTATTTCGCGTATATTGTGCATTATACCATGAATGCAATCGATCATTAATTTTCATGTCGATATTGAAGAAGTGTGTTGTGTTAATGTTTACAATGGTGAAAAAATGACATTGTAAGCTATGCTCAAGTGCCCAGTACAATGTATAATACTATGTATAAAATATTCCGTTATCAATTTAACATTATTTGTGAGATATTTTATACTTTTAAGAGATATCTAAGTATAAACAGTTTTCTTCTGATAACTTCAAAAAAAAATAATAATGATAAGAATATATATATAACATAATCTTTCCAACAATCATATCATGATGTAGCCAATGTCTCCCGTTGAATTTTATACCGGTTGTTTCTTTAAGATTACATATTGGCAGTGTACTTCTTTACATTTACGTTGTCTTTATTTGGCACAACCAATGTAGCCAAAATAAATGCCTGGAAGTTGTTAGTTGTGTTGTTTGAGAAATCCCCCACTTTATTTCCGAAGTACGTATTATATATATGTCTTACGTTTCATTTAGAAAGGTCTATTACCTGCAGTTCACGTGTATTAATTGTGATGTCATTTTGGACAGAATTAGAAGCAAACAAGCGATGCAACACGGCTGAAACACGCACTTTTCAGTGGATTTCGCATTTTTCGACACCATGAAAATTTACGGGGGCTGCTTTCACCTTTACCGTTACGAAAAGGATCCCGTTAGCCAGATTCGTGTGCCTTGACAACTTTAAATGCCTCTATCTCTTTTAAAACGGCATATTACAAGGTGACACTTGGTAGACTTGAGAAATGGTTGAAGATTGTACCCGGTTAAGCACTAGATCGAACATATGCGTCTCTCTTCATTATAAAATTACTAGATCGAACATATGCGTCTCTCTTCATTATAAAATTGTGTGCACTTCTGGGTGCTGTGGGGCTCGTTTTGGCAGGGTCCGTATATTACGTAATATACGGTCCCTGGTTTTGGGGAGGCTGCGTTTTTGGTACGTGGCATTCCCTGTTTGATATTATTTTTGTTTTGAGGTACTTCTGAGATGAAAACTGTAGACACAGTTAATTTTTTTGGAAAAGCAAGAGTTGTCGTTTGTAACTGAGTTGTCGTTCGTTTCATAGAGAGCACAATCTAATCTACGCTGATAAAAATAGAAATCAAAGGACTGAAAGTGCTGGAGGGTCGATTGTCTCTGAACAACACAGACTGTACACATACATGTGTAAATATCAGGACAACCCATGCATGAGTAAAGTTATCAACAAACTGGAGACACAAATGTCCACAGAGTTTGACCTTTAACCATATGTGTAAACTTTACTTTTGATAGGAACCCATGTGCTTACCTTTTGCATTCAGTGACTACATGTATGTTCAACTACCCTATAAAGTATCATAGCTGTGAATGGTAACTGAGAAGTGGATTTTTACAAACCTGAACTGAAAATTCAAAGTTTGCACAACTTTTAATGTCATTCAAAAGTTATGGGATTTGCCCATAGGGTTGATTGTATTGTGTCAATAATACAAAATAAATTCCTATCCTAAATTGTAGGCAAAAACTGAACAATGAGCAAGATCAAAGAAGACACAGAGTAAATTAATAACTGAACAAGAAAAACAGTGATACAAAGTATCACAGCGGGCCCACAAACAAAACTGACATGTAAATATTCTAGAAATTGGTGATGATTGATGTCGAGGCATGGCCCTAAAAGAACCCAAGGAAACCAATTCTGGTTGTACAAGCAAAACCTGACACGACTACTGACTGAACTTTACTGTTATCGATTTTTTTGTATACAGTATGTCTTATTAACATTATCCTTATAAGTTTGACATGAATGAAGTTTTCTATGATTATTTGCTGTAAAACATTTAAAATGGTTTAAATTTATAAGTAAAACAGAAGAAAAATGTAAAAAAAAAAAGTCTGTATTAGATGGGTTTCGAACTCGCGTCCGCCGCAGTAAGTCAGCGCAAATTCAATTTCCAGTATCTCTACCAACTGCTCTACGTCCGCCGACTATAGAGTTAAAGGTAAAAAACGAGTTCTTATAAATTTTTATGTCCAAGTCGTTCGTTCGCGCATTAATAGTATTTACGATTAATTACACATTTAAAGAACAATAACGAAATAATATTCTATTCTGAAGTGTTTTTGAATTATTTAGATTTATTACTATATAATTTTGAAAACAGAAATCGCTATAATGCCTAACAACTGTTTATATGGAACTACTTGTTTGTATGTTGTGCGTTCGGCCGTAAGGCCGACATACTCTGTTAACTTTGGCTCGATTTTAACAATCGACCCAAAAAAGCGCTTTTCACGTTTCAGTCGAAATCTACGCTAAGAAAAATGGATGATTGCCTTTTCCACTTACACAGCCTATGACATTATAGAAACGAAGTACAGTCGACTGATTATTCTTTGTTCAATATTTTTCATATCTTAATATTAACACTTATAATTAATGCCGAAAGCGAAAACATTCGATTTTCGGCGAAACTTTCGTACTTACCGAGGATTTTCTCCTCATTGACGGTGCCTGTTTAGACATAATTTAACGTGCTGATTCCTTGGTTTGTAATTGTGCTTATTAGGTCCACCAACCCCGTTCGAGGTATAGTCGGTACGACCCGGTTGATTCCTTGATTTATGCTGAAACAATATATACTGGCCATTACTCACAAAGACAACAGAAATGGCAACAACATTCACAAATACCTACCCTGCGTTAAAACGCGCATTTGAAATTAGAGTTGCTGTCAACGCGGGATATGCTGTCAATGCCGGAGGTTGTACACTGTGGTTTATATCGATTGATCTCTAAAATTGACCTTACGCCAGGAGAGGCATAGCCACGCCCACCGAAATCAAGGGGCACTACTCCTGCGAAGTCCGACAAACGCACGAAACGCTCATACAGATCTCTATTGAACTAAGTCTGAAATCATTTGTTTTATTCATATATTTGATAATATTTAACTGTCCTATCATCCTTTTGCTGATTTCAAAAATATTTTCATAAAAAAACACAAACTTTACTTTGAGTGAATTTTTTTTTAAAGATTTCTAGTATCCAAAACGCGTGCGGCATTCTGTTAACAGATTGAGGCTAGTTATTTGCAGACGCGTTGCAATCATTTGTATTGCCATGAAATTGAAATGTTATTTTAATTAGCACCATAAAATAAGTTATCACATATTTACGGTAGTATTATTATGTCCGCTGTGCATTAATTATCAAATACTCTTCAAATTGGCGTTAATTGAAAAGCTCTTAAAGATTAGATATCGATAAGCATTAAACATGTGTCAACAGTAAAAGTAGCTGTGTGACCATGGTTTCTGATCTGTATTTCGTGGTAGACTTAATTTTTGTATGCAGTTCTGCGAACCGGATAAGGGATGTTATGTTTGAAACAATGTGACACTTTTATAACTAAAGCAAAACCGATGATATACAGTAGAGCATATAACTTCTGAATGATGCCTCCACATGAAAATCATTTTTTTTTAAAGTTTATTATTGGTATTGTTTCTTTTTGGTGTTGTTGTTATTTTCTAAAATGATAAACAACTGTATGTCCAGCTATAGCATCATTTATTTGTCACAATTACTTTTGAAATCAAACGTATCAGATGCATCTGACTGACTGACTAATTGGAGTTATTTACTCTCGCTACCGGTCGTAGACATATGACCGAGCATGACTTATATTATCATTGTGCACTTAAAGTTTATGATGTGGAAGTCCCCAAACAACCAGATGCATCGGTCAAAGTCTTTCAAATATATGTACACACACATGATGACGCGTTTTAATAACTTAAAGATACATTTTACAGGGCATGCATTTCATTTTTAACTACGATCCCCTCCATGGTTGATTGGTTACAGTCTTACTTATTATCATTAAACATATCCTTAATTTAGAATCACGAGCTCGAGTTTAACTACCTTCCATGTTTCCTAAGCTTATTTGAAGAAGTTGGCAGTTTCGTAGATGTATAGTACATGTCATTCCCTAAAACGATGGTTGCTCAAGTTGTAAATAACTGAAATACTGTTGAAACAGGGCGTTAAAACGTTATGACAAGAAACACTATTAAAGTTTGAGTTTATTTCGGCAGGATAAATCTTTGAGAACCTCTGAAAGAACGTCAGTCCTCTTGCTTTATTTCTTTAAAAAAGTTTTATAAGATCATTACAAAACGTATGAAGAATCATAAAACTCATAGAACATACATACTAACCCCGTAAACACGATTTACGGTGTGACCATCACGATAAAACTTGTTTATTTCAAAGAAATACTCTTTCTTACATAGAAAATACCTAATATTACATGTCCGTCAACGGATGCATTTTGAATGTTTGACGGACAAAATGGCGGCTAATAACCACGTTCGTCACATGTTGTATCAGCTAGCTGTTTGATTGGTCTGATAAGAGATTCTTATCTGTCAATCAAGAACCTGGCGTAAGGTCAATTGGATTTCACCGTGCTCAAATTGACACCTCTTTTTAAAATCAATTTGTAGCGGGCTATAAAACAACAGATGTTTTCAAATCAATTAAAGACCTCTCCAAATCAATTACAGACCTCTTAAAAAATAGCTGAAATAGAGCTACACCTTCAATATCTTCAATCGAATTGTAGAGGAAACAGCATCTAGAGCATGCCTATAAGTAGTATTGCTTTCAGTTTTATCCACTTTTTCGTTGTATGTATTGTTCCTGCTAAGCTAATCTATGAAAAAATAAAATATGTTAAAACTGTTTTCAGCAGAATTTGTCTTCAGCGGGTAAAAATGTGGGTTTTAAAACACCGTTGGTTTCATTACGGAACAACATATATATGTTCCTCAAACTTTCGCATTTCTTCATGTAAACTATGGTTTTTACTTAACATGTAAACATGTTATTCAAAACTGGGAATGTTTTGGTCAAAATCGCGATGTGGGAACGGCAGGGGATGTTTTGGTCGGCTTAGGTCGAAACAGCCTGGTGCTATTTGGTGATGGCCGAATCTGCCCTGGTCCGTATTCGTGAAAGGTAATTTCCGGTTCCGGTGTCCTTGTTGATACAACCATATGAACTTTAACTAAATTTCTATAGATTAAAATGCCTGAAGTGCAACGCACAGGCGAAGGCAAACTTCAGAGAACATGGGATCCATGGAAAATGTTTGATGTCTCGACAGAGGAGCTTGAAATGATGAAGAAACGGAAAGCGATGGCTGCAGCGAGAAAAGCTGAATTTAGAATGATAAAAAGTAACCCTGCGTTCATTGTTAATGGTGGACTTGGAGGCCACATTGTAAGTTAAGAAATGTATCCCAATAGTATCATAATAATAATGATAGTCTTATCTAAAGTTAACAAGACACAAATACCAAACTAGAGGTGTTCATTATAGCTTTACATCCAGAATGGAGATCTCCATCTTTCTTGTCAACGTCATACATACTCACACCTCTGACGAGTATTATGGGCAGTGTGCATATATTGTATGGAAACTGGTAACTCTTGTTAGTTAGTATTTAGGCTCTAAAAACTGTTTCCCACCTGTTGGTTGTCAAATATCACATGCCGCCAGCATTGGTTCTCTTCGTGGTGAAATTTCAAGTTTTGACGTGTCTTGTCAATAGCTCCCAGAACGACATAGTCACGTGATGACGCATATCAACATCTTTTTTCGATTTAGCAGGGATAACATTATGTTTTCACTGAGGCAAATCAAAATTGTTAGGATCTCCTGCTCTCTGAACAGCTGATATATCCTGGTGGGTTGTATTACCGGTGTATTTAAATTTCAGAAACAAATTCTGAAAAGAATTATGACCATTCACCTGATATATTTGATTTGTTATTGTCCTATACCATTTATTTATAATTTATGTAAAAGACAGATCATGTTAAGAATTCTTTCAAAGTAAAACATACGCAAACGTAAACACCATTTAGTCTATTTTTAGTAACAGTCTTGGAGGGTAATCCCGTTGCATTGGTAAATTTCTATCCTTTGTCGTTCTTCAGGTCAAATATAACTAATACAATTGAGTCAGTGGTATTCAGGTGAGTCACTAGGTTAGTCCTTCGCAATTTTTTAATCACTGACATATAAAATAATGTAATAAAAATGTGTTTCAACAAGCCAAGTGTTAAAACATTTAAAAGAAACACTGTTAAATAACAGTGATTGATACAGCGAGTGTTGGGGTTGAAACATTTAGGGTTCGTATACCTAAAATTTGTAAATCTCACATCTTGTTATTTAGCATGTATCAGTGTCTATGTACAACATGCAAATTATGTTGTGACGTCATTCACAAGTTACGTTTGGATCATTTTTCGGAATGCCCCGGTAATAAACGACCACTGGTAATACCCTCCCTGACTATACATTCAAAATACCTCCAGCATAGGTTCTCCCACTCTAAAATAATAAAAGATTTGAAACAACAGTTGTATGATTAATAACCAAGTTGGGGGATTCAAGATCAAGGCATCAAGCAGGTTCGCAATATGGGAGGGCTAGTGGTATGGGGAAAAGTAAGTACTTAAAGAAGTCATGAGTTATTATAGGTAACTAGGTAGGATTATTACTACAACATTGTAGTATATTTTGTAAAAGTTCTAAAACATAACCAATGACGCCTGTTCTCATGGGTGTTCCAGCAAAGGGTATGCTGCAGGTCTGTCATATAAGTATCTCTAGAGTAATCATTTTTATGCCCCTAAAGGGCAGCAAATTAAAATCGCAGTGTCCGTCTGTCTGTGCACCCCCCTTGCACATTTGTGTCTGGACTGTAACTTTGTCATTCATTGAAGAAATTTTAAAATAACTTGGCACAAATGTCTAGCACATCAAGATGACATGTCGCATGCAAGACCCACGCCCCTACCTCAAAGGTAAAGGTCACTCATAGAGTTTGAAGGAAATGGAATTCTCTATATATGCACACATTCGTGTCCGAACTGTTACTTTGTCATGCATGGAAGGATTTTAAAATAACTTGCACATCAAAACGATGTGTTGCGTGCAAGACCCACGTCCCTACCTCAAAAGTCAAGGTCACACTTAGAGTTTTAAGGTAATGGAATCCTCTATATTACATACATTTTGTATGCACACATTCATGTCCCGACTGTAACTTTGTCAAACATTGAAGGATTTTAATATAACTTGGCAAAAATGTCTAGCACATCCAGACGCCGTGTCGCACGCAAGACCCATGTCCCTACCTCAAAGTTAAAGGTCACACATAGAGTTTGAAGGTAATGGAATCTTCTATAGATGCACACATTTGTGTCCGGACTGTAACTTTGTCATCCATTGATTGATTTTAAATACTTCGGCACAAATGTTCAGCACATCAAGACGATGTATTGTTGCATGTCCCTACCTCAAAGGTCAAGGTCACACTTAGTGTTTAAAAGTAATGGAATACTGTATGCATGGTAACTGTCATGCATGGATGGATTTTAAAAATACATAGCACAATTATTGAGCACATGGAAAGGACACAGACTGTGAGACACCTCTTTCGGGGGCATTCATCACTTGTGAGGGACAGCTCTTGTTTACCAATCTGATTGTGCTTTGGTGGACCATTTCAAGCCTATGATTGAATATTAACCTGGGTGTGTGGCGACCATACAGATATTGCAGCACTAACAATATCAATGGAAATAAATTATAGAAGAAAAGCACCCCCCTCAGTTTATTTTGTTTGACCCTACCTACAAAATTCCAACAGTAAAACATCAGGAAAAGACACAACTGGGTAGTAAAATCATTTGCAGTGTAACTGTGCCAGAATTGGTTTGGAGCAGGAAAATCCTGAGAATTATTGGTGTCATATACATACACCTACATACATATGGATTGGCAACTTCTAAAAAGCAATAAAATGATGTCTGGAAAGAATAACCCATAATGCCTAGAGAGGGCTCAGCGACAGCTCTGATAACATGCACTTGTTGTTAGGCATTGCTTAAATAAAGAAAGGGGTAACTCCGATAGTTGATTGACACAGTCACCCTAGTTCTTTGTTTGAAGATATTTCTTGTTATACAAATCTATTTACGTACATGTACCTTAATACAATAGTTTTATAAGGCATCAATTGTGTTGAAATGTATTGGAATAGCATTTTGTTTCCCCAATATCTCTGTAAATAGTCAAGATAGAGTCATGGTTATTATAAAAGTGCTGCACTTCCCCTCATTATGCTTGACCTTTGTATGAAAGTGAAGTTGTAATGAATTCCAACTATTAGTTTAGGTTGGAATTCAATGCATTAGTCAAGCACAATGAGTGGAAGTGCAGTGTACAAGAACCATAACTCTTTCTTGAATCATTAAAGAGTTATTGCCAAGAACCATAACTCTATCTTCATTTTTAGCTCACCTGACACAAAGTGCCAGAGTGAGCTATTGGGATCACATTTTGTCTTTGGTACAGCTGTTAACATTTTCCTTTAAACAACATCTCCTCTGAAACCACTAGGCCATTGATAATGATATAACTTGTCAGTGATGTTCCTTTCATAATTGTTCAATTAGTTCCATTTCATGCAAAACTCTAGTTGCCATGGCAATGGAAAGGAAAAACTTTTAAAATCTTCTTCACAAGAACAGGAAGGCCTAGAGCTTAGATATTTGACATGTGGCATTACGTTGTTGACCACTACCAAGATTATGACCCTCAATTCAAAATTGACCCAGCTAGGAGGGTTACTTGTTTTTACAAAGGAAAAGCTATAAAGTCTTCTCTGAAACTACAAGGCATAAAGCTTAGTTATTTGGCATGTAGCATAACCTAGAAGACCTCTACCAATATTGTTCAAATTATGCCCCCTGGGTCAAAATTTACCCCAACCGGGGGTCACTTGTTTTTTCATAGGCTTATGTAGGAAAAACTTAAAGAATCTTCTTCTCTGAAACCATGAAGCCTAGAGCGTATATATTTAGCATTTAGCATTACCTTGTGGACCTCTACCTAGAATGTCAAAATTATGAAACCGGATTTCCCTTGTTTTAATATAATGCTTAAAGCCCAACGCCAAATCGAATTTTCTTTTAAATCTAGAATCATAACGGGCATCTTCTCAGAAGGAAAAATATAACATACTGCATTGAAGGTGACCATATTGTGATGAAAATTTGAGTTTAACAAAAGAAGTAATAAGTCATAATTTACCTTTTCAAAAACGAAAGTAGGTTTTCCCGTTTTCAAATATCTTTGTAATTTTCCAGAAATCTCCCAGAGAGAGGCTGTAGAAAGGTTGTACATAAATAAGCATGCCTATTTTGAATTATAATGGATGATGTTTACTTTCAATTATGTGCAAAGTTTATGTCTGACTGTTTACAATAAAAGCAAAAGTAGGACAAAAAGACCACCCAGGTCAATCTAAAGAAATACACAAACATTCACTTGTTTTTCTGTAGCAGTATTTCAAACACAGAAACACTCCACGGCTATTGTAAAGTTTTAGAAGCCAGTTTCAAACTGTATTTCCCTGTTACAATTCCAGATTTAAAAGAAAATTTTAGTTGGTGGTAGTAATGGACCTTTAAGTAGGAAAAACTTTGAAAATCATCTCTAAAACCACAAGGCCTTGAGCTTAGACATTCAACCTATGGCATTTCCTACTGGACCTCTACTAAGATTGTTCAAATTATGACCCCGGCACAAAATTGACCTAACCCTGGGGTCTCTTGATTTTACATAAGCTTATATAGGAAAAGATAAAAAAACCTTTATTTCTGAAACCCCAAAGCTTAGAGCTGAGATATTTAGCATGTATCATTGCCTAGTTGACATTTTCAAAGAATGTCCAACTCATGTCCCCTAGGTCAGAATTGACCCTTTCTGCTATTGATGACCTTTATTATAGCCAATGGTAGCCAGGTGAGCAATATAGGGTCATCTTGGCCCTCTTGTTTTGCAATGTATTCTGTCACTAATAATTATCTTCTTCATTTGACAAAGAAGCTTTGTGGGGTTATTTATTACATTCTTTTATTTTGCTGATGCATTAATCACCACTAGTCCTGTGTTTTGTCCAAACTCGAGGTATCTGTGCAAATATTTGCACAGATGCTTTAATGCCTCGTGTACAGGTAGGTTATCATTTTCTACTGTACATTACTGGTATAAAGCACATACATGTATGTTTCAGGTGGATCCTGCTGTCAAGAGATGGGAAGCAGCCAGGGCTACATACGGTGATTTTTTCAAGGTCAACCGAAAAAATACCAGTTTCCTGTTCTTATGGTACATTCTACCAATTGTTGGTGTGTACAAGTTTACACGCTGGAATAATGTACGTATTATACTATGCATTGCCACTACATCGCCATGAATTTTGTTATCATCTAGGTATCCACCGCCTTCGCGGAGGGGATATGGGAATGGGCTCTGTCTGTCCGTCACACTTTTGTCAGGTGCATTACTCCAAAAGTATTCAAGGGTATTTATTTAAACTTTACACACAGACAGAGGGGACAAGTGCCCAACAACCATTACTACCTTGCCTAATTTTTTTTTTATCCCTTTGTTATATTTCCTTGATTTTTCTTGTCCAAAGTACTCAAGGGAATTACTTGAAACTTAATACAGTGATATAGCACAATGAGGGCCAGTACTGAACCATATCCTCTGTAAGAAACTGCCCTTTTCATCACATAAAGAGTCATGGTCGGTAGCAGGGCTCGAACCTATGACCGTCGGTCAGGGAGCGGTTACAATGAAATAAAGTCATTGACTAAGCACTGGCCCCTGGAGGGGGACGTCACCTTTCTTTCCTTTGTAAAAAAAGTTCTGGTATACACACTGTTACTAAAAAATCATGTTATGTTTACTTTCTACATAGAATGACTGTACTGTAGGTTATAATTACAGTTCTATACAGTACTTTAAGAGTTGTACAGTAATGCAAAAATATAATACAGTGCTAGAATAGGAGAATACTAGTCTACCATACTTGGTAACATTGTCGTGATTGAACACATTATTGAAGTTGTTGTAATATTTTTATTTCAGGGTAAATATGAAGAGAGTTGTAGAAAAGGAGAGATTCCAACAAACATTAGGAGTAGAAGAGCATTTTTAAATATGCCTTAAGTTTTATAGTTCCTTTATTGGAAATTAGTACTTTATAGCATATACTGTTGTTGAGAATTGACGTTAACACCAGAATACGTGACTTTAATCTTTAGCGGTCAGTTCCTCCCGACTTGATGTTGCAATTTTAAAGCTATGTAATACTATTGACATGGTGCAGTATGTGCAGTAACAGTTACATAGGAATAATGTTCAGAATTTGATATTGATTACTGTTGTGTAAAATAAATAATTTGTCGTCAGAATTGTTTTTGTGATGTGATACTCCTCATGTAATTTCTCCTTTTGAAATACCCAGGTACTTTCAAGCTCACTTGAACTCACTTGAACCAAAGGCTAGAAGCTACATACATTTAATTATAACCAAACCAAGCTGAAATGTTCATGGCCATGATACATGTAATTTTATCAAGTTTAACTTTGGCCTGGTCAGACAGTAAAGTTTAAAGGCCCTTGACTTACCAGAATGAAAATCTACCATATTTAATTATACATGTATTTACACTTTCAGCAGTATCACTTCTTCATTATCAAAATTACAGTAAAGAAACAAATTATATACTAACCGAATATAGCGATTGGAAAAGCAATAGCAAAGCGATAGCTGGAACAGCTGACATCATTATTATTTCTTTTTGGATATATATTCTACAACAGTAAGAATATTTATATTTTGTTTGCACATGAGGAATTTAAGTAGCTATTGGTGGTTTTACATGTTCAAAAAATAACACTTCCAGCCAAAAATACAAGGCAATATTTGGAAATCCTGTGTACTTAGTATTTACAATTATGTTTGAAGGTGTACCCACTTTTTATTTTCACCACCTGCTTGTATGTCCATCCCATCAAACATTTTTGAGAAGTAAACATAATTTCTTCCGTTTCTGCATATCAATAAACAAGAGGTACATGATGGCCCTATATTGCTCACCTGAATACAAGTCCACTTGCCTTAATGGGTGTGGTCGATTTTGACCCAAGAGGCATGATTTGAACAAAGTAGGTGGAAGACCACAAGACAATGTTACATACCAAATGGGTTTTCCTATATGTCTCTGTAAAACAAGTGACCCCATGGGCGGGGCCAATATTGACCCAAAGGGTATGATTTGAACAACATTTGAAGAAGTCTACTAGGCAATGCTACAAGCTAAATATCAAAGCTCTTGGCCCTAGATTTTTAAAGTTTTTACTGTATAAGCTTTTGTAAAATCAAATGACCCCCTGGAGGGGTCAATTTTGACCTGGGGGTTATAATTTGAACAACCTTAGTAAAGGTCCACTAGGCATTTTTACATTCCAAATATCTAATCTCTAGGTCTTGTACACCTTTGATAGAGCAGCATGCAAGGAACATCCCTGCAAAGTTTCATCAACATTGGCCTGGTTGTTTCAGAGGTGATATAGTTTGAATGAAATGGTGGACAGACGGATGCCGGACAGAATGCGATCCTAATAGCTCACTCTGGTACTTTGTGCCAGGTGAGCTAAAAACATGGGTGGTGCTATGGTCGAGTGGTTAACGCTCTGGTCTACCAATTCAGAGGTCCTCTGTATGAATCCCAGCCGGGGCACTGCTAAAAAGAAATCTCCTTATTAAGAAACTTCTCTCCGGTTGTGAAATGTACGTGTCTCAAATTCATAATCACAATTCATTGCTGTTTGTTTGCTGTAAAATACAATAATTTAAAAGAGGAAAGAGAATTAAAAAAATCTATATAGTTTACATGCATTCATTTGTTACTTAAAAGAAATTTGAAATGCTGAGGGTATCGCCAATTGCAAGTATACTCCTTGTGGAGTGATGCAATCTCTGGAGATGATGATGATGGAGCTACATATGAAGCTCAATGTGTATTCTGCTATTTCTGCATAATTCCAATTTCTCATATCAGTGTTTAAATGGTTTTCCTATGCAACACATTCTTCTTTTAGAGGGAATGTTTCTTTATTGTTTAATCATCTTAAGTAAGCGTTGTCTGCAAATTCATACAAATGACCGAATTTGTCTACCGGTCTTCAAACTCCATTCAGTCATTCATGCTTTACTGTTACATGTACCAAAATGGTTCATAAGGGCCTGATATGTTTGGTCAGTTAAAATTGAATGATGCACATTTTTTTCAAGAAAAAATCCAGCTGAAAGAGGTGTGTGTAAAAAGGGTAGAGGAAATAATAGCTTTTAACCCAATACACCAAACTCTTCCAGCTTCCAGAACGAAATAGTAACTTTCCAAATACAATGTATTACTTTTCCTATTTTGACTGGTAGAGTCAATTTAAAAAAAACAACAGGAATTTCTTCCCTTCCACTGCCGAAATCTCTACCAATAACTACAACACAAGGGAGATCACTGGGGAGAAAGGAACTATTATTTTATTTGTCCAAATTTTTATTTCTAAAGCACCAACTTCAAATACTAATGCGGCATTATCATTAGTTTAACACATTTAAATGCACAGCAACCGAAAATTGCTTTTGTAAAACTGTCACCAAAAAAACACTGCAGTAAGATAAGCATAATGTCACTTTAACATAGTTAATCAACGCTTTTCCGTTTGGTGTAGACCAAAGTGTCACAAAACTCGTATGGTGTCAGCTGATATATATGTCTGGATAGGTCAGTGTTTAAGATCAAATGGAAATCTATTTTACGTCAGGTTGTTCTGCATTTACATTTGACTTGCAGCATCTTGAAAACTAAGATATAGCCACTTTGAACAGCACGAAATTCAACTGCATTCAAATAAATAGTGTCTTTGCGGAGATGATTTGATCACCGTCTTGCTTGCTACACTTGACATGCTTCCTGTTGTGTTGAACATGTCTGGTCGTGGTATAGTTGTCTTTTTACATCTGTATTTATTCTCTTAAACCAAAAAGACATCTTACGTCTCAAGTGTGTACTTTATGTTGATTTGACTTGGAAGAAATGTCTACTTTAACATGATCAGTTTGACATCACGAAGGAAGATAGAAAGATTCAATTCATTTTCATTCAATTCAATATTTTATTTACAACGATAACCAAATGCTTAGTGAACAAAAACCTTGTGGTCGTAAAACCATAATTTTGCAGTAGACGGCCCATTCTAGCTCATGATCGAGACATGCACACTTAAACCAGATTAAAATACTATTATACGTGACACTTCTCAGATACATCATATGAACCAGTGTCTGCTGAACCAGAACAACCCACACATGGAGTTCGAATCTTAGCTGCTTGATCTAGACTTGCCAGAATATTTTATAGTCCTGAAAATATTGTTGGGCATAATATCTATTCTTACAATAATGAATATAAATGGAAGTGGGGTACTGTTACATTGTGAAATTTTACTAAAACTCAACAAAACCATATAAAATCACTTCTTTGAAATTGCTAAAAATGGACAGTTTAATCAATACTTGACAAACAATTGGCTACCAATCCGGAGGTCCCCAGTTCGAATCCCAGCCAGGGCACTGGAAATTTTAGAAACACTTCAGTGTTTCACACCCATCTAGAGATGAACTGGTTAGAAACTCAAAGGTAATCTCAAATGTATCGGTGCTATACATCGGACACATAGAAAAGAAAATTGATCAGAATGTTTGTCTTGATGAACTTTTAGTGAGTAAAGTGGGGTCAAAAATTAAGTCATCAGACACTTTCTGGGAAGTTTTTTTGGAGTATAAAAAAGCTACAAACATCTTCATGGTTCAAAATTTAATTAATTTACAGTTCATTGATCAAATAAAAACCTTTAAGGTCAGTGAAGAAATTTATATACAACTAATGGCAAAAACATACCAATAATGTATGATATATGTGATGTGTACATGCAAGCCTTTATTTATGATGATGATATTGTTCTTAGTTTTTATCTTTGACATTTATTTTGAATTTGACTTGTGATAATGAAACAAAAAGTAACAGCAAAAAAAAAATTTTAATGTATGCATCAGAAATTTCACTGGCAAAAGAGAACATGGCAGTCTAAAAGACAGCTATATCCCCGCCGCAAAAATGAACATTGAAGGAATTAATGTTACAAAGTGTAGTTTTCTCGGAGGTGCACACTGCGGATTTCTAAAAGGCAAATAAAGTTACTGATGTGTTCAAGTAGTCAAAGAAAAGGTATCTGTGAAACAGGGACTTGTACCTGTCTAAACAGCTAGCATTGTCTTCATCCAACCTCTAGTTTCATGAAAATCCTTCAAGGGGTTAAGGAGGTTGGAGTGTCAGGAAATGTTAAGATACAAACCTTTGACCTTGAGTTATGACCTTGACCTTGAGCCAGCGCAACCAGCTCATGGGTTCTGCACTCTGTATTGATGACATGAACATCTGACCTGAGTATCATGAAAATCCTTAAGGAGTTCAGGAGATATGGAGCAGACAGGAAGTGTTATACTCAAATCTTTGACCTTAAGTTGTGACCTTAACCTTGAGCCAGCTTGATCGATGCATGGGTCCTGCTAATCGTCTTGATAAGGTGACATCTGACCAGAGTTTCATGAAAATCCTTCAAAGGGTTAACAAGATATGGAACAGACAGGAAATGTTACGGAGGGAGTCCATTCCTATGCTAAAAACAAGAAGGCCATGATGGCTCTATATTGCTCACTTGAATACAAGTCTTCTTGCCAGTTGGATGTGGTCAACTTTGACTCAAGAGGCATGATTTGAACAAAGTAGATGGAAGACGACAAGACAATGTTACATACCAAATAGGTTTTCCTATATACGTCTTTGTAAACAAGTGACCCCCCTAGGCTGGGCTAATATTGACCCCAGGGGTATGATTTGAACAAACTTTGAAGAAGTCCACTAGACAATGCTACATGCTAAATAACAAATCTCTAGGCCCTGTGGTTTCAGAAAAGATTTTTAAAGTTTTTCCTATATAAGCCTATGTTAATCCAAGTGACCCCCCTGGGAGGGTCAATTTTGACTTGGGGGTCATAATTTAAACAATCTTGGTAACGGTCCACTAGACAATGCCACATGCTAAATATTTAAGCTCTAGGCCTTGTGGTTTCAGAGATTTTTAAGTTTTTCCTATTTGTTGCCATTGCAACCAGAGTTCTAAATGGAGTGGAATTCTTTGAACAATTTAAATAGAGCTTCATGCAAGGAACATCCCTGAAAAGTTTTATCAACATTGGCCTAGTGGTTTCAGATGAGATGTCGTTTAAAGGAAATGGTGGACGGATGGACAGAAGCCGGATGAAATGCAATCTTAATAGCTCGCTCTCAACACAAAATGCTACCCAAATGACCATGCCCAAAAACTGCAATGCAATAAACTGCTGAATCTAATGTTAACAATTGGTATATAAAAGCTCTATAAAACTGATTTTTATATCCTCAGCTTTAGTAGCAGATCAATTCTAATCACTGTCTAACATGTGCCACAAGAGATGAAATATCTCCATAAGTTTTGGAATGCATTATTCAGCTACATGTTGCATCTATCTATCAACCCTAAAGTCAATAGGGGTCATGACACTTGTCAACTTCTCATAAGTAATCAAATGGTTGTTTGATGATTAAGAGAATTCCTCATAGAAGAAACAGATTTTAGTTCACCTGGTACAAAGTGCCAGGATGTGCTACTACCAGGTAGAACCTTCTGGTGTCTGTCTACCATTTCCTTCAAATAACATCTCCTTTGAACCATTTGACCAATGTAGATGAAACTTGGCAGGAGTACCTCTTGCATGAAATTGTTCTAAGAATTCCATACCATGCAGAGCTCTGGTTGCTATGACAACACATAAAAAACACTTTAAAAATCTTCTCTGAAACCACAAGGTGTAAAGCGGAGATATTTGGCATGTAGCATTGCCCAGCTCTACCAAGATTGTTCAAATCATGACCCCGGGTGAAAAATTGACCCTGCCCAAGGATCACTTATAGTGAAAACTTCAAAAATCTTGTCTAAAACCACAAGGACCAGAGTTTAGATATTTGGAATGTAGCATTGTGTAGAAGGCGTCTACAAAGTGTTCAAATCACTATACCCGGATCAAAATTGACCCTTCCTGTGATGTGATTGTTGAACTTGCATTATGGTGAGGGATATAGAGCCATCTTGGCATTCTTGTAATATGCATCACTAGTGACCTTTGATCAAAGGACACTATAGTAAATAGAGATAATCTACTCTTTATAAACTATATAACTAGCAAGTCTGAAAAATTATGCAATGATCATGACTGAACTTGTTCTAAACAAGCCTGCTTGAAAAGTCACAAAAATATCCACAAAGTTTCTTAAAATTGAACAGTGGAAAGCTGCCTAGAAGTTTAAGCAAAAATTTATGCTTTTGAAATTATGATGTACTGCTGTTTAGGGTAGTGTAGAAAATGTTGTGTTAGAATCAAAATAATAAAGCTGAAATGTGCTTTAAATGTTTTAAAACTGAATAAAATACAGACAGCAATTCAGATCAGAAAAATAAAATTGCTCCTGCTTAAAACTCTTGGTTTTATAACTACTCATCTGAAATCCTGGCTGTATTTTACCCAACATTAACATGCAAAAAGATAGTTATTACTTCTTTATTAAATGTGGCTTTTATAGTGTACACAAGCTACAAGTGCATATCAGACAAACAATGGACATCAGGCAAACACAACAGCTCGCCTTGAACATGCTGAGGTGAGCTAAAGCAGATGGTGGTCGTAGATGGTAATTATACCTCATCTCCATAGAGATTACAAACACCATTGAATCTTCATCATAAATTCATTAAAAACCATGTTAAAAACATAAAATTACTTTTTAAAAGTTCATTAATATGTACAAATTTACACTATATACACATATGAAACAGCTGACAATATGCTGATTGAATTAACAAAATATTTGAGATACAATGCCATGTACAATGAAATGATCACTTCTATACAATATGGTTAATCAATTTGTCCCTCATTAATAATAACTGATCAGCCAAACATTTTTCAAGCAGACAAAATTCTCTTTTTTCCAGATAATGTTACTGAATTATTTGAAGAATTTTCTGAAGATGTTTCTGTTTAGTTTTGTGCCTGTCTGGATTTCGTAATTTCAAGAACAGAAGAGTTTTTATTGTTTATTAACATCTCCGTCAGTCTCTGTAGCTACCATGATTCCTTGCATCTGACCCTGCTGCGTCTGCCCTGTCCAACCCTCGTACGTGACCACTGTGATACCACCCTCCCCTTTGTCTCCCATCTCTGCCCTTGTTTGTGCTATTGCTTGTTGTATGGCTATTTCCTTCTTGTTTCTTTCTTCCAGTACTGCTCGCTGGATCTGATGGGCAGCCTCTGCCTTCGCTTGTGCCAACATCTGGTAATGCATTACAATACAAAAATAAAATTAAGAAGTTCTGCTAGACAAAACTTTCTGTTTCATATCTAATAACTTCTGCATTTTCCGAGTTTGAAATTCTGTGCATAAATTCCAATACATTTGAATCTTGTTTTCTTGGAATATAAATATAATGCAGTTTTTATATTAATTATAAATTCAAGACATGTCAAAGATAAACCATTTTAAGAGAGAATATCAAAAAACTAGGGATGTCAACGAATACCCAAATTCGTATTCGGATATTCGGTCAGCCTTCCGAACGAATATCCGGATATTCGGTCGTTTTATGTACTAAATCTAATACGTTGTTTATCAATTTGCAGTTACCCTAGCCAGGCGAATATTCTATCCCGATAACTTACTTTTATATGTTTTAAGTAAGACAATTAATGGCTCTAAGATTCGATCATTCATGTCATAAAATTTGGGTAAAAATAAATTTCATATACGTTGTTATTACGTGAGCTAACTCTTTAAGTCGGTTTCGTTTTCTCCGTGACAGAGTCGTTACACGGACATTTATTTTCTTTTTCTGCTGCTTCAGTCCTTGAACTGCAAGACGCTTAATAGGACCAAGAAAGAAAAGATTCAATTAAGAACAACATGAAAAGATTTTCATTTTAATTGAAAATGTAAAATTATTTAATAAACTTGTTTAATGTTTGTAAAACGGGGCGCTGTACAAAAAGATACTTCATAATTGCAACGGCTAAAATATGTATATGCGTAGACAGGGCATTAAAACACTTGAATGATAATTTGCCTTAGTCTAAATGTTTGTTCAACAATTCACACCTAGAAATAGAAACTCTTTTGTTTGCATAATCTCTTTTGTCTATCACTAAAGATTGACTATAGAAAGTGTCATCACCAGAGCAGCCGGGTATTGTAAACTGACACTTTATCAGCCGTAATTGAAAATTAATTATTGTCATGAAAACAACACGTAAATATTTAAGTTTTTAATTGAAATTCGCTTTTTTGTACGAATTTACCGAATACTCGGATACCTATATCGTATCCGAATATTTGGAAGCTGAACGAATATTCTGATATCCGGATATTCGTTGCCATCCCTACAAAAAACAAATACAAAACAGAAACTAAAACAATAGTGCCAAACTGTCACAAAATACGGCCATCAGGGTGGCACAACTCAGTATGGAGCATTTCATATGTTGAGCTAAGGAGTGGACAAGGCTTATTCACCTGTTTTAAATATAAAGCAGACAAGACTAATTTCATTGTTTTTTGGTGTTTCGACTGGTTGTCTAACTTGGCCTAGACATTATAACCACAAATATTTTCACCAAGCTTAGTGATGATTGGAATAAAAAATTTCGACATACAGAGCAGACAAGGCCAATTTTGGATAATTCAAGGGCCTTTACCCAAAAGTGCTTTGGATGATTTGGCTTGTTATCGATATCGCCTAGACATTATACCCACATATCTTTCATCAAGTTTGGTGATGATCGAAATGAAACTTTTCGGCGTAGATGGCGAAGGCTTATTTGGGCAATTTTGAAAAATTCAAGGGCCATAATCCAAAAGCACAGGGGGTGATTTGGCTGGTTATTGGACTTGGTTTAGAAATTATGCCCACAAACATGTTTAGCAAGTTTAGTGAAGATTAGATGGAAACTGTTCTACTTAAAAGAGCAGACAATGTGTGAATGCCCCCCCTCCCCCAGCAGGTGTTCCCATATTAATGTCCCTTCACACATAAAAAAATATTGAAGAAACATCCAGACAAACTACACGGGCAATAACTCAAGTCTACTGCTTGTATTCAACAATCAAATATACTCACAGGTAGTGACTTGAACTTCTGTGGATCAAATTCATTCAATGTATTAAACAGACTTTTTTATACTTTTTCTGTTAAGATCTATTTAAATGTTAGATCTAACAAAATTCCATTTATTAGTTTATATTTCAATGGATATAAAGTTCCAGTTCCATTGATAAATATAAATGTGACAAGAGCTGTCCATCAACAGCAAGCTCGACTATTGTGGGTGCTTGCTAATAAAACAGAACTTTTATCAGTTTAATAGCAAAACAAAATTCTGCTAACTATTAAGTATAAACTAGGAAAGTTGAATCATAAAAACAGTCAAAAATCTATCACTTTATATTTAATATTTGGTGAATTAATTGTTTGATACAAAATGTACCCCTGAACATTGCTAAGTTTGATATAACTACCATAAGTGGTTACTGAGATATGTGCATGAAAGTACATTGTATGCAAAACTTTAACCAAAGTCAAACAAGGGCCATTATTTGTACTAAATTTAAACAAGAGTTATCTGTCTTGACTGTGTGACACCATTTAAAACATTAACAAAGTTTTAAGTCAATATCATAAGTGGTTACTGAGATATATGCATGATAGTATCTAGCAGGCAAAACTTGAACCAAATTTTCAAAGTCAAACAAGGGCCATAATTTGTATCAAATTTATACAAGAGTTATCTGACTTGACTGTGTGACACCCCTTAAGACATTAACAAAGTTCAAGTCAATATCATAGGTGGTTACTGAAATATGTGCATGATACCGTATATCAGTTTTTTTCTGTGTACATCAGATTTCATGATTTTGGTCCTGTTTTGATTTTAAGTGATTCTAGTTTTCGCAATTTAAAAAAAGTTGATTTTGATTTTCGTGTTTTTTTTTACTAAGGGGGAAATTAACCATGACATTGTTTTATAAATGAAAGAAAATTACTTTGAGACAGTGCTATAAACCGGTATCACAAACTTCTTCGCTTGTTTTATTTGTTTGCTAAAATAAACAATAAATAGTAATACATCATGTATGTTCATTGAATGAACGGTATTTATGGCGCATCGATAATGACTTTTGCACTTTCGCGGAGATTGTTTTCACAGGTCTCAACTGTTTTAATGCTCAATTATTTTTAGAGGTTAGTAATCAACACCTGACAGGATATTGCATTCCAGTAAGTAAGGTAAAGAACGGACACCTTATTTAATATGATAATTATACAGTTCATGTTAGATAAAGTGCTAAACGTGATACATGTGTAACACGCAAGCGTAACTTACAATGTTGCGAAATGTTGTCCTAAATTTTCGCTGATTCTTAAGTTCGCGATTTTCACTGCTGGGGAACAGGGATCAGGAAATTTTGAAATCTCAATTGGTCCAGACAAGTCGGTAAGGGTCGTCACCCCCCAGTTACAAAAACGTAAAAAAAAAAAAAAAAAAGGATGGAAATGAAAAATTTGTACGTGATTTATATATTTTTCAACCAGCTTTCCATTGTTGTGCATGATCATGGAACGGTTAAAGTATTTCGTTGCCTCCTTTGGATTCCAAAATGTTTCCAAAAACAAAAATTCATTATTGATTAGTAAATCTCACGCGTCGATAAAATAAATGCGCCGTTCCCAATGGCCGTTCCATTTTCTAAGGGATAAACTTTACATAATTTTCGCCATAAAAGAATAAGAAACAGAATTTCTAAGTATTAAGAAAAATATCGAGCCAGTTTTCATAAACAAATATAATAATTTCCATGTGATTTTATCATTGAAAGTGTGTTCAATTTCGATTAGAACTGATTACGTTCAAAGTCACCCCCACAAAGTTTTGTAATAATCGGCCATGTGCCAGGTATAGGCTATTAAATTTTAGTCGTCTGGTTTTGTTTTGAATATTTTTTTTATGCCTCTCGGGTTGCCAGACCGATTAACATTATCTGTCAGCTTGCCCTTCTGACTTTCGGAAGCATTTACTACCGGTTGCCGGTCAGGTTATTTGTTTCGTTATTATTCTCCCGATTATCATAAGCCGGTTTGCCATTTCAGTCATTTGATTTTTTGAACATCGCAAATATGTTGCATTGTGTTATTTCAACAATAAATCGAAAGGCATTAAATACCCGAACATGATACATCATATAGCCGGCACTATTTGAGTAATAAAAATTAACTCTTGGGTTTTATTTTTTAATAATTTCTTTCATCTGTTTTCTTACCGGTCAAAAGTACATGTGGACCGAATCGTTTTTAATTAAACCATATAACACATAATGACAAGTAATGTTGTCAAAGTGTAGGTAATGATTAGCGGCCTGAAGACAATCGGTCTGGCATAGAGTCAATCGGAGCTGCAAACATGCAAAATTCTTTAATCAATAACGTGTTAGCGACGCCCAAGGACCAATTAGGTAAAGACTGCCGCGGGTTATTAACACGACACGTTTATTGGGGTATTGGATAGGTGCTAATAACACAGATGCTATGTGTAATTACACAAGCAACTCCTTTTGTCATATTTGAGCGATTTTATGACTTTTTAAAAAAAAATCTCGGACCGATTTTTAAGCAACTTTTGGTGACGTGAATCATTCCAGCAAGTTGAAAATCGGTCCTGACCGGCAAATTTTCGGTTTTCCTGATCCCTGCTCGGGAATATAGCAAAAAATTAGACACACGCGGAAAAAAAACAAGATACAGTAGTACCTAGCATGCAAAACTTTAACCAAAGTTTCAAAGTCAAACAAGGGCCATACTTTGTAATAGATTTATACAAGAGTTATACAAGAGTTATCTTACTTGACTGTGTGACACCCCTTAAGACATTTACAAAGTTTCAAGTCAATATCGTAAGTGGTTACTGAGATATGTGCATGATAGTACCTAGCAGGCAGAACTTAAACCAAATTTTCAAAGTCAAACAAGGGCCATACTTTGTACTAAATTTATACAAGGGTAATCTGACTTGACTGTGTTACACTCCTTAAGACATTAATAAAGTTTCAAGTCAATATCATAAGTGGTTACTGAGATATGTGCATGATAGTACCTAGCAGGCAAAACTTTAACCAAATTTTCATAGTCAAACAAGGGCCATAATTTGTACTAAATTTATACAAGAGTTATCATATTTGACTGTGTGACACCCCTTAAAGACATTAACGAAGTTTCATGTCAATATCATAAGTGGTTACTGAAATATATGCATGCAAAACTTTAACCAAATTTTCAAAGTCAAACAAGGGCCATAATTTGTACTAAATTTATACAAGAGTTATCTGTCTTGATTGTATGACACCACTAAACACATGAACAGAGTTTCAAGTCAATATCATAAGTGGTTACTGAGGTATGTGCATGATTGTACTTAGCAGGCAAAACTTTAACCAAAGCTGCAACGCCAACGCCGACACACAAGTTACTGTAATAGCTGTCCATATTCTCCAAATAGTCAAGCTAAACTTTTTGATGCAAACTTAAATGAAACAGACTATGCACTTTGTATCTAAACTTGTATGGTCCTGCATAGTGACTACCTTTTCCATCTGTTGCCGAACCTGTTGTACAGCCGCCTCCTTGTAAGCCATTGACTGTTGTTTCACCTGTTCTACCATCATTTTAAATTGCTGAGCCTGCTGGATTAAACTGTTTGCCATCTAAAAACACAAACAAGCCCTATCAAACCCAAAACTCTAGGTCATACTAAACACACATATTGACAAATTAATTCACAGCTGCTGCTTGCATCACACAATATACATTGTATTTTATGTGGACTTGTCATAACCAGAACCAGCTTTAGTAGAGCTACAGTCTTTTCAACATGTTTATTCATTAGAACTACAGATTCTTTCAACATTCAAAATATCATAGTTCCAGTCTCTTTAACAAATTATAAAGCTAATGGTAGGTACATGATGTTTGTTTTACTGATTTGTCATCCAAAAACCTAGACTGAGAATCTCAACTGAGGCAGTCAATGATTCGTCTCACACAAAGTACATGCTGTGTTCATTACAAAAGGCATGTAACAACTTGTGTTCAATGTATCCCTCTTAAATACTAATAGTGGTGAAATATAGATTTGGTAAAAAAACAGAAAAGAAATCTTTGAGAAGTAAGTGGCACAAATTAAAGTCTAAATAACAAGTACATAATTATAATGCAGAACTTTTATAAAACTTTTATGTCTTTTTTTTTCAATTTACATATTGCTGAGCTATTTTAAGCTGCACAACAACTTATACAACTCAAGTCCAGTATGAGCCAATGAAAGATGAAGTATAATATACAATCTTACCTCTTCAAGTTGCCACCACTGTTTCTGTTCAGGCATGTCCATGTTTATAGTGATACTTTTACCACCTGGACTAACCTGCCCACTCACTGGTACAGGGGCAACCATAACAGTTTCTGAAATAACAGGCATAAACAAGAGGGTCACAGTGGCTATATATCACTCACCTGAGTACCATTACTAATTTAACAATTATACAGAGTCAACATGATGGTCACAGAAAACAAAGTAAAAGTATGATTGTTATGTTTTCAGGTCTATGAAAAGGCTACACGTTCTTTGAATGGATGAAAAGCTCAAGGTCACCCAAAGTTATATATTGGAATCATATCCTGGGGATTTCTGCATGCGGGCAGTTTACCTAACCATCGTTCATGGGATGCACAGAGTACTTTATCCCAATCCTCCATAAGAAACCGCTTTCTCACATAAAGGGACATGGTCAGTAGCAGGGCTCACACCATATCCCTTAATCAGTGAGATTACAGTTATTTCAAGTCAGTGACTATAAGCAATGAACCACTCAACCACCATAAATACAGGCATCAAAAGAGGACCACTAGACACTGCTACATACGAAATATTTAAGCTGTGAACCTTTCAAGTATGGAAGAATAAGATTTTCAAAAGTTTCTTACACAAGTCTTTGTAAATAATGACCCACACAGCAGGGCTAATTTTGACCACATGGGCATAAAATGTACAGTCTTGGTAGAAGGCAACTAGGAGTACGAGTCGCTACATATTAAATATCTATCAAAGTTCTACACCTTACAGTTTTGAACCAGAATATTTTTTAAATTCCTTTATAACACTTAGGTCCAAATAAAATATGTAGTTTCAAGGGCATAATTTGAACACTCTTGATAGAAGACCAATAGGCAAAGCTACACACTATCAAAGCTCTGTTATCTAAGGTTTTGGTGAAGATTTTTAAAAGGTTTCCCTTTTTGTTGCCATAGCAATGAGAGTTCTGCATGGAATGGAATCATTTGAATAACTTTTGTTAGAGCTTCATGCAATGAACATTCCTGCTAAGTTTGGTAAATTTGGTTACATACACCTTTAGTTTCTACATGCTTAGAATTAAGCTTAGACTTCAAATATGACTAGATATTCAAGACCCTTCTGTGTAAAATATTTTATACGAAATTCCTTGGCTGGCAGTGGGAAAATACCAATCTTCCGTCAAAGTTTTCAAGCAGGCCACAAGCCAACAGGTTTATGTTTGATGCCAGCTACTGCTTTTGATAAATTAATTATTCAGACAAGTGTGCATATATCTTATGTTAGGAAACTTAAGAGGAAAAAAATAAGCATAGTAGTAATACCTCCAGACAGTGGATCTGATGTAAGTATATGGACAGTTTCACCATTCAATGAAGCAGTGGCCATCCTGACTGGATGAGCAAATGACTGGGATGTACCTATAACACTACCATCTCCTGCTGAAATATATCATGTAAAATACATGAATGAACATAGCATCAAATTTTCATACAATGAAGTGCCTGATGCGTGATGCCAATTTTTACTTTCGAAATAACTCGCAACTCAAGATAATGAATACTTGGGAAGTCACAAAGTTAAAGATTAATTGAAATAACCATGGAATAAACATCTGATTCACATTCTGAAAATCTTTACTTCAAAAAGTGAGCATGTTTTTCTTCTTTGGTTTTTCACTTTATCAACAATAATTTGTAACATTTTTTGCCATGAAAAGCAAAATTTTGAACATACTCTTTTTACAAAGTCAGTAGGGAAGAGCTATAGTTGACTGTTTATGTTTCACAAATTGTACAAGACAAGAAAAAATGTCAGGTTGTTTCCGAATTATATTTAAACAAAATAAGGAAAGGAATTTACTATGCTAATCCACTCGACTGTCTGTAGGATCATGTGACAGTATATTAAAATTGACTTTATTCACCTTTACTTTCAAATGAATACAAACATAATAACAAAGTTAAAGGAATATTACTTATTTTATCATCTTAACTTTGACTCAAAGTCATTTAAAGCTGGAAACACAATGTTGTGAAACTTCAGGACTGTAACAGTTAACTGTACCGTTCTGTAAACTATTTGGAGAATCCATATGTTTCATTTTCTTGGTCCTTGGGGTAACAGGAGTGCCTGGCTCACTGTTGGGTTTTCTCCTCTTGTATGGTGTAAACAATCGTATTGGGCCTGTCTGTAATCATATGTTCAATTTGAAGAAAAAAACATATTGAGCCTGTCTTAAACAAACAACATACACACAGTGTCCTTTCAGAGTTTGTTTCCTTGTTTAATACTGTATCACAGTGTCCTAGCTTACAGTAAGCCAAAACAGAAGTTGCTGATCTGTACGTTGATTATCAGTTAGTTTTTGGCATCAATTGAAACCACCATGGTCTAGATTTTGTATTGATTTTTTGAAGGATATTTTTGGGGCGAGTGTACCAATTATTTATACTTTTGCTGTGATCATTTTTTCTTCAGACTATTTTAATAAACTTTCAATACAAAATCTACTAAATTTTGATATTCCAGTAACAGACATTCAGCTGAAAATGGAACCAACTACTCATGCTTACTGCATTCAATTAAATGATAGGACTGTGTTAAATTATAAGTTTAAAGAAAATGTATATATGGAGATCAAGAATATTACACCATATGATATACCTTAAATCATAAACACATCAAATATCACATTTCATCATGTACAACAAGAAAAATATTCACAGCTTAAGTTAATATTGTCCAAAAAGAAGCCAGATGGTATTACATATTTTGCTGCAAGAAGGTACCGGTATAAATCATATAAATATATCAAATTCAGTTGGTGCACCTCAATCTGCATCAGAACAATGAACATGAGGATCAATTTACCACATTATCATCATCACAGCATGCAGCACATGTACATGATGTTGCATGGGCCTGTAATATCCCATCCTCTAACAAGCACTGTAACGTTCGACCACCATAGCGAATACTCCTTTTCCAGTCTTTACTGCTAGCTCTCCCTGAAAATGTCTCGAATTCATTGGGTGTAAACCACTGATCACCACTTTTGATACACTTTCCTCTCCCACCTGAAAAAAAAATACAAACATGTATAATTAGGAGTCAGCCTTTGACATTTAAAACAGTGTTTGTGATTAATTAAATGTGAACTTGAAATGAAATCAAAACTTATGAGTAAAAATGTTTGTTTCATTATTTTTTCAATTGTACAAAAACAATATGTGAAATGGACACTCCACTTCTGTTAACAAGTTATATCATTCAAAGTGGCTGCTCATCTGGTAAGTGGAAGAGCAGCCTATACTAGTATGTTAGGCTGGTTGTCTGGAAGTCAATTTCTTTGTACAAGAGTTCATCTTGATAATACAAGAGCAGTATTAACAAAGCAAAAATGTCAACTTGTTGATAAGATTTAAAACTATTTGCACAAACTGTACGTATCATGTATGTATGTTCTGACAAGAGTATTTTGTACACTTCCAGTGTACGTACTGCGCTCATTTTTTGCATAGACATGGGTTTTTTGCTGTGTCATTGACCTTTTTACCGATACGTGCCTCATAATGAACAACTCTCAAGTGTCATTGCAAAAGCTGAAACACGATCTATGAGAAGAAGGAAGATAACACATAATATACAGTGAGACATCTCGTCTTTGTTTCGATACGTCACTGCGAAATATGTTTGATCTCAATCTTAAAGCCGCCCTACTTGATGGTCAGACTGAATGTATGCTGCATCTAATTGGTAAAACTTAAATGTTACGTCTGTATTTAATTCAAAGTTTTAATAATTCATTATCCTTTGACGTCATCATCACTTTTATTAGATACATTGCAATTTGATACAACTGAAGGCTTAAGTACAAGGAAACATGTATTTACTGACTACTGATGTAGTAAGATCAAACATATTTTTCCATGTTTTTGAAGAAAAGAATGTGAAAATGAAAACAGAATATGTCAAAATAATATGTTGACATTATTTAAAGTTAGTATAATGTCTGTCTTACATCTTAAATAGCTTCCATGTTCATATCCATTTTGCATTTTGTGCATGCACTTTCCCTTTTTTTGGGAGATCAGTTTTATGATTTTTCTGAATTCACTTTTAGAAAGAAAACATTAGATTTTTAAAAAACAAATCAAAATATTTTCAACTGCATGTCCACCCATATAACAGCTAATAGACACTTCAAATCTTTGGAGGTATCAAATCTGGTAATCACAAGACTCTGTTGGTGGAGTGATCGATACTTTTGCATCATGTAAATTGACTACAGTGTCGGATAACCAGCCTAGCATACGTTACCGGACAAATGAGAAACATGCTGGTCGTCCAGTTACCAAACGAGCTGCCACTTCCTGTATCTTTCCATAGATTCTTTTAATGCAAAACTGTGCTTTGTTTTTAGACTCAGTCTTTCCTTAATGTAATAACTGATCAAATTAGCATTTACATGATAAACTTTTATATTACCAGAGCCAAATTTGGCTTTGAAAAGTTCACCATTGGTATTTTTACATCGCACTGGCAGAATGTCATTATCAACAGATTCATCCCACTGATATTTAAGTCCCCTCTCTTTGCTAAGAGGTGTGGCTGGAGTTGGGGGTGGTAATGGTGTAGTGGGTGATTTGAGTCCTGAATCTAAATTCCCTTGATCATGAATGACAATATGGGTTGTCTTATTATGTTCTGCATACTGTTCTGCTGTTAACAAAGTTTGAGGTGTTGCAACATAAACAGCTTCATGTTCTGTAGTTATTGCAATTGTTGCTGGTATAGAATCAGCGCGAACTGTCAAAGTTTGATGTGACTGATCTTCCGAAGAGGTTTGTTGGTCCTCGAAAGCGGAATCGTCACCATTCGGAAGTTCCTCGGCGATGTCGACTTCCGACATCTTGCATCAAGTAAGAGAATGATATGGCCAATAACAGCAGAAAATATGTAATATATAATTCATGTGTATGGAAACCAAGAATAATTATGCTTTCTACAGCCCGTAAAGTCTTAAAATATTGACGCAATGTACTGTTATATCTTATTTTCCGATTTATTATCGGTAATTTCCGGTCGCGCCCGATTGACAAAGAAGGTCAAACATAGTCTTTAAACTGTTATAAATATTTCTTTACTAGTTTTGCATATTTTATCTGAACTGTTTGCTTTCCAAAACAAAATGACTTTATATCTGTTCGCCTTATGAGGTCTTAACGTTTTTCTTTTTTTTATACACATTTTTTATCATGAGAACATGTTGTCCCAGTTTAGAGAGTATCAAAAGAATGAGAAGAAAAATTTTAGAAAATGACCTGAAATGGCAGATACATGCTTTGCAGATTACTCTGTACGAAATTATTTTATAGACATCGTTTACAAGTTTCTTTAAGATATATTTTAATAGCTAAATGAATTCGGCTACCGTACTGTGGTCTCGCAAAGAAAAACATAGCAACTTTCTTTTTTGTACTGTACCCCACCCATAACAATAACCCGTGCCACCTTGTATCTACTAGTACTTAAATTATATGAGCTTCTCTCTGTTCAAACGAAAAGCTTTAAGGAGAATTTTTTAGGTTGTGGCCAGTTGGAAATAAGGCTCAACAGGTTGTCCTGTGGTTTACATGTAAATTCATACTTGTGACAATCTTTGAGCCCAACTTACTCAAGTTACTGTGCTACAGCTGATAATCATGTTAATGAACTGTCGTGCAGAGCCGGGACCAGTAACACTGCTACCCGGGTACTAAATCATTACCCAATACCCGTACAGTATATGGGTACAGATTTAAATTATTTCTAGATCCTTTTTTTAAAAAAGAAATGAAAATCATCTCAATTGTAAATAATAAGCTGCTAACTTCATTACTGGAGGGCGAGTTGGTTAGCACCTGTGATAAGTACAGATATAAGTGAATTAGTTTGTTCTTGTTTTCAGACTTGATCACTGATTTGTGATAAAAATACCAGCAGCACCAAACACTCGAATTGTAACTTGTAAGGAACTTTCTTGCCAGAAGATAGTCCAAATGCTTTTGACGACAATGCTTGCAGTTTAACAAGTGACTTTCATCATTTAATACATTTGTTTTTTTTATATTATATTTTATGGTTATTTTTCATGTTCAAGCATTGCGTCAAAACTCTTAGTCCTTTTGCAATCACAAAGTAGTCAAGTTAAGCTAGTTTACACTTCTGAATGAATCAACTTACAGTTATGAGCTATAAACTGAATCCTGTTAGTGTTCAAAGTGCTTTAACACATGAAAAATTAAAATTTTGTTCCTGCGTATGCACTTTTTACATCATTTGATTTGAAACAAATTTTATAAAGGTCTGTCCATAAGAGCAACTATGTTAGCTTGTATTTGTGGATGAGACCTCAGCATGTCTCCCACCATGCCTATACCTATCAAAAGTGTTTTTCTGTGTCCAAAATAGGAGATTTACCTGATTGCAATTTCCAGCCTGTTTTAGTCAAAGATTGAATTTGATTGGATGCATACCTGTGAACCATTTTTGATAGAAATGAGGGAGATTTGTCCTAAAAATGAGGGAGATTGGTAATTTTTGCGGGAGATGTTTACTCGTCCATGCGCTTCGAGCTAATAGTCACAAATGACATTGAAAAGCTGAGTGCTTTAATTGTGCTTATTGGGTCCACCATCCCCTAAAGAGGCTATATTTGGTGTGACCCGCTTAAACATCTGTTTTCAATCATAGCATTTTTAAATCTATTTTCACAATATAATTATCCGTGAAGTGAAAGTAAGATTTTAAAATATGCCTATAGAAATAAAATTTATCTCAAATAGTATCTTGGTAATCATGAATTCTTAAATTGTGATTAATAAAATGAAAATCGATCTAGAAATATTGCAAGATAATAGTTAAACCATCATTATTTTCCAGCCTTGTTTTATACCTTTTGTCCGATCTGTTTACATCTTGTGATTAATTAATTTTATGGACTAGGATTTTCCACTCTGCCTACTTAGCCATCATCCATTATGTTATGACCCCTGATGGGTACAGACACCAATTAACAATTTAATCCCCATCATAAAATGTGTGAAATGCTGACATACAAAAAATCACGGACCGTGACAAAATGCAATCAACAAACACATGGAAGCAGACCGGTATATATACGATTTAGCTGATATATTGATAAATCAGTCTGCACAAATTGGCAAACCAGTCAATAATTTGTTTACATTCTGGGTTAAAGGTCAATTTGATCATAATTACTAATTTACGGTAGAATGGCATCTCCAGGTTGGAGATTATTTTTCTCTTTGAATTCCGGTAGTATACCGCAAGAAACGGTAGGGTTCACAGGTACGGTATGTTGGATGCCAAAAAGTAGGTCAATCACAGCAACCAATGAGATTCAGGGTGTGACTGGCCCAGTCTTTTTACATCATCGCTAGCCATGTTTGCTATATACATGTTGGAAGTATGTGGAATAAAGACTGGTACCGAAAAAATAGAAGAATTTTTTTTCTTTTTCTGTGTAAATGTTACATAAACATATTTTACATGACATGTAAGAAATGAAGCAAACTGAAAGGATATTAAGTGAACTAAATTGAAAATGTTTACTTAAAATAAAGTTTTTACACAAAGTCGGTTTGTTATACATAATTATTTTGTCTACAAAGCATTCTCGCAATGCACTAGAAAATAACCATTAACCGATTGCTTCAAAACATCTCTGCTACGTTGAATGGCCATTAGGAAATGTTGAGTGATATTGGACACCAGGAGGAAATATTAAATGATTTCTCTTAGAAAAATGTAGGACAACTTTCAATATTGTTCCACTTAGATAGAATTTTGAACGATCTCTTCAACAAACACAACGTTTGGTTGCATGTTCCTTTCAATTCCATTTTAAGTTGTTATTTTCGCATGCCAAAATTTCTTTGCACATATGCTAAAGCAGAAGTGACAAAAACAATATGACATCGCATATCTTAAAGGTAAAAACTAGGGATGGGATCGAATACTAAAATCAATATTTGAATATTCGGTTTGGCATATTCAAATATATTCGAATATTCGTTTTTTGGTGTCCATGTATATTTTCTTAACACGACAGATACGTCACTACAGTATGTTTAGTTTGAAAGTGTTTACTTTAAAACGGTATATAAAGAAACAAATTATTAATTTTCCACAAGGAGAAGTTTGGCTAACATTTCACGATTTTATCTTTGTATTACGTAAAATATTTGTATGTATAAAGATTAAAAAAAAAAACAAATTTGTATTCTTTCAGAATAGCCGTTAAAATGGAATTAAAGTAAAAGAGATTACCTCCCTTTTCTATAAACTATGAATGTCTAACTGTATATAATTTTATATGGAAAGAAAAATAATTTTCGCAAATAAAAGTTTGGATAATATTTCAACCGGTTTTTATATTTTTCTTGTGTATAATATTAATAAATTTTTTTCTCTCGCTGATGGAGGGCTGTGGGTTCGTGGAGTTTGTGGCGAAAACTACTAAATACGCCTGGCAAACTGAAATACTGTTGAAACTGGCGTTTACTTTAACTGGATTAATTTTTCCAGGGAAGATACGGGAAAACAAATAAATAAATAAACATTGATAATTTTTATTTACATGCGTAAAGATCAACATGTACATAAAATATAGCACAGGTCAATTTATCAAAGCATCAACTCAACAGATTGCGTGAAATAAGTCCAAACACGCGAGGGAGGCATGTTAATTGATAGAGCGTACAGTAAATAATATCGTTTAGCGAAGATCGAACTTAAAGTAAGGATGTTAAAATAATTTCAAACATATTTATTAAAGGAAAATAGTTGAGTTATTCTGAATGATTGGACAACGAAAGAGTTATATCAGTATAAGCGTGATTGGTTATTCGTTTCCGTAAACATGATGTTGATCCTGGAACATTGTGAGATAAACAACTTTTAAAATTTGTTACATAAAACAGGCGACAATTAAAATGAACAAAAGATAAAAAGTCACCACAATGACACCTGATGCAAACTGCTAACCGTAACGATGCCCCCCTGTCAATTATGCATTGCAATTTTTGTGTTAATTGGGAAATTTTTGACACGCTCTAAACAAACAATACAGAACAAACGGTTTTATTCGGCTATAGCATTCTTTAGATGCTACATATTAAAAAAAAAATAATAATTTCGAATATTCGGTTTGATTTCGCATTCGAATATTCGGCCGATTTTCGAATATTCGTTCCCATCCCTAGTAAAAACATTAAGCACCTTATCTGACATCCTCATGCACCAGTGGTTCGCCAACCTTTCAGACAAACTTTAATTTTTAAATTATGTAACGAATGCTCTGGACGTACGAGAATGCTTATCTGATAGTGTATCACTAAAGATAAATATTGCGAAAAAGTTAAGTCATTGACCCATCATTATTTTTCCAGAAATTAGCTAGCAATATGTTAGTCTTCATAAAAAACAGGGTCAATAAATTTACTTGTTATTTTGAATTTCAGCAGTGACCCCCCTTAAAGGTGGTGATTTTGTCTGATAGTTCTTTAAAGGTTTTCTGTACTCTTCCCAATCGCATCATACCTCACAAATGTGTGCAGTTGGTTCAAACTTGAATTTACATAGAGGTACTCATATTAATATAACACAATCTAGGGAAATTTTGATTTTGAGATACTAAATGTTGACTGTCACAGACTGGAATAGTATGTGGATGCTACCAGTACGCCAGCACTTCTGTTATAAAGTGTTTCCTTACATGTTTAAATTAAAATCCTCTCTTCGATTACTCATCAAAATTTGTTCCTGATTTTCTCTTCTTTCAGTATCATAACTGTAAGTTTATATTTCCTGGCATTTCACCAATAAAAAATATAATAGACTGCAAATGTACATAATTATAAATCCATTTGTTGTAAAATGTTGCCAATATTTTTATATTTATGATTTTTTTTTAAAAAGATGCCAATTTTATAAGTCAATTTATATGTCGTCTGTTTCAGGACAAATTTGAAGAGTTTAGCTCATGCTTTACTCCCTGTATTTCCCGTAGTAGACTAAATTTAGTATAACACAATACAATCAGAATGTGCTTGATTGAAAAGAGTAGAGGTCATATTGTTTTGAAAAAAGTTACATTCTAGTCAAACTTTCTATTTTTATGAGTTGTGGGTATTTCAGCAAAATAAAAATTTGTTTGAGTTAATGATCGGAGCATGTACATTTGTAGTTATCTTACATGCTGTTTTAGTTCTGAAATTGTCAATACAATAAGAAAGAAGCATACATGTTTTTTTGAGTGTACTTCAAAATCCCCTTGGTCGAAATCCCCTTGGACTTAAAATAGCATAGTAGTCATAATCCCCTCAATGAATTTTACAAGTGGAAAAGCATATATTGAAATAAAAAATTAACTGAATATTTCATTTGTCTCTAGTTTAGCTTTACTATAGTGAATGTTTGGGGGGAAAAAAATTTGAAATTAAAATGTTAAAACCATTAAGGGGTTTATGACTACTATGCCATTGTTGGACCAAGGGGATTATGACCAAGGGGATTTTGATTGTGTCCCATTTTTAGCTCGACTTTTCTATGAAAAGGGGAGCTATCCTACTCGCCCCGGCGTCGGCGTCGGTGTCGGCGTCGGCGTCGGCGTTGGCGTCACACCTTGGTTAAGTTTTTCGTACCACCCCACTTTATTTCAGAAGTATTAGAGGTATGGCTTTGAAACTTACCATACTTGTTTACCATCATAACCTCCATCTACAGACAAGAGTACATAACTCTGTCAAGGTTTTTGACAGAATTATGGCCCTTTTTTACTTAAAAAGTGTATTGAGCTTGGTTAAGTTTTTTGTACCACCTCACTTTATTTCAAAACCATTGGAGGTATTGCTTTGAAACTAACCATACTTTGTTTACCATCACGACCTTCATCAACAGACAAGAGGACAAACTCTGTCAAGGTTTTTGACAGAATTATGCCCCTTTTTTACTTAGAAAATACATTGAATATGGGTAAAATCCACTTATTGCCTTAACCCTTTGAGATATTGCTTTGAAACTTTTAATGCTATTTCACATCATTACCCCCATCTGTACGCAGAGAAGGTAACTCTGTCAGGGATTTGTTTTAAAAATTAAGGCCTTTTATCGACTTAGAATCTTGGTTAAGTTTTTCGTACCAGTCCACTTTTTGACTGAACTGTTTGAGATATTAATTTGAAAGTTGGAATACTTGTTTACTATCATGATCCAAAAACATGGGCGGAGAAGGTAATTCTGTCAAGGATTTTATTTGAATTATGGCCCTTTTTGACTTAGAATTTCAGTTAAAATTTTCATTCTTGTCCACTTGTTGACTTAACCATTTGAGATATTACTTTGGAAGTTGGAGTTCTTATGTGCCATCATGAGACCTTAGTCAAATCTGTAAGCAAGAGAAGATAACTCTGTGAAAATGTTTCTTGATTTGTCTTAGAAATTCCTAGTTAAAGTCTTGTGTGCCCTTAACTGTCAAAGTTTTGTTTTATAGGCAAGCACTAAAAAAGTCGAGCGCGCTGTCCTTCTGACTCTTGTTTCACACCCTGTATGCTACATTTACATCTACATTGATCATGGACAGTAGAAAGTTTGAGTATTGAGTGTGAGGTCATTTGATCAAAGGTCAAGGTTATAGTGATCTTACATTTAAATGCTGTGTCATTTAGTCATTTTCTTGTGTAACTTTTGTTTACAAGTTCTCCCTTTGTTTCCAGGCTTTGGGATCCCGTGAGGCAACTGGCTATGACAATGAATTGCTAGAGGCACCAGAGGAAGAAGGAGATTTTGATGTCCTCAATGATGAGACCTTTGGAGACTTAGATGATGGTTTGTATAAACTTACAATGTTTTACAATTTCTCAAAACTAATCAAACTGAAATGAAATGATGTATTTGTGGAAATTATGGACCATTATAAAAAATTAAAGAGGCCAGCTGCAATAAATGGCACCAACAGCAGTCAGTGAAATCAACATATCTAAAAGATGTCAGTAGTATGGTGATTATCATCTCAGGTAATAAATAAAGTGGTTTAAATAACTACATGTGTATTATGTATGAATATATTTTTGAATGGCATGCACAGTGACAAGCACACAGTACAGCCACAGGGAATACCAGGATTGCTTGGAATGTATTTGTATCTCACAACATATTTTGCTCTGTCCATCTTTCACACTCATGTTTTCTTAATAACAGGAATATCACAATATCACATTAAGTCTAAGTCTTTTTTGAGACAGAAAATCAGTGGTCAAGATTACAAGAAATTTAGCTTTACTTACGGTTTCAACACAATAGAATAGTGGTATATGGTTTTGGTCATTGAATATAATTGTATAATTGTTTAAAATCTTCAGATAATTTTGACTGGGAAGAGCAGACTGAGAAGTTTGCGGAGAAGTTTGATCCAGAGCATGCCACCCACCACCGGCACCATAATGACTCGGGCTTCTGTACAGCTGAAAAATCTTACAGAACACAGGAAGTGAGTGAGCTGTGTATTAAATTGCCTGATGGTAGTATCTAGGTGTACTGTATGTTTCCTATTTTGCCAGTCATGATTTGAATTTCCTACAAGTATTAAAATAAGAAGTAGCAGGAATAACAGCATAGATGGTAGCTAGGTCATGGTCAGGAAATGTACCTGACTAATTATTGAAATTTTATGAGGAAACAAACAGAAAACATGTTTATGTTGCATAGGTATCTACAGTTTGAAGAAAAGATAATAATTAAAACAATCATTCTTTCTGTTTTAGGATGTAAAAACTGTACTTACCATAAAGTTTACTTTTTAGCTCACCTGAGCTGGCTCAGGGTGAGCTATTAGGATCGATGAATGTCCGTCGTCCGTCCACATTTAGTTCGTTAACACTCTAGTGGTCACATTTTTGCCTCAATTGTCACGAAACTTGGTCAGGATGTTTGTCCCAGTAATTACTCGGACAAGTTCGAATATGGGTTATCTCGGATGAAAAAATAGGTCACATGACCCAAAAATAGAAAAATCTTGTTAAGGCTCTAGAGGCTACTGTTTCAGTCCAAATATCCTGGCAATTTGTCGGAAAGGTTGTTTGGTTGATTTCTTGCTCAAGTTTTAATATGGGTCACCTGGGGTCAAAAACTAGGTCACACAGCCCAAATATGGAAAAACCTTGTTAACACTCTAGAGGTAGCATTACCCACACTATTTGTAGAAAGTTGGTCCTAGGATTTCTCTCAGGTTCGACATCTGCAACAAAACTAGTTGTAACACCGATATGGAAAAACCTTGTTAACACTCTAGAGGAATTTTAGAAATATCCTGGAAGTGTTTCATTGTGAACTACATTTCTAGCCAAGTTCGAATATGGGTCATCTGGGGTAAAAACTAGGTCAGAGCCCAAATAGGAAAAACCTTGTTAACACCCTAGAGGTAACTTCTATATCCTGAAAATTTGTCGGAAAGGTTGTTTCATGATTTCTAGCCAGTTTCAATATGGGTCATCTGGGGCCAAAAATTTACTGAGCCCAAATGGAAGTACCATTCTAGCCCTATTTTCAGCCAAATACCTGGATAGCAAAAGTTACTTGCAAATATTTCTAGCAACTTTGTTAAGTTGTACGGGTGTTTCTAGGCCATCATGGCCCTCTTGTTAAGAATATTTCTGAATATGTCCTGTGTAATCAAATGCCTTATATTGAAAAGAAAAGGTTCTGTTGCATTAGACAACAGGGTCAAAGCGGTATAAAAATGTGTTTATTTAGCATATAGCAGTAAATAGTGAGGTAGGATATGAACCGCCTGCACTGTAAAACCTACCAAAGGTTAGATTTTCTAAGCTGTAGTCCTGATTCTCACTTGTTTACAAAATGTCACCATCTGCGCATGTCATCTGTGCACTGGCTTTCCAGACCCATGTTTTCGCATTTGCAAACATGCAAACTAAAACTCAAACAACAAAATTTGGCACTTAAATTTGATTTAAAGTTCACAGGGCTGTTTAATTTCCTTATATCTCTAAACTTTATAGAATTACCCCTGACCAATTCGAATGTGTGGCTAAAAAGTGTGGAGTGCCACCTTAACACTCTAGAGGTAGCATTTTCAGCCCAAATATCCTGGAAATTTGTCAGAAAGGTTGTTTCTATGATTTCTAGCTCAGGTTCGAATATGGGTCATCTGGGGTCAAAAACTAGGTCACACAGCCTGAATATGGAAAAACCTTGTTAACACTCTAGAGGTCATATTTTCAGCCCAAATATCCTGGAAATATGTCGGAAAGGTTGTTTTGATGATTTCTAGCCCAAGTTCGAATATGTGTCATCTGGGGTCAAAAACTAGGTCACACAGCCCAAATATGGAAAAACCTTGTTAACACTCTAGAGGTAACATTTTCAGCCAAAATATCCTGGAAATTTGTCAGAAAGGTTGCTTCAATGATTTCTAGCTCAAGTTCGAATATGGGTCATCTGGGGTCAAAAACTAGGTCACAGAGCCCAAATATGGAAAAACCTTGTTAACACTCCAGAGGTAACATTTTCAGCCCAAATATCCTGGAAATTTGTCGGAAAGGTTGTTTCTATGATTTCTAGCTCAAGTTCGAATATGTGTCATCTAGGGTCAAAAACTAGGTCACAGAGCCCAAATATGGAAAAACCTTGTTAACACTCTAGAGGTAACATTTTCAGCCCAAATATCCTGGAAATTTGTCAGAAAGGTTGTTTCAATGATTTCTAGCTCCAGTTTCAATATGGGTCATCTGGGGTCAAAAACTAGGTCACAGAGCCCAAATATGGAAAAACCTTGTTAACACTCTAGAGGTAACATTTTCAGCCCAAATATCCTGGAAATATGTCAGAAAGGTTGTTTCGATGATTTCTAGCAACTTTGTTAAAAGCAGTTGTACTCGGGTGAGCGATAAAGGGCCATCATGGCCCTCTTGTTTAATGATATATTTTTCTGAAGATGACCTGTGTAATAAATGCCTTATGATGCAAAGAATTGTAAAAGGTTCTGTTGCAATTATAGGACAACAGGTGTCAAAGCAGGTATAAGAAATGTGTTTATTTCCAGGAGTATATGGAGCACAGTATCAATCAGCTGATGGTAGATGATGATGAACCTGATCCTGCAATACTCAAGTCAAAACCAATACCAAAGGTCAGTTATATATGTAGTCAAGTCAAAACCAATACCAAAGGTCAGTTATATATGTAGTCAAGTCGAAACCAGTACCAAAGGTCAGTTATATATGCAATACTCAAGTTAAAACCAATACCAATCAATTACACCAAAGGTCAGTTATTAGGATTTAACTGACTTTGTTCTGACTTTGAACTAATGTATTGTCTTCACTTGATAACTGCTTTCTGTTGTTCTTATTAATAATAGCAAGTTAATGAAATAAATTCTGGAATAAGAAATTAAATATCCCTTGTTCTCAAAGATCAAATTGCCCGGTGTTCTTCCTTGGTAAGGTAATTAAAATAAGAGAAAAAAATGAAAATGGACTTGTGCTTTGCCTAATAATTAAAGCCTTTTTCCCCATTTTAAAAAAGTGGGTCTTTGTTGAACAGAGGCAACAGAATTTGGACAGTTTGTTTGGACCTGCGTCCCCACCATCACTTTTGGATGCGGAACATCTAGTGTCACCTACCAGTAAGAATATCTGGGGCTCACCATTGCAAGATATCCCACAACAACCTCAACATGTTAACAACATACAGTCACTGTTTGACTTTGCCAAGTCTGCGAGCTCTGTAAGTATAAGTCAAGATGATTATAGAAAATTAGAGATTTGTGAAGTAGCATACCGGTAGTTACTAGATGCTTTTTTGTACACTGAGAGACTTAGAAAAAAGCAACAGTTGGAAAAGTCCATTATTGTCTCTTTGGTACCTGATGATCTTTTCATTCATGTACACAAATCAACCTGGAAATTCTCAAGTGGAGGTACGTCTTGAGACAAACTGTCATTTTAGAATCTGAATTCCCTTGTTTTCAAGATAGCACCTCTTTTTTGAAAATGTGAAAATATTTTCTTGCTTTATTATGAACAGCAGTTAAGAGAGTGCCATTTCTTGTGAAGTTGGTGATTCTGTAGATGTTGCTGTAAGAAACGTTCACTCTCCTAGAATTATCAATAGTTTCAAATAATTCACACAAATTGTTTATCCTATGTTGATATTTATTGTTGCCAAATATCATAAAAATTTGCAAATGACAACTATTTTTACTTTAGAAAGTCTGAAGGTTGCGTATATAAGTCTTTCAGTGTATGATGTTACCAATGTAATATTTCTCTAAACTTAATCTTGACGTAATATACTTCAACGCTTTGCAAAAATGACCAAGCTGTAATGCTGTATTTTCATTGCTTGGCACTGTAAGTTAATTTTTTAATACCTCTTTTTATAACAGAAATCACTGGAAAAACAGAAAATCCTAAGAAAAATTTATTGACAAGAAATTCTGTGTTACCAAGAATAAACTGAAAGAATGTATTCTGTGTTTTAAAATGACAACATAATTGAATTCCTTTAGTTTAATCATATTTTATTGCATATATACAAAAATACATGTACACACAAACAGACATATGACACAACAAAACAAAAGCAAATGGGTCGGGCCACAAGTTCTATCAACATTAGTGGACGGCCCTTCCCAATAGAAAAGAATAGTAGATTGCTATATTATTAAGGCGACATCAGAAATAAGAACATGTATTTAATTGGAATTCCTTTATAGATTTTTGATGTACATCAAATTTGTTAGTTGTTTCTGCACCCTACAAAATCTATTACTTTTGATACAGGATGCCCCTATTGCTTCCATCCATGGTCCCCACTCGAGATCAGCTCCCATGGTGCTACCCAAAGCTCAAACACTTGAAGAGATAGAAAGTTCGCTGCTACGTAAACCTAAGGTTCTGACGGCAGAGGAGTTGGAACGCCAACTTCGTGGAGAGTCGCCTAGCCAACCATCATCCTCATTACCTAATGGTCATCCACTGGCCCATGCACCATACAGTGTCCCTCCTCCTGGCATGGGTTCTTCTCTTCCCAGACAACTGGTGAGTATTTTGTGGAATTCATGGTAATGAATAAAGTAAATGGAAATAGAAGGTAAAAAATATTTTAATTTATTTAAAAGCAAGCACTTCTTTTTAATCTGAAATTGTTATTTTAAATTGAAAGTTAGACGGGAAAATTTTAGGAGTGTTATGATGACAAAAGAAAACATCCAAAATATATTTTATTGCTTTAAAAGCCGCCTCAGATGATGCAAGGGCCTTCCCGGACATCCAATGGTCATAGGTCACCTGTGTTTGGCGGACCTCCTCCAATTGGAACTCCTGTACGTGTGCAAAACATGTCAGGAAGTGGCACACCTGTGGGCGGTACTCCACAATACAGGAATAGGCAGTCTCCAGGTATGGTAACTCTTGCTTTCTAATCATTAATAGCCCCTTGTAAAACCTAACAGAACTGTACATTGAACCATGTTTGCAGTAATGTGCCCTTTAGATAGTAAATGACCACATATTGTTATTGTATTTGTTGCAGTAAGAATTTCATGTGGAATTTTTTGAGACTTTAAATGAAAATACGAGTGTACTTCAAAGACCCCTTGGTCATAATCCCCTTGGTCCAAAAATGACATAGTAGTCATAATCCCCTCAATGAATCTTACAAGTGAAAAAGCATATTTTGAATAAAAAAAATTACCGAATGTTTCATTTGTCTCTAGTTAAACTTTACTAAAGCAAATGATTGAAAAAAATTAAAATTATTGAAATTAAAATGTAAAATCCATTAAGGGGATTATGACTACTTTGCCATTTTTGGACCAAGGGGATTTTGAGTGTCTCCCAAAAATACAGCAGCAAATTGAACGAAAATTATATTGTATTTTTTTCTACTTGCATGGAACATTATAATGATAACGTTGTTTTTTCTTCTGTTTTTCTTTGATTGTTTATAAGTCCCAGCTGACCCTGGGACTTCTCCCTGGGTGAACTTGATAGGCTCAGGTTGAAGAGAGACAGATACAGATACAAAGGAATCCGGGTACTAGACCCCAGCTCTTTTACGAATAGACCCCTTTATTCTTTTACATAGCTGGTGTTTAGCACTGATACATGTAACACTACCTCTGGGTTTCTAACCAGCTCATCTCTAGATGGGTGGGAAACACTGAAAAGCAATTCTAAAATTTCCAGTGCCCGGGCCGGGATTCGTACCGGGGACCTCTGGATTGGTAGTCCAGAGCGTTAACCACTTGACCATAGCACCACCCATGTGTTTTTATTTTTACATTACACTTTGTACTGCTTTTTTTCGTTTACATCTCCAGTTTTCATAAATGGATTTCTTTTACCATTTTTTTGTAGTAGCAAAATTTGTGTAACAAATTTTACGAATAGTTGAGGGTAATGTTATATGGACAGCACTTGTTATAAATGGGTCTTAGCTACAGTTTATTTATTGACATTAAGAAAGTTTGGTTGGAACAATTTTCTTAATTTGGATTGACTGACTCATAACTTGTGATATGTCAATTTGAAAATGGATCTGAATCACAGAAAGGATAAGGCAGTCATATAACAGAATGCCAAACACCTTTGTAGCTGTGGGGGGAACCATTACCTCAAAGAACTTTTTAGAAAAAGGACTCATTTAGTTGCTAGAAGGCATATAATACATAATCACTTTAGTTTTATAACTATGCTTTAGGGCCACACTGACATTTTTCTTAAGTACTAAAGTTTTCAAAAAGCAGACTCTCTCTCACATACTCAGAAGCCTTTACTTCGTCCCTGACGACCACTTAATTCATTTTCAGAGCTTATGAAAACGGAAATTTCACATTTATGCCAGTAGGTTCAGAGAATAAGTCCTCCTAATTTTTGAAAGGCCCTCATCCATATAAAACAGATGTTGTTTAAGTTTTAGTGTCTTGTTGGTTGTACAAATACTCAGATAACACAAATGTGCAGTTGTAAGAACTGTTGATTGTGAATGGTTAGGCTTAGTGCATGTAAATTGATTGTATTGTGTTTGTACACTAATCATAGTATAGTTAATCACATTAAAATCATATGTTGTCATTTACAAGTGTATATGTTAACACGGAGATCACCTGTTCCACGATCACCAACCCCACCACCAATGTGCGTTAGTCCCCAAACACCACAGATGGTAGGAGTAACAGTTAGATTTGTGACTCCATATGCAACACACAATCAACCCAGATACATAGGTAGTGCATGTGTTAGCATGATACTGTTGCAGCCTAATCACTGTTCTTTTCAGCTAAATAACGTCATCTGCCAATTCTTTATATTTCTGTATTGTTCATGTTTGTACTTACAATAAACAATTTCATATGCACCTTTAAGCTTCTACACTCGTAACATTTCAGATCGTATGACATCTCCCTGCAGTCTGATTTCTCGCCTGATCAACATTTTTACTCACTGGCAGTCTAGAGCTAAATGTTACTGTTAATACTGTAAAATTGTTTTCATGTTGCAGTAGTATTCTAACATCTTGAGGACATTCTTAGACATGTAGATGTTTCTGTTTTGTCTAACAAGTTTGTTAGGCAAAGTAAATATAGCATTGACGTAGGTACTGCGTGTTTTGATACTATGAAGCCTGTCAAATTTTCCATGAATCAATTTGTTGTGCAGAAATTTTGATCTCATTAAATTTTTTATTTTAAACCAAAGATGTAAGAGAAGTTTAAATGTGAAGCCAATAAACCAGAGAAACATGTCCAAGATGTGCTTAAGAAATGTTTACTGTCCATGAAACTGTTGTTTGTTCTATTTTAATTCTAACATACTTCATCACGATTTGACAGCATTTATACCCCGAAAACGAAGTTTAGGGGGGTATAAAGGAGTCACCCGGTTGTCAGGCGGTGGTTGGTTGGGCCGGCGGTCGGTCCATTGCATTTGCCTTGGCCGGAGCACAGCTTAAAAACTATTGGTTTGAATTACACTTCATACAATGGTCAAGCACATTGAGAGGAAGTGCAGTGCATAAGAACTAGGGCTGACTATTGCAGCCAAATTTACTATCACAATAGTTATCGATAGTTAAAAGTACTATCACGATAGACTATCAATAGTTGGCTTCATTATCGCGATACTATCACGATAGTTTCGATAGTTTACGTTATTACATACTATATATTTTTACCAAGTTGATTCAATTTGTTTGTATCAATACCTGTAATTAACTTGAATTCAGTATAAATATAATCGTTACTAATTAAGAATGCTAAACCATTTTTATTGAACAGATGGTAAGACGACAACTACGTTTTAGGAACAGAAACGTCGTCATATATATAACTTATTATAGCCCTTAATGTAAACATACGTTTTATGGCAAAGGAAAATCGACTACATTTTATGTAAATAACGCATTCAAAAATGAAAAAAACTATCGAGAAAAGTCGATAGCTGTCCAGACTATCGGCGATAGTGTGAAATTGCTATCGACTATTGACTATCGGGTCTGATACAATCGCGATAAGTCGATAGTATCGACTATCGTTACACCCCTAATAAGAACCATAACTCTATCTTGACTAATTACAGTCTTAACAGAGTAATTGACCTTTGTTACTTTTCCTTGTCCGGAGCATAACTTGAAAACTTCTGGTTGGAATTCATTACAACTTCATACAATGGTCAAGCACATTGAGAGGAAGTGCAGTGCACAAGAACCATTACCCCGTCTTGACTAATTACAGAGTAATTACCCTTTTTTAATTTTCCTTGGCCGGAGTATGACTTGAAAACTTCTGGTTGGAATTCAATACAACTTCATACAATAGTCAAGTACAATGAGAGAAAGTGCAGTGTACAGGAACCATTACTCTATCTTGAGTAATTACAGAGTTATTTCCCTTGTTACTTTTCCTTGTCCGGAGCATAACTTGAAAACTTCTGGTTGGAATTCATTACAACTTCATACAATGGTCAAGCACATTGAGAGGAAGTGCAGTGCACAAGAACCATTACCCCGTCTTGACTAATTACAGAGTTATTACCCTTTTTTAATTTTCCTTGGCCGGAGTATGACTTGAAAACTACTGGTTGGAATTCAATACAACTTCATACAATGGTAAAGCACAATGAGAGGAAGTGCAGTGTACATGAGCCATAACTCTATCTTGACAAATGACAGAAATACTGCCAAGAACAATATCTCTATATTAGTTTTTCGCAAGGTGTTCTGTTACTACTTACTTCTTCAGTTGATAAAGCAGTCTTTGGGAGTATTAATCACATTTAGTGATAGGTCTAGTTTTAACATGTTTTATGTTCGAAGTTCTTTCATTTATTTTGTAGAAAATTAGTCTTTATAGATACATGCTTGTGTATATTCAAATATGAGGGTTGATCAAAACAATTTGTCACACCTTCGATGATATGTATATAAAGCATAGTATCATAACAAAAGTTATATTTAAATATATACATACATGTATATTACATTGTATATCTAATTTACATCGTTTTTGTAAGTTTGAGTTGTAACTGACATCATTTGGGCATAAAAGAGATTCTTATTTGAACTCTGATTCAGTTTCGCCGCATCCTAAGTTATTTTAGTTTCAGTTCTTTAACGTGTAAATGTTTATATAGATAAGTACGAAAATATCACGCCAATCTAAATGGCACTTTTATGATGTGATGTTATGACTTTATACCATTGACAGTTAAAATTTCAAAATGATTAACAGAACTTTTAGGTCAACCCTCGAGCTTGCTTCAGTATGTTTAATGTACTATGATATTTTTCAACAAAAGCATTTTATATTCAGTCTTGTGTGTAATATCATACTTAGGTAAATGACTCCCATAAAAAGAAAGGTTAAGGACTGTCTTAAAATTTAAGGATCAGTTTTTCCCAATAAAATAAAACAATTTCAGCTAACTTTATTCAAGAATGTGCATTCCTGTTGACAGTTCTCTGAAGCCAATTATTCTCTTAGTCATTTCGTCTTTATGCCTCACACCAATGTTTTAAAGTGGGGGAGTTATCAATTTGGTTAAGTTATACCTATCTACTTTACATTGATTTTGTCTTGAAATTTTAACTAATATTTTAACATTGCAATTCTGTACCAATATTTTTGCTTTAAGAATGGATTGCTGAAGTTGAAATGGATTGCATCTCTGATAAGATTCAAAGCTGTATGGTCTGGGTTAGGTTGCTAGAAGAGGACTTGCATGTCTTGGTTAATAACTTGAGAGTAGAAGAACCTGACTGACATGTTGTCAAAATTCGTGCTATCATTGTTGTGATAAATTTGTTCCAGCTACACCAGGACGTGGATTTTCCCAGCCAATTGGTATACCTCGTGCTATGAGGGGGCCACCCCCATCCAACAGCCCCTGTAACAGTCCCCAGGGCATGTATGGCAGTCCACAGGGAGCCTACCCAGGCTTGCACCAACAAAGGTAACACCTGACATAAAATATTTATCATATGTATTAGTGTTTTCAGATATTGTAAAATAAGAAATTAGTGTGTAGGTTACAACTAAACAGATTTTCTTTACTCCTGTACTTTAATTTGAAAATTTAAGTAATTTTAAAGTTGCTTGTCCTGCTTCAGTTACTTCAGCCTCTCTGTTTGAGGTGTGAAATCCACAGGTTTATGATATTGTTATCCTGTTTTACAGAATGCAGCAATCTGGAAGCTTTAATGAAGCATATGGTAACAGGAACAACAGTAATAATAATAAATACCAGTAAGTGATGTAGTTTTATTCAAATAATGTACATGTATATAGTAGCAATGCTAGTCTCAATAATAAGACTTCAAACGCAGACCCATTTTACATACGGTCATTTTATAGTTATCTGCGCTTTTATCTTTTATCTGAGGCTGGATAGCGCCTAGCAAAAATTATAACGATATTCACCCGTTGAGTACAATTATTTGGACTAGTAGCAATGCAAGTATTGTATGTCCTGTATTTTACAGGTTCTTTGTGTATCTGCTGCTATATTGAATGTTTTTTGTGACAGTTTTGTCACTAAAACATGGTATAAATAAAACAAAGAACACTCCTAAAGTTCTAAATACAGTCGAACATATTTGAAGCAAAGGCAAAGAATTCAACTGAAGTTGGATTTAAATTAAAACAATGTATATGATGTTTAAAACATGTGTATTTACTGTTATAACTAGCTGTTAGGTTTGAAATACTAGTGTCTGCATTAGGCAGGTGGCAGTAACATACACAAGTTGAAATTGCTTTTTTTTGTAAAAAAAAGACAACCAAGACAAATAACATGATTACTGACTTGAATTGCACTGTCATGTTAAACATCCTAATGATTTATTTTTGCAGTTCCTCTCCTGGTCTGTATCAGCAAAAAGACAGAACCGAAAATGAACAGCCTAATAACAGAGAACATAGGTAAATTGTATTCCTGTATATTGTAAAATTAACTAGGAAAATGGTAGTTGATTTTGTATACATGTAGTGGTAAATACTGACATGTAAAATTACTGTTCAAAATGACTTACTATTTCGTGGTCAATTATCTTATAAGCAATATAAATGAAAATAGACCTTACAGAGTGGGTGGATATTCTGTTGTTGTACCTCCCCAAACACAAAGTGTTTGATAGGGTATACTGGATTAAGCAAGTCTGTCTGTCCATGTCCAAAAAGTGCAGGTTAAGTGGCTATTGCAACAATAGGTAACAGTAAATTCTCTTTGATGTCATTCATTCCGTATGTCTTATGTGGCTTTTTTCTACATAGCTTAAGGAGTATTGTGGAACTAGATAAAAAAGCTTTGAACTGCTTACAGGTACCACAGATATCCATATAACCAGAAGTATGAGTCCCGACAGGAACACTCAGGACAGCGAAAACGTGGCAGTAAAGATGAAGATAGCTATGCAGGCCTCATGACCCAAAAAGAGAAAGAATGGATTATCAAAATACAATTGTTACAGCTGCAGACTGATAATCCCCTGGAAGATGATTTCTACTATTCTGTAAGTCTTCTTGTAGAAGTTGCAAGTCAGATTAACATAGTCCTGTCATCAGAATAAACAGCCTTAACGTATAAAAACCAACCTTTTGGCTGTACAACCCAGATTAAAATCTAGGTGTAAGTACAGCTGCAGGTATCTTTTTCCAAAGTGATATTACAGATTGTTCAGTTGGTACAATGAGTCACTGACAGCAGGTTTATAACACAATGGTCAATTGAGTTCAGTTATACAATAGAAAGTTGCAAAACAGTTCAAAAAAGATATCTAATGCATATTTAGAAATGAAGCAAAAGTATTGACAAAATTAAGATCTAAATTGAGATACAGCAGTAGAATCAAGATCAAAAAAGAACATCATATATATATGATGTAGAAGCATTGATTTTGATTTTCAGTTAACCTGATAAATGATCAACAACTTTCATTCGGTTTTCAATATAAAATCACATTTCAGACCTGGTGTATGAGAAAGAAAGCAAAGGAATTGGAGAAGGATGAGAAGGTGGAGTCAGACCCTAATCTTGTGATACCTGCGCTTGCCAGGGCCGAGAACAGGACATACAAACCAGGTAGGTCGAAAAATAACTTGTTATATCTTAAATTGTGTATGTCTGCCCTCGTTAAAACTGAACCTTTGATGTTACTCTGACCAAATTTGAATTGATACAAGAACAAGTTAAATTAGGATAGTTAAGAAGAGTAAGGTTAGAACTGCCCATCCTAGAGCAGTGTTTTATACAAAGAAAGATGTCAGCAACTTGTGCAAAATAAATACTACTGGTTAAAAAAGTGTAGAAAATACTTATTTTAACTGAATCCTTTTTACTCTGTATGAAGGTGTTACTACCGGTGCTATTTAAATCATCTTCCGGTTTGTTTTTGTGCTTTCAGCTCATTTTGAAGGATCACTAGGTCGTCTGACCACTTCAAGTGTACACAATCCTCGTCAGATTATAGATCTGTTAGCCAAGAGTGTATCGGAAACCGCAGCAGGTATCAAAAACTCCACCAGTAATGTAGGCAAGGAACTCCGAAAGTCTCGCCAGCTCTTTATGGATATTGAAAAGGTAACTGCATCAACTGAAAGACAGAATGTATTTTTGGCATATAATTTTTGTGTCACCTGCACAGCAGAGTTGACACATAAGCATCACTTTGTCCATGTCACAGTTTTGGTTAAAGTTTACTTGATTATCAAGCCAGTATCTCAATAATCATTCAATGTATTGGATTGAAACTTCACAGAAGGCTTCGCAGTGAACAAAGCTACTTTGATACACCGGTTTTATAACTCTGGATGGAATAAATGGGAATGATTTGTAACTTCATTGATGTTGAGGGGTATCAAACAATCAAGATAGATAACTCTTAATTGAATTTATCACAAATTATGGGCCTTTTCTGAATTAGATATTGAGTTAAAGTTTTACAGGCTACCAAGCAATAAAGTTAGACACCGCTTTACTTAATAAATCACAAATTCTATCATACTTATGTTCATAACTATTTTGGACTGAATTCAATATCAAGGCATTATAGATGACACGTGTGTTGCAAGGAACACCATTCTAGTTTGATAAATAAAAGTAAAATACTCTGAGGTTAATAATTAATTGAAGACAATATATGTTTCAGGAAGCTTTATAACATAGAAATCCTTCGAAAAAGTGTTCCCAAATTTACATACATGTATAAAACATAAATAGGCTTGAAAATTAGAATTGAAGTAAATATAAGTTTTATACCATACATTTTAAGTTATGTGGTATCTTACAGGGTTATAACCTACTGCTGGATATAGATACCCTGGAGCAACAGATTCTAGCCCTGCCAGAAGATATGAGGTAAGGTTGTCATGGAGGTCTCTTGAACTATGCTATCTGTTCTTTTAGACTTGCATAAGATTGATGTCTTACATCTAAAAACTGTGAAAGAGATTCAAAGTTACACATGTGAAGCTGGGAATATAGAGTCCTTTAGTCTTATTTAGAAAATTATATTTATTTTGGATGTGCGTAATTACAATACATTTATCAAAAATTGAAGTTTTATCTATCAGATATGTGTGACACAGAGTGATTCATTGTATCATGTCACTTTCTTGTTGTCAGAGCAGGGAAAGAGACTTTCTCATTTTCATATATCGGAACTGATGAAGAGAGTAAAAATAAATGCTGATGCTTTAAAGTTTTCTGTTGAAAGTATGGGTAATAACTTATAGAATGACATTGTATTACAGGAAACCTCTACTAGAGGAGAGGTCATTGAGAGTTGATCTGTTGTTTCATTACCTGCTCTGTGATGGTAACTCTGCTGCCTTCATGCAATACATGAATGTTAGGAAAGGTCGCAATCTCACCAAGAGAGCACTGCCTTACCTTGATAAGGTATACACTTATATTTCCACCCAGTATGCAAGCAAGACACATTGTGTTTGCCTATGGCATCTTATCAGTCTGGCTGTCTGTAATTTATTATGTTATTGTCTTTACTGCTCCAATACCAATGGACAGAATGTCATGAAATTTGATGGGAAAGACAAGTATTAAGTGTAGTTGATGCATTTTAGTGTATGTGTCCCATTGTATATATTTACACATAGTTATTGCTAAAAGCATTAAAAATTCTTGTCTGTGTTGCTTTCTGAACCTTGCTAACTTGCTATTCAAAACTTTGAATGTCGGTACTAGTTGCAGTTTGTATTACTATTACTTACAGTAAGTTAATATACATGTTTATAACAATTGTAGGTGCAGTCAGTGGGTATTGTATCCCTGATATGTAAAAACTTACAGCAACTCATGAAGAATGATCAGGCAGATGAGGTGAGTACACAATCAACATATGACTTGGTTATTTCGAGCATCTATAACTGAGAGCATTTAACTTTGCCCTGTGCTACTTCAAGTTATCAGAGTTTTACTGTACATGTATGGATTTTAATAGGGCTAGACAGACTCCTAGTATGAATGGGTTGGCCCACTATTGCCAAGTCTCCTCAATAGAATCTGGATCCTATAAGTAAAGAAGTTATGAAGTAAAACCTTTACAGTTAGATAAATTTTGATGAAAGTTATAAAAAGTTATGAAGAATTGTTGAAATTGTGTGCCATGTCTGTGGTCCTTTGTCAATCAACAGTAGAGTTTAAGTATTTTGTAAGTCATTCGTTTGTCATACAAATAAAAGTGTGTAGAGTTTAGACTTGTCATATACAATTAAACAATGAATTACAGTATTATTATTATACCCCCGCACAACGAAGTTGTAAGGGGGGTATACTGGAATCAGCTTGTCCGTCCGGCCGTCCGTCGGTTTTTCCTTGTCCGCCCAATAACTTAAGATTCCTTTGACCCACAGTCTTCATATTTGGCATGGAGGTTAGTCATGACTAGTAGATGACCCCTATTGATTTTGAGGTCACCGGGTCAAAGGTCAAGGTCACAGGGGCCTTGACTTCAAAAAGCTTGTCCGCCCAATAACTTAAGATTCCTTTGACCCACAGTCTTCATATTTGGCATGGAGGTTAGTCATGACTAGTAGATGACCCCTATTGATTTTGAGGTCACCGGGTCAAAGGTCAAGGTCACAGGGGCCTTGACTTCAAAAAGCTTGTTTCATAAGCTTCCGCATTTGGATTTGGGTCAAAGTCTGCTCCTGAATAAATTTCAAAATCACAAACATACAAACTTTTGCTTTCACACATTGTATAAAGTTTTACTCCAAATCTGTCTGGTTTGTTTGGAATATATTGTTTAAAGGAAAGCCTGTCTTTCCAAGGAGCCATGGTTTCATCAATGCATATACTTCCTTCTGGAGTATAAACATTTCAAAACGTGATGATACGCTATCATAGATGGGACGAATCTTGTGTATTGGATCCCATCCGTCCTCACCCCTATGGAATGCAGTTTCATTATACCCCCACAAAACGAAGTTGGGGGGGGGTATATAGGAGTGAGCTTGTCGGTTTGTTTGTCGGTCGGTCGGTCTGTTGGTTTTCATGGTTTCCGGATGATAACTTATGAACAACTTTACCCTTTTGAATAATTTTTGGTACACACGTGCAACTTCATGAAATACAGGTCAAGTTCAACTTTGGGGTCAGTAGGTCAAAGGTCAAGGTCACAGTGACTCTGAACTGTAAAACAGTTTCCGGATGATAACTCATGAAAGGCTTGACCAATTTAAATAATTTTTGGTACACACGTGCAACTTTATGAAATACAGTTCAAGTTCGACTTCGGGGTCAGTAGGTCAAAGGTCAAGGTCACAGTAACTGAACTGTAAAACAGTTTCCGGATGATAACTCATGAAAGGCTTGACCGATTTAAATAATTTTCGGTACACAGCTGTAACATCATCAAATACAGGTCAAGTTCAACTTTGGGGTCAGTAGGTCAAAGGTCAAGGTCACAGTGACTCTGAACTGTAATGTTAAATAGTTTCCGGATGATAATAAACCTATGAAATTGAACTATAATTGATAATTTCTAACCTTACACATTTTGTATGCTATTAAAACAATACATTTACACAAGTTATTGTATAATAACTCAACTCTATGTCCTTGTGGCCATTCCTTTCTTATGGTTGCCATACTTCTGTGACAAAGCTGTATTGTGGGGGTATAATTCGTCACTCTTGTGACAGTTCTAGTTACAATTATTAGTAGATTAATCATTTTGTAAAGCAGTGACATTTATTTTACAATAACAGAGATTAGGTGAACTCTTCAAACCAAGTGCCAAGGTGATAGGGACATGTAACCTAGCAACAGTCGTCATGTTTGTGGAGGACATACAGCAGGAAGAATCTCCCTCTGCGGCTAAACCTATAGCAATGGCATTACAGAATAAGGTATTGGTGTATATGTTTGATTTACTAACAGTTGAGGTGTTAATATTGACAGCATGATGTAGTGCCATCTTAAGCTCATAGAACACATATATAATGTAGTGTGAGAAGAGAATAATTGTTTAGCAGCTGCTTGTTTGTGAGTTTGTTTTTGAGCGACTGCTGCTCTTACTTATTTGTATTTCACAACCCTTACTTCTTGTAATTAAGAGTAAGTCAGTCTTCGCCAGCAGACATATGTGCATTTTGTTCTCAAACAACTGATATAAATAGTTCATTAAAAACTAGTCTCGCTGACGTACACCAATTTTGCTGATTCTTTTATTAGCTCGACTTTTCTATGAAAAGGGGAGCTATCCTACTCGCCCCGGCGTCGGCGTTGGCGTCACACCTTGGTTAAGTTTTTCGTACCACCCCACTTTATTTCAAAAGTATTAGAGGTATGGCTTTGAAACTTACCATACTTGTTTACCATCATAACCTCCATCTACAGACAAGAGTACATAACTCTGTCAAGGTTTTTGACAGAATTATGACCCTTTTTTACTTAGAAAGTGTATTGAGCTTGGTTAAGTTTTTCGTACCACCTCACTTTATTTCAAAACCTTTGGAGGTATTGCTTTGAAACTAACCATACTTGTTTACCATCACGACCTTCATCAACGGACAAGAGGACATAACTCTGTCAAGGTTTTTGACAGAATTATGCCCCTTTTTGACTTAGAAAATACATTGAATATGGGTAAAATCCACTTATTGCCTTAACCCTTTGAGATATTGCTTTGAAACTTTTAATGCTATTTCACATCATTACTTCCATCTGTACGCAAGAGAAGGTAACTCTGTCAGGGATTTGTTTTAAAAATTAAGGCCTTTTATCGACTTAGAATCTTGGTTAAGTTTTTTGTACCAGTCCACTTTTTGACTGAACTGTTTGAGATATTACTTTGAAAGTTGGAATACTTGTTTACCATCATGATTCCCAAACATGGGCAGGAGAAGGTAATTCTGTCAAGGATTTTTTTTGAATTATGGCCCTTTTTGACTTAGAAACTCAGTTAAAATTTTCATTCTTGTCCACTTGTTAACTTAACCATTTGAGATATTACTTTGAAAGTTGGAGTACTTATGTACCATCGTAAGACCTATCTGTAAGCAAAAGAAGATAACTCTGTGAAAAATTTTCTTGATTTGTACTTAGAAATTCCTCGTTAAAGTCTTGTGTGCCCTTAACTGTCAAAGTTTTGTTTTATTGGCAAGCACTTAAAAAGTCGAGCACGCTGTCCTACTGACAGCTCTTGTGTAATAGCCATGTATACTGAGTAGTTCCTTTAACATGTACTGTTTCATTGTAGTTCGGCAGTTCTATATTGTGTACGTTGATACATCAAGGTGAGGAGATTTACTGTAAAACATCACCAGTAGACCTTGACAGTAACCTACAAAATGAATGGTATGTATCACTGAACACAAGCTGTTGAATTAAATCAAAATAGAGCTTCAGAAAACTTCTGCTAGAGATGTTGCTTAAATATACTACACTAGCATTCATCAATAAAACAACATATCAACTTATTAGTTCTAGTCACTGAAGGAGCAAGGTGAAAGATGTAATAGGGTGCTTGAGATTGCTGAGATAAGTCTGTTCAAGAACATAAAGCTGTATGTATTTAAAGATAGTCTTTTTATCCAACGGTGATAAATATATCCAACAGTCTTATGACAGTGTTTTATTAATAGAAAAATAAACCCATGCAACATGCATAATGTTAACTAGGGGTTACAGAATTTAAGACTCTACAGTAAGCAAATTAACTTGACTACTGTTTTTTCAGTAAAGGTCATTTATTTTAATAGGTGTTTAATTAGTATTGAAGAACTAACCAGTGTTTCTGTATCTATTACAGGTGTGAGTTTGTACACGAGTTTGCTGGCATCCTGGCAACCATTCCTCTTGAATCAATTGTAGCTCCAATGCATACGTACCCTGACATATCGAAACACCTGGAGAGGCTGCTCAATAAACGTCTGATGGCCATAGTTGAAGATAACCTGAAGATCTTCACCGACTCTCCTGTAGAGAATGAGTCCTGACACAGCGTCACACAGTGTGTCTGCTCACAGTAAATCTGACAGAGTGTAGTTTAAATTTTTCAAGTGCTTCAGCTTAAATCCTGGTGAAAGCAGTGACAAGTGTTCTCTTGTATTCACATATGTAATCTCGACAGGCAGATGATAGTGAATGTAAGAGTTAGTGTTACATGTAATGTTCAATAAATGACAAACTTTTAGATAATGTGAAAGGTTTTTGTGTCTATTCTTTAGTAAATTAGTGCTACCATAGATAAAAGCTCTTTATTCTTGCATTTAACAATGGCAGTTCAACCAGTTTAACCAGAACTAACAGGTTTTATAGAATACCTGTTCCTCATTCAAGAATTTTTTTCAATGATCTGTTACCTGTCAAAAATATGCTTGTGCTGATCAAGGGCATATCCAAACTCTGTAAGTTGAACCAAGACGCAAAAATAAAATTGAAAAAAAAACAGTATCATCCAAAGATCCAGTTGTTTTTCTGTGTGCAAATAAATTTAAAAGGCAAGACAAACCACTAAAATCTTAGAAATATTTCCACAATGATTTGTTTTTCACGAGATGTCGAAGAAATTCAGTGTTGCATAACAACTCTGCAGACACGCCATGTCACATGTGAACTTAGGAAAAATCCAAACACTATGATAAAAATTCACAAACTTGGGTTAAGGGTGATGGATCAATGAGAACAGATGAAATAGTAAGGGACTTTACAGCCCGAATTTTTGGAATTTGATGTAACCTTAAAGACGTTTCTTTTTTTCGCTTTGTGAAATCTTCCAGTAACTTCCCACGTATTTTTATTGTGAGAATGATAATAGTATGCAAAAAAGCAGCAAAGTTGCTGAGCTCTAATAGGTAGAACCGTTTAGTCAGACCTTCAGATTTTAACAGAACTTTATGGCATATTTAGGTATTTCAAAGTTGTGCTTTACTTACTGATAAAGAATTGTTGCTTTATATTCTTGCAAGAAATTTACCACACTAAGATTTAAGTTCAATAAAACATGATTTTTTTCGATGAGCTGTCTGTCTGAGACCTTACTAATGTCTGTCTGAGACGTTGCTATTGCTTCTCCCTAAAGCTACTGGTTGGATTTTGTAATGTTTGTGTTCAGGCCAGTTATCAGCTTATTCTCATAAACAGGATCGGATAGAGTTTATTGAAATTTAACCCTGAACCTTTCCTGTCCCTCTTCTTTTTTCTATGTGATGGTTATGGGTATGATATCTTGGTGGGAATAGTATGTTTGTACTTATCGACTTTCTGTAAATTAGAAAAGTTCTAATTGTGATGTGACCCATGAGGTTGTAATTTCAAAATATAAGCTAGTTAATAATCTGAAAGCAGTTTGAAAAGAGATAACAGATGTTCACTATCCTGTGAAACTTTTTGTAGTGATATATTGATATATTCTTTATAGTGACCTTGTCATGAATATTTGCAAATGTAGTGTATTTATTGGGATGCATATTGGTATAAATTAACTAAATGGTTTAAATTTTGTAAAAGCATCTGTGTGTAATCAATGATTGGCTTGCTTTCTTAATGTATACATGTACATCAAATATACATTTTTTCATGATTTTTGTATGAGTTTTCAGGACCTTTGTTAACTTTGTATGCACACTATGCATTTCCTCATTAATGGACATGATTTAGTGTCTGTCATTGGTTAAGCCCCATCTTTTAGCGTAACTCAGTAAAGTGCATTTTGACTTCATTTTATACATAATATTAAATGATTATTTTCTTTACTTTTTATCGTAAATATAAGTATTTCATACAGTTGCACACTTGGTTAGTTTATGAACAGTTACATATTTTGTGTTGAAATATTTGATAGCGTCACCTGTTGCCAGAAGCATCGACCAAAGTTGTCGACTGTCTCATTGAATAATTCTTATCCAATAGAGGTTAATTCTACGGGAGTGATTTGTTTCACAATCTATAATAAATGAATTAGTAGATCTACAAAATAAAAGGATTTGTCCAGTCTTCACCTAACCTTCTCACAATGTTTATGGGCATAATAACATGGCCTAGTTTGATAAACATGAGATCACTCCCAAAGTTTGAAGGGATGACCGTGCAGTTGCAAAAATTTGTCCAAATAAGCACCGTTTGCTCACTAGCTTTATCCTATCTTGACAAAGCATGGTCAATGTTACATATGGTCAAGCTTAACATATTGAGGGGTAATAACACCTGGTCAAGCTTAACATATTGAGGGGTAATAACACCTGGTCTCTGAAACTTGGCCAAATATAGATTGTCGACACAAGCGCCTGGTTTTTCTGATAATTACAAATTGAAAGTATAAGTTGTAAGATGGCATTTTTTATACCACCTATAATGTTAAGCTCGCCATGACTTAAGGCTGAGCAGTTTTTTTACCATTGTTCCCATGTTTCCATATTTTATCACAGTTTTCAAATTAATATAACCATTGTGAATTACTGTACATCACCATAAAAAAAATACGAACTTTTTCATTTTGTTTGTTAAAATTTGTGCAGCTGTCTTGCTTTTATTTGAGACCTTTGACAGTTTTTCTTTTCACAGTTTTGCTGTATACATTTGTACTTTGTAACCTTTGTAGAGTGTCTATAGTCAGCCTAGAGTTTATCAAAGTTGTATTTCTTTGTAAGTAGTCAATTTCCAGAAGGGATTTGTATATAAGATATTTTGTAATGAGTCCTTGTGTTAGATTTTTCATAGAATTATTTGATAACTTGCTTTATACTACAAATAAACCTGTGGGACGATATTTGTTTAGTCCAAAGGTGACATGTTGTTATACCTTTAAAACACAGGCAGGTAATTTCCTATTACCTTTTTTCATGGAAAATATGCATCACTTTTTTTTTTGTTCCTTATAAAAGCAAAATATCGTACAAATAAATCTATGGCTATTAGCATAAAATGTGTTGTTTTACTTACAAACTAGGAAACAAACTAATGCTGTATTTACTTTAATTACTCAGAGCATACTTGTAGGCTTAACCTGCAGGTATACTGATCCTTACTTAAAGTATATACATGTACACACACAAGATTCTGAGAAAAACTAGCACCAGATTGGACTGTTATACTGCTACGTTAATATCTTGGCATAAACTTCTTTGTTATCTTGTGTTCTGGTACTCCCATTCTACGTTGCTTCTGTTCATCTTTGCGTACTTTTCTGTCCTGTTCCATCATCTTAAGTGTGCGATTTCCATCTTTTTTATCCGATGACAAACTGCCACCACCCCCACCCACTTTCCTTCGTCTTCTCCTAGGTATGAAACTATCCTCCTCGAGTTCGCCGCCATATTTACACAACAAAAAAATGTTCACCAGATTAGTCAAGAATAACAATATAATCATGATTAGGCAAACAACAGCAGCATTGTAGTTGTTGTCAATGTTGGTGTCGTAGCTACAGAATCGGTTCAAGTCGTAAGATGTATTCTCGTTCTTCTTGCAGTTAGCAAGTCCAAACATAGCTGTAAAAATCAAACCAAGGATGAAGGCTGGTAGTCCAAGGTAAACTAATACACACACTGTGCACAGCTGAAAAGGAAAGTATACTGACAGAAAGATACTTAGTAAATGACCAGAAAACGTGAAACAGCAAAGTGCACTTTGAGTAGCATTTAAAACTTGATTCAAACCCATACCACCGCTCCTTGACTCTATGACTTAAAGGGACGTGATTTTCTATCTAAGCTGAGTTATGTAGTGGTACACTGTGTACAAAGTTTGGGAAGCAGTGCAAACATGGTCTCGTGAAATGTGTCTGACATTGAGTCTGCAGATAGTGCCGAGGTGAATATTTGACAAGATCGGTTCAATAGGGGCTTAGGAGACATAGTCGCATGACCTTTGACCCGTTGGCTTCGTTACAGATGAACGTTTGGGTCAAGTTTCAAGAAAATTAAGGGGATGTATCATCATAACCTTTATCCATGAGCGTGACCTTGGCCTTGAGTCGGAACAGTTGGGAACTGAGATGAACATTCATACGTTTCATGAACTATTTCTTTCAGAGGTTACCTTGACAAGTCATCTTGAGAGAAGTTAACATATGAGTCAGGTGTCATTAAAATCCACCTTGAGAGATTGACACAGCAAAATTCAGCCATTAAGACCACCTGATATTAAGACTGCCCTCGCTATCAAGACCAAACTCATTTCCGAACTAAGTGGCCAATTTTATAGTAAAAAGGTCTCGATAAAAGGACCACTTTAATATTATGACCACACATTATGCCGGTCTTATTACAAAAAACTTTACTGTATCATTAAAATCCGTCGAGAGGTTGATGAGACAGAATGTCGTGAACTCTTATCCGTATGTAACACAAATTTCATGAAAAAGAAAAAAATCTTCAAGAAGATAATGTCCCATGACCTTTGACACATAAGTGTGACCTTGTGCGAGCAAAATGAATCATCAATATCCTTCAAGGGATTAAGAGGATACCTGGCAGACGCATACAAATACAAATTTCCATCAGAGAAGATATGTACTAAGTTTGGTGCCAATAGCTCACTCCTATCTGAAGTAATGTATGAAGACACATTTCGAATCCAAATTGTGCCAGCGGAGAATATGCAAGATGCTGGGACATATGACTTAGGTCGGTGCCTTGGATAAACTAGATTAACCAATAATTAAGGCAAATTTTCTTTTACTAGTCAACACAAAAAGCAAACGAATTACAAGTAAATTTAAACTTACAATTGCACCTGAGCCCTTCTGTACGTCAAATGCATAGAAAACAACGAGCAGCACTGTTGATATTACGAGACAGCCATACTGGAATTTATGAAATTTTGTTTCATTACTTCAATTGATGTGTATAAGAGATACATATATCATTTAGAAACAATTTCTCGTTTCTTCATGTTATTTCACTGTTGATATTACGAGACAGCCATACTGGAATTTAATAAATTTTGTTTCATTACTTCAATTGATGTGTATAAGAGATACATATATCATTTAGAAACAATTTCTCGTTTCTTCATGTTATTTCAGAGTAAAGTCACTATTTTCAATGCAATTTAACGACCTTGTTGATCAGAGGTTGTGTGTTGTAGCTTCATAAAAAGCCATTCAGCCTGCATTCAACAAGGGAGGTAAACACATAAGTAAAGGGGACATAACTGCTGAAAACAAATTGGTAGTTCTTGGATACAAAATTTTGCTTAACTGACATTAACAGTGTTCAAGATATATACAACGATATATCATTAATAAATTACTGAAGGTGAAGCTGTAACTCCTGTTATCAAAGATACTTATACTATTTGTGCTCTGTTTGATTAACTACCGGAAAATAACATTGCAAAATACTGATGCAAAACCTGTGTTTTTGTATTCTGAATTTATCTATTTGTCTGTAACCTTTTAAGACAAGACTTTGAGGGATACAATGAAGTATGTCTGGGTAAATCTTTGAACTTACCACAGACCCTACGATTAAAGCACCCGCATAGTACGGTATATCTGACCCACGTTCACTGTCGTCCATAAAACTCTTCCCCCGAGCCGCAAACACGAACAGAGCTATCACCAAACATAACTGGATCGCTATCAGGACTGCGTAGACAATCAGCGGTTTCTTTCCTGGAAGTGGCAGTGAATAAGGAAGAACCAAAACTTTAGTGAAAGAAAAAATGTACTGTCGGTTGAAAATGTATGCATGCACGGCAGGCAGTCCTCGTATAGCACACTAGGAGTGCGGTTGAAGAAGGCAAAATACGAGGACAATTTGCACTAGATTTCAAGGTTTACTTATTTAAACTGTTATTTAGTGTTACAAAATTCAATCTTTTAAGACAGTAACATGAACCAGTATATGTTACTAAATATTATGCAGGGTATTCAAAAGTAACCGAAATCGAGTGATACCATTAACATTTTTTTTACATGCATTTAATATATAAGAAGTGAGCTTGAAGCGCGTTATTCAAGTTACAGCTACTTTTTCTTTTGGATAGTTTTGCTTAGTACAAACTTCAATTTTATTAAATTAAAATGTGTTTTATGACATGTTCATATATTTCAGATTAAAATCTGACAATGTAACACCCAAGTTTATTGTCAGCGGAAATATTTGAATCACTGCCTATCTTGTACTGATTTTTCGGGTATATTGTGTGCCTAAACAATAAAACACAGCAGAACTTTATCCCCACATTTAGGTACATGTATTTAAGTTGATTAAACATATGCGTTACGCTGGCGAAAATTGAGAACGAGGATACAATATTATAAACTTCTCAAACAGCCACAAGCAAAATTACATGTTCACTACAACTGCAAAATAATAATTAATAAAAATATGACCAACTGAAAGTTAAAATAGTGGAAAGTCCCCATAAGAGTTACTGTAGTAATTGTACAAACTGCTAATCAGTTATTTATAAGTACTCACCTAACTTAGCATATTCAGTTTGAAATTTACGCCAATCTGCATTACGTTTATATATATAAAAAGTTAAATGTGTCAATGTGAAAAAAATGGAGACTTACGTTGACAATCCATGGTGTACAAGCGAAATATTATATTTATACCCGGCTCATGTTGAAATCCTATATACTTTGATCAATGTTAAAGCAAATACCCGGTAAACAGATTTGAAGCAAATTTTATAAAAGTCCGTCCATAAGAGCAAATATGTTAGCTTGAATTTGTGGATGAGACCTCTACCCGGTAAACAGACATTTCCATTGACTTATATACCCCACACGCAATTGATGCGTCCAACCGATTCAGTACAGATCGATTCTTTATTTTACATTTATTATGTAAATAAATATATTTGTATCAAAATATATTATTATAGTTAAACCTAGTTTTAGACCGATAAAATGATTGCATATTGCAACATCTCAAATTTAAATGTCATAAGGAAAGGTAAACTGTACATTTAGTTACTACATGACCGCTTTTCAGAATTAAATTCTGTCCTCAAAAATGGCTTTAGAACATAAATAGAATTCTACATAGAAAGATAGCTCATTTTGTTACCGTAATACATCTAGCGGGGCTTAAACTAGACGTTCACGTAGTTTCTGCGTGCATTCGTACCAATGACTTTCAAGGAATTTGTGTCAGAGGCTTTGGACTCTACCTGACTCCAGTGTAGTTCCGAGTCAAAACTATAATTGTGATGACTATATGGTTTGAGGGCTGGTACTGTAACGCAACGAAACGTTGGTCAGCGAGAAACACGTGCAGCACGACTGAACTGATGGCGAGAAGAAACTACATTCTGACAGATAATAAAGAGATTAATGGAATGAAACAAGAAAACTGTGTAAAAGTATCACAGCGGGCCTTACAACAGTGTCTTAACTTCATAACAAGCCCCAATTCTATTTTTTCTCCTTCCGAGAGACCACTTCCTATTTTTTGTAGCATGAGCAAAAATGTTCCACATATTACAACTTTTATCTAGCAACTTTATATTTTTAAAAAGCAATGACTATAATTGATGATACCAACATTTAAATTTCTTGTTTAAAAAGAGAATGTAACAGATGAGATAAGTCAAATGTTGATGCCTGGCATCAAGACGAAGCAAAATCAGTAAACATCACAAACTGGTGTAATGGTTAGTATAAATGCATGTATAGGCCAATGTATGCAACGAATCACGCTACAATCAGCAATCGAGTGAATATATTACATACTTCTAATTGTCTTATAACTATAAGCTACACATTGAAGAGGGATGTTAACCCATTCTTTATCTTAATTTCGTATGCGATTTACATTCATTGAGCTGAGGCGGCCCGCAATAAATGGCTCTGGGACGGAGAGGCACATTTATGGATCATCCTAGATCTGATACAGACATTTGGTGCCATTGTCTTAAATAAATATTCGCCCCTATACCTCATTTCACGACCCGTACTCATTTGTACATGTCTGGTAGTACTGGACAACCCAATTGACGATTTTGAGAAGTCGCAGAATATCGGACGTCTATATGGATATTTTAGGACCAAATACATATGGCTGTGAAAGATGGCAACAATGCATTTATACTTTTAGGAGTTGGCAAAAAAGAAAATAGAATATGAAAATCCGGCTTGCTCTTTGAACGCCAACTCTATCTACAGAAATTGTACAATAGTGTAAAGTAATATGTCTATAGCCACGGCAATGAAAGAATTAAAAAACATACATATGCGCATTGACTTAACAACGCTCTGTTCTGAATCTAAAAATTGTCTTGGTTAGCAATGATATATAAAACAGCGACTACCTAAGCAAATCATAGAGTGCCATATGATAATAAATTGGGAGAAGAATAATGCAATGTTATTTTCAGATTGTCGATAGTGCATCAGATGATAGCAAAAAAAACCCAGAAAGCTTTGAAGATGCGTATTACTAGTATAACTAGGATCACGTGAACCCAGCTTTGTGTACATTTGTGACCTACCTTCATCCACGCTATCTAGCTTTTTTGTCATACAGACATTGAGCCGCCTGTAATCCAATCAACAAAGGTTAGACGGTAGTTTTAATTTCATCAAAATTCCGACAGCCTGCATAACTGCACTTGATTAAATGACAGTACATGTAATTAAATACACAGCCATACTTGTTGCTGTCATTCAGGGGTCACTGTATCCTATATATCCGTTCTCAATTGCATACAGTAAAAATAGGTGCATATACATCTTGAGATATAAAGATGTTCAGTCGCCGATATTTTAAAAAATAAAATTGATACAGGCTAGACTGTTTTTGCAAGCATCATTTTAAGTATCAACTAGCACTATGTTCATAATTTAAAGGAAGAGGAATCTAGATCATCAAAATCGAAGCTGCAAAATGAGTAAGATCTCTTACATTACCAGGACAAGAGGACATAAGTTTTTAGCACGCCTGTGAGAGTAAAGAAACCTGATGTTTTAGACTTTCATAATACATTTTGTATCCTTTGATCTTGTTACTTGGATTGCATACATGACTAGACCAAAACAATTCCCTACCGGTTTGAAGCAATCTATAAAGAAGGGAACACATATGGTATGGTATGGTATGGTATGATAACGGTAATACAATGAAAATGCCAAGGAGAACATGTATGTCAAAGGTCATTTACTTTTGTTTATGTGTATAGAAGGCACTATAGATACAGCTATATAAAACGAAGGTGCAAGACCTTTGTTTGACCTGGACCTGGGAGTAGGTAGCTGGTTGTTTGTGACACATCCTTATGGTACGAGTAATAAATTTGGTACTAGATTCCATGCATGTACACTCTACAGAGAAAATAGGGAACACTGCTATATAACGCTATGTGAAAGGGTTTGAGCCGTACATGTGACCTTAGGAGCAGGGAGCAGAGTGTTGGGCATGATACACCGTCGTCACATGTGAAGTTATTGAAATTAGCGTATGCACTAAAAGATACAAAGATAAAAGATCGCTAGGTAACGCCTACAGTTTGAGCCATCAAGTATGACAATGACCTCGAGGGTAGGTGGCTCGGTGTTTAACATGACACTACCTCATCACATGGCCAACACATATGTAAAGTTATATTAAAATCGGCCCATGCATACGGAAGATACAGACCAGAATCGAAATTGTATGTAGTGGTGTTCGAGTCGTACGTGTGACTTTGACCTATGAAACAGGTGTATTTTTTTTTTTGCACGACACACCCTTTGGGTATGGGTAACAATTGTGTGAATTCAAAGTCGGACCGTGCATATGGAAGATACAGACGCGAAACGAAACTGCATTTATAAGTGTTTGATCCCTGTGGCCTTGACCTCGAGTAGGTTGCTGGTTGTACATGACACGCCCTTGAGATATGGGCAACCATGTGTGAAATTACATCAAAATCGGTCCATGCATGGAATTGCGGACGAAACAGTACAAACCTATAGTCCCCAAACCAGTTGTATGATCAGTAGGGAACGTGTATGGAGAAAGACAATTCTTTACAATATCTGTAAGACACAGGCTTGATCTCGGTATGGTGTTTACTCATAACTGGTAGTTTCTATGTTGCAAAATGATTGGTAGGTTGTATCAAATAGACCAAGATGAGCCCAAGCATTCACTAAATCGTCCTTCCTATGTCAAAAGCTGCTTTTGGTCTTGGTTTACTGCCAAATTTCTATTCTGTTGACAAAAGTTGCAAATCTCAAAGGTTTTGCCGAACTCTTCTGATAGCATACTGTACTGTTAAGTTACACCCGAGTGGAACTATGTCACGTATTTACATACCACTGAACCAAAATTCTGCAATCATCTTCAATCACCAAAATAGTGGTCACCATTTGTGTTTGTACCGTTGGCCATGCATTTAATGAGTGGTCATTTGTAAACCTGTATCCAGAAATGAAAACTGAACACAATGTGGAATGATTTACATTTATTAGTTTTGCTTTCAAGAGATAGGTTATACAAGTTTTTTTTTATCATATAACACGGCTTATTGTGGCTTGTGGTATCTGTACAAGTTATCACCAACATGAATGAGACAGGCTACAAACACATATAACATGCTGTAGGAGGGGAAACAGAAAAAAAGGGTGGCTGGAAATATTAGAGAAAATCAACAATTACTTCTTATTCCCTTCGTCATGAGAATATATGTCAAAATATCAACGCTAAAATCTTAACTAAATTTCAGTACATTAACTTTTTTAACAGAACAGCTAAAGCAGAACTCGGGGGTCACCTTGACAAGTGTAACTATAGCAAGGCAGAGGAAAGCACTTGATAGAGAAACTGGCCATTATAAGTGACAGGACACTAGAAGGTTACATGAAGTATAGAGCTAGAAATATCTCGTAAACAGTAGTAAAGGTTATTAAGACTGTTACCTGCTTATCATATGTCATAAGGCTAATTTGGAAGAAAGTAAAAAAATTATACACATAATCATATTAACAATTCTGTTTAAATGTTGTGAATACTGTATTCTACTGCTATAGTAACAGAAACCATGGACCTTTCATTAATCCTGTTACCATAGCAACACTAGAATACAAGTCACTAAAATAAGAAAGGCTATAAATCACATCACAAATCCATATACATTAATAATTTCATCAGCTACCTATGCAAAACTATCATTTCATAGCTCACAAGAACTTTTCTCCATTGGTATTTGATTTACAGCATATTCACATTTGATTTGTAAAACTTGGGCGTTATTTTTTTACATTTTGCTCATGCTGTCCAATATATCTTACAAGAAGTCCATCAGTCAAAATTTGCTTAATACATGTACTGGCAGCATTTATATTTTTACGGGTACTCTACGGGTACTTTCCTCAAATACTAGGTTAGCAAGACATTAACATTTGAGCAGAATATAAAGGTCAGCATAAAACAATGTAAGGCCAAGCTAATGTATAACTACTTTAGGAACATAAATCAGCCGCAACTGGCAACTATTTCTTTATATAAGTGGCTATAGTTTTCCACAACTGTACAACAAAGTGGGAATATGAATGCATGAAAATTTCAATAAAACGTTACCTAGCTATCAAACGTGTATAACATAGCAAAAAAATATATATATACTTTCTCTGGCAATATTTTTATACATGAACAACAATCAATTTGATCATGATAACATATGACAAAGACTTGAACAGTTTTACAGGAGAACTGGGCTGTCAGAATGTTGACCAATGAACTTCACCGCTGCTGTGGATTAAAGTTTGAATTTCGTTACGACAGTTTTACTATTCATGTAACAGGCTATTAAGAGTCTGTACCATCATAATTGATATCAATCTTTGATGATCGTAGCATTCAGCATAAGTTCTTAGAAATAGTGTAACTGGGTATGCACTTGCACTTGACCTGTTGTCAAATTCATGTTACCTGCCAGATCCACATCATTTCTTTCACGAAAGCCATTCATATTGAGCTCTGCTAGTGCGCAGTCTAACAAGACCAATTTTCCTGCAGAACCATTCACAGCAATTATGACTGAACACAATCACTCCGAGAAATGGGTAAATACAAAAGCTGAGTGCATAATGAAAACAGAACATGATCCTGAATATATATCTATCTACAGTCATTACTTTAAATTAACTCAGGCTAAACAAAAAATGATTAGCTTTTTCAGTGATCTATTTAATTAGTAAAAAATATTCCATCTTAGACAAGGAACGAAACTGAAGAAAAAAAAGGTTTCTTAGAAAATATCATTTCATTCACACCAAATTCCACGATAAAAATTCTTAGACATGAATTTATGCAAGATTTGAAAAACTAATAATTCCTATTTAGCCACATATTTGGCAATTCCTACAGGTGTAATAAACACTTTCTCTAAGATCAAAGCTAAATACTGTTTTATACATACTACTAAAAATTCTTGCATTCCAGTAACTACCCATTATTTTAGCTATACTTTCCTGTGGGAAGTAACAATACTTTACCCGAAGACTTACAGTGGAACAATGAGGGAATACAAAACACACAATTAGTATCTGACACCTGCACCAGTTGTAATTATATAATTATAAGCACACACAATTTGTATTGTATATATTCTCCAAGTAGTAGCAATCTGCTTTCTCCTGTATCTTTCTCTGTTTTTATATATTTGGTCCCTTGTAACAGGCAGTATGTATATAGCACTTCTTGTGTATGAAACAGGCTTTATCCTTTAACAATATGCTTTAATAAAATATTTGGAACAGACTATAAACTCTCAGAGTTTTGGAAGATTTAATTTACTATCATAAATTCAGTTACAAAGATAGCACTAAGTGTTGCATTGTGACTGAAAAATGTATGTATGTATGTAATGTATGCAAGCATTTGGGGACTGATTTGATCATTCAGGCCATTGTATGAATATGAAACCTAGATACATTTTCTGGCAAAACAATTACAGGTGGATACTTCCAGGGGAAGCTACAGGTGCTGCTTTTCAGCAAAACCATTTCTAGCATATACATAAACAGCATTTATACAGGTATATAAATATAGAACCTTTATAAATCATCACATTAGCCGCACAAATTCTGCTCATGGTACAGACAATACCAATTTCCATGGTTATAGAAACTATCCACAATTTTGATGACTCCACTTTGCTTACATGTTAAAATAAGATTATCTCATTGATCAATTTGTTTCATTTCCTTCCAGTACAGTATTTTGATGGCATGTTCACACCCGTCTATAGCTAACAAACAGTGCATAAATCAACTGCCCACTAGTTCTTTGCCATAATTAGCAGGATCTGTGTGCTCTCCAATCTTTTCTAGTTACAATCCTTTTAGTGAGTTGTGTACGAATAGTCTTGCTATACAGTATAATATAAAGTCTAACATGATATGAAGACTACATAGACTCGAACTCGTCGACTCGTTTCTTTGTGTTTCCTGAACGGATCTGCTTTAGAGTCTTGTATTTATCACGTCCTTGCTTCACATTTTCAGCATGGAGAACATCATTGCGAGTCTGTTTCTGTTCATCTTTCTGATGTTTAAGCTCCGCCTCGAGCATCTGTAACATATGATAATACATCAAACATCACATATAAATCCTTACCATGCTGATTTTCTAAAATGAGTTGTCCAACAGAGACAATACCATTAAAATGGCAGGCAAGTAAATATTCACTGGCTAAATAGCAGACAGTGCTGATCATGATCAGTTTGCATAGCTACCTGCTATACTGTTCACAAAGGCAGTCATAAGGATAAGGGTAAAAAAGAACAATCAAGACTACCTGGTAAACAAAGAACACAAAATTTTACGCACACTCATTCTAAACCATGGCAATATTAATGATAGGAAACAAAACACGTCTCAAAGTACAACCAACTTGAGCCCATGGCTTTACATTGATTCCGGTATCATATCCACAGTCTCGATTTTTCCAAGCCAGAATCTATTACTGTCCACATTGGGTGAACATAATTGATACCATTACTTTTCATTCAAAATCTTTGAAATGGCACGTAGAAAACTTGTATCAGATCTCAAGAGCATAACTAAGACATTGTGTGTTTACCTTAAGTTGCTCCTCAAGCCTCTTGTTCTTTTCAATTTCTCTGATTTTATCTTCCTCATGTCTGGACATGCTCTCCATGTTTTCATACTCCGGTAATTTGGCATCTGAAATGTAATAATATATATAGGGTAATTGTATAGCAAGAAAATTTCATGTAGACATCTCCATTATACCAAGTACCTAATATAGGATTCAAAAACCTCTGATAGTAGTTCAGTCAGATACACATACCTAGTAATTTATCTGTATTTATAACCAAATTATAGTTCTGAAATATCATTCCATTAGATATACTGGTAATGCCAAATTCTGATCCCATATACTGGTACAGTCGAACCTGCCTTATCTAAACTGGACCAGAGGAATCGTTCAGATTACAAAGGGGTTCTCTACCAAAGCGATCATAAATTATACTGGTAATGCCAAAAATCACCAGTGTAACCCTTGAGAGGTAGGCTCAACTGTACAATACTGAGTGGTAGCAGGCATGCTCACCTTTTATCACTCAACAGATTTCCACTGCAGTCTCCCCGACACCCCTGAGATAAGTTCATTTTCATACATGAAACTATGTCGCCCACACTATTCTAGTCAATGATTTCTTAGAATATTTTTAATGGAAATTGCCCCTCCCGCAAGTGGCCTTGCATTTACATGCCAACAACTGTTGCACAGTCTTGGGTTCATTAAGAATATTCCTATGAAATATCTCAAAATCACCACCGTTTTTTTTAAGGATTTATTTCAAAGCTTATCTGACTGACATACAGAGAAATGAGCAATACCTGTGGTTTTTAACCATATGAATATTTTCCTTATGTTTTATGGAAGTAGTTAATTAAATACTTTTATACACAAAAAGGAAAGAAAAGGGCAATCTATATCTGGGACATACAAAAGAACATGTATTTCCAATTGTTACTGTACATCAAATAAACAGTAAAATGCATACCGCCTCCTTCCGCATCTTGGTCACTGTCTTCATCTTTCACATGCATCTGTTGCATTGCCTGCAAAAGGGCTTCCTGATCACGTGACGCCTGTTCTCTTGCCTCTGCTAGCTGTGCCTGCATGTTCATCATTTCTTCATCCTTCTCAGATATTTTTGACTCACTGTTTTCAATCTGTTCCTTTGCAAAGAGGTATTCCCTCTCCTGTAATATATATGTAATAAATATGACACATTGGTCATAATAGAGACAACCCAGTAAGTTTTGCTTTTCCATTATAATTTGAACTAGAAATGTGTACTATTGAACATTTGTGAGTGACCTCCATAATAAGTTATAACTAACTGACAAATTCTTGATTGGCATCATTCTGAATGTTAATGGTGAATGTTGTACCTGCTGACCTTTAAACAATTAAGTTCATCTATTGGTCAACATCAACCTACCAAAGTAGTTTCAAGAACCTAGGATGTCACAAGAGTAATTTATCTGAAATTTGTTAACTTTGCAAGGTCAATTGTCTGATCTCAAATTTTCTGAGAATGACTAATCTGCTAAATGTGAGGATCTTCAAATACTTCTTGAATTTATAAAACAGTCACAAACGATCACTGTTACATTTATGTTTGATGCTGTGACCTCAACACAGTGCTTCCTATGCCTCGCATGATACACATTTTTGAATGACAGTTTATTATCAATATAAAATTGGTACTGGAATAAAACATACAAGTCTTGCTTTCTCCTCTTCATGCATAGATGCTGACTCCTGAAGTTTTTCTTCGAGTTCCTGAGCCTTTCGCCTTTGTTCAGAAATGTCCTCCTGGGCCTTGTTGTAGTCATCTACAACCTTTTCTAGAGAACCAATACGAGTATTGGAGTCTTCCAGAGCTGCAATAAAATTAACTTTTCATTATAATAGTTACTCGATGCCCACGTTTCTTCTTAGGCAACAGATGATAACAACAGAATCTACAAGAAGACAAGAGGGCCATGATGGCCCTGTATCGCTCACCTGTCTACCATTGGCAAAAATAAAAAGGTTATTAATAGCAGAAAGGATCAATTTTTACCTTTGGCTCATGATATCCTCTTAATAAGCCTATGTAAAATCAAAAGACCCCCCCAGGCAGGGTTAATTTTGACCCTGAGGTCAGGATTTGAACAATCTTGGTAGAGAGTCAATTATTGCCACATGCTGAATATCTAAGCTCTAGGCCTCATTATTTTGCTGTCTGATCATGATCTGCACTGTTGGCTATTCATTTTTTTGCTGTCTGATCATGATCTGCACTGTAAGCTATTCATTGTATGTTGGCTGGTCATGATCTGCACTGTCAGCTTTTTTATTTTTTGCTGTCTGATCATGATCTGCACTGTTTGCTATGCATTATTTAGCTGTCTGATCATGATCTGCACTTTCATAATTTAGCTGTCTGATCATGATCTGCACTTTCATTATTTTGCTGTCTGATCATGATCTGCACTTTCTGACAAATTTCAAGGATATCTGGGCTGAAAATGTAACATCTAGAGTGTTAACAAGGTTTTTCCATATTTGGGCTGTGACCTAGTTTTTGACCCCAGATGACCCATATTCGAACTTGGGCTAGAAATCAACTTAACAACCTTTCTGACAAATTTCCAGGATATTTGGGCTGAAAATGTTACCTCTAGAGTGTTAACAAGGTTTTTCCATATTTGGGCTGTGTGACCTAGTTTTTGACCCCAGGTGACCCATATTAAAACTTGACCTAGAAATCATAGAAACAACTTTTCTGACAAATTGCCAGGATATTTGGACTGAAACAGTAGCCTCTAGAGCCTTAACAAGATTTTTCTATTTTTGGGCTCTGTGACCTAGTTTTTGACCCCAGATGACCCATATTCGAACTCGTCCGAGTAATTACTGGGACAAACATCCTGACCAAGTTTCGTGACAACTGAGGAAAAAATGTGACCACAAGAGTGTTAACGAACTAAATGTGGACGGACGACGTCCGACGGACATTCATCGATCCTAATAGCTCACCCTGAGCCAGCTCAGGTGAGCTAAAAAAGTCTTCCTTAGACATACTCGCTTTATACTTTTATATAAGTTTTGTATGAGAAATACTCAGCATTCAAATAAACAGGCATCATACACTTTAAGGCTACTAGAAAATTTAGCACAAGAGTTGGTTTTGTAGGAGGATAAGATTTTCAGAGCCAATCATCCTGCAGGACCATTGGTTCTGAAAATATTTTTCAAGACCTGCAGTGGAACTTGTAACTGACAAGCCAAATCTGCACATTAACAATTCACTTATCTACATGTCAAATACATATACTGTTCCATACATTACCTTTTCGGTTGCGTTCACTCTCTTCCTTGTACCTTTCCAACATTTCTTCAAGTTCTTTTCTCTTGCTTTCAGCATCATCCCGTTTTTGTCTCTCAATCTCAAGGCGAGCTTTCTCGGTCTGTTTGGCCATTTTATCCTCGCGCGCCTGTGCCTTCATCTGCTGTACCTCAATAGTATCAGGTTTTCTTCTACGCATGTACAGTTCATGGTTACCCATACATAATGCTAATATACGTTTGTTGATACGTAATCTAGGTGCATAAAATACAAAGTCCTGAAAAATATAGCAAACACTTTATTTCATTAACCGAACAGAGTACTTTATCTTTTGTTACAGTTTTTGTTTTTAAATCTCAAAAACTTGTGCAAGCTTTGTCAAACTCGTGCTAATGAAAAATATTTGAAGTAAAAGTTCATGCAGGTTTTTCAACAGTTTTCCTTTAATATAAACATAACTTTGATTAAAGAGTAAGAAATACATTTAAAGAAAAACAGAAAAGATAAATTTGAAAAGAAGAGCCTAGATTATAGAGAAGTAAATTGTTTCTTTTCATGAAAGGTCAAAGGTGATATTTTTATGAGTGGCAAAGCCACAAGTGTAAAGAACTACTTCTGGTGTTTAAAAATGAAATATGTTCAAAGTAACTTTCTTTATCTTTCCAAAAAGTGTAACAATTTTTGTATATTTTACTGACAAGAAGCCTAAATTTGTCCAGAACTATGTTTATGTTTTAATATTTTTCATAATTATTATGATGTGAAAAGCACCATAAATGAACTGGATATGGAAGATTTAAAGGTGAGTAGACGCAAGATATATTAGGGAGTGTCAGAGCATCAGCAACATATAAACCTTGACACAGAGGAGATAGGGAGAGATACTGTAGGTGGAAGCTGTTTACATTCACAGGTTGTTTCAGCAATGGGTAGCATCGTGTAGTTTCAACATTGGAAGCTTATTTGCCATTAAAAGTCTGCTACAATCACTCTCAGAAAAGCAAAAGTACAGTTAATCTGTGAAGTACATATGCTTGTTTCCATTCCATTCCTTTACAGCTGCAAAATTGCTCATGCTTCTTCAATTATTCACACAAAAGGTATAATGAATGGAAATCAATGATACTATTTCAAGTCATAGTAGCAAAATGCATCATACCAGAGACATGTTGAGCCTGGTCTAAGCCAAGACATTATGTTGCCAACAGTAACGAAGTGCATTTACTGACTCGTCCAATAATGACATATAAATGAGTGCAATTTTACCAGGAATTTACTGCTCAATTCTGACTCCTGTCACACCCAGTATTTCTCTTTACACCAATTATGTAAATATTTATCTAAGGCTCAGTACAGCGATAGCAATAGATATAAACGTTCAGTTCACAGAAGAGAATTTATCTTAAGGTATCTACACTATCTGATAATCATAAATGATGTACATATATGTCTTTCTGATAAATTTGTGTATTCTGTTTGTTTAAATCACAAGTCCTGTCAAAGGAATGTTGAAATTTATAACTTCTACAGTTTTCTTGAATAAAATGTATGTACGTTTTAACAGTTATTGTAAATCAAGTAACAGTATAAGTGATTTTTTTTCGGCACTGACAATATTTCTGCATTTTCTGCGGTCAAGGAGGATGATAAAATCTGCTGAACATTTGACATGTCTTTGAGGCACATACATTTTTTGTAGTTTATTAATAATTTTTTAAATATTATTCTATGGCTGGAACAGGTTAATATGTATCATGTATATCAAAACGCATTTTATGTCTTTTTGTCATTCTAACTTTATTGTTTACAGATGAAAAAAAGAAAACTCAAATATTGTTTGATGTTTCTCACTTTTAAGACATAGTGGGATTCTCTATCTTTCAAGGCCGCAGAATTGTTACCAATTTATACCCAAATTTAACTACCCAAATTTACGTACAACCCCAGAAATGACCACTTATACATGTTCTACAAAATGATATGTACAACTGTCTGCTCAGAAGGTGACAGAAATATGCAGCACAGTCATGTATGATAATTTTAAATAAAGTTACAACCCATGTTATAATTCTTGACATAAAGTTTACATCATATGTGTAGATTCTTAAAAATAATGACATATATATTGTACAACTGTCTGACCTCAGATAGAGTTGATAGTTATAAATCATGCACTGCAATAGCATGCTTTACAAAGTTTACATGTATGTATAGTAATTCTTTACATAAAGTTAACATGCTCATTGTTGTAATTCTTTACATAAAGATAACATGCATCATATGTATAGTACAGAGTTTCTATGTTGAATAATATAAATGTATAATGATATTCACACAATTTCAATATAGTTGGCTCTGAAAAGTTAGCACTTGTTTCAAAATTGAGATTTAATCTTTTTCTTAGTCTTACCCTTTCAAAGAACACTGATTCTGCGCTCAGTAAAACATTTTTTTCTTACCATTGCAAGGGCAGGTGGGAAAACTAGCAACACTGAAATTTACAGCATAACCAAACTGCAAAGTGACCTGAGATAGTATTATACTTAAATTACATTATGATAGCTTATATTTTCTGCTTTTCTGTTTTGTCAATTTGTCTCAAATATGTATTACCTTTTTATAATCATTATTTCCAGATTACAGAATGCAGACTTCATTATATTACCCCAGATATAACAGTAATTAATTTCCAGTTTGCAGTTAGGTATATTTTATCATTGCTTGAAACAGCTGTGTGGTAATAACTCCGAGGTGGTATTCCACCCCTTGCCGATACTGTTCTATTTACAAGTGTTTTACAACTTCAACATATTTTTGCTTCTAATTCCAATGCAAGATTCTGACTGACACCCAAAATGTTCAGGTGTTCACATCAGGAAAATCATTTGAAAATTCAAACTTGCGAAAATACTACAAAAACTTGCTTAATAATGTAGCAAGAGGAAACAGTACTGGAAAATGGTTCTATTTTATCTTTTCATTTTTCATTTAGATGTAAAAATGTATTTATTCTAAACAGTGTTAAACAAGCTGTTTCAAGCAGTGATACAAGCAGTTACAGGGAGATGATCTTTGGTTACACACATGTACACAAGGTATTGTCACCACTTACAGGTGCACGTCTATCTATTGGCTTAAGGATAAACTTTTTGTCATTAAATGAAATGTTCCTTATCTCACTCCAAGGGAATCCGACTTTTGGTGTTAGTCTGTAAGAGACACAGCACAAATTAAAAACAAATTCTAGTGTATTACAGATTATACTACTACAACCAACACATCAACACATTATTAACCCACTACAAACTATTCTGAACTGGAGTCAAAACTTGCATCAGTACAGAAACAGATTCTTCTAAATTCAGAATTGACTGTCCATCAATTTTCTTGAATGTTTTCATGCTCTCAGTTCAATTTTTTTTTATTGTAACCAAGGAACTGAGGTACCACAAAATTAAAATGCAACGTTTCTTAAGGTAGCTGATCATTATCAAATAACTAAAAGTAAACATGTTTTGCTAGACTTATCTCACATGCAACAACACAAAAATATTTCATGTAATCTTCATGACTCCAGATCAGAGAAAGTTGCACAATCACCATAGTAACAGTCTACACCACAACATTCTACCACTGTGTACTTACTGGTGCCTTCTTATCTATGGGTTTAATGACAAACTTTTTGTCGTTAAATGATATGTTTCTGATTTCGCTCCATGGAAAACCAATTTTTGGTGTTAATCTGCAAAAGAAATCTAGCTCAGATAACATACTTCAGGTGAAAAAATCATGGTGCTTTTGAAATGCCATTTTTTACTTTAGCCAAAACCCATTAAATTTTATTTTCTTTGGCTTGGGAGTCTGGACAAGAGTAAATTCTATCACTGTAGCTCTAGTAAAAGACTTAATCTTCATACCAGTTAGCTCTTCACTCATAGTTAAAACATAAAGCACTGCAAAGCATGGTCATAAAAACATATACTACAGGACATCAGTTTGTTTTGTACTGTCAGTATTTTATAGTATTACATTGTATTATGCTCACAGACATTCATTGACTTGAACATTTGGCTTTAGAATATATATGAAAAATCATTTCTCTTCACTGTCAACAGTAACAGCTGTTCTGACATGATTGTCATAAATTTATACAAAACGTGAACATACTCCAATTTCAATATATAATATGTAGAAATCTGTTAAAAGTAACAAGTTACAAAGTGGTCAACTTCTTAAAACTCGGGTATCAAAAAGACATATTACTACATTATACCTTTAACAACTTTCTTATTTTATATTTTTCTCTGATTCACTTTGTTCCACAGTATCCTGTCCTTGATTTACAGTCAATTTGGTTCAAAGCAAAAGCCAGCGTTCAAAGGTGTAACATACAGTGACAAACACATTCAGCACTGCAGGAAAATAAGATAAACATGGTGTAACTGATAGAGTAAATACTTACCTATCTGAAAATTCATATACATTGAGACCAAGAGCATCAACTCCTAACAGCAATTCTGTTCCTTTTTTGTTCTTGATTTCAAAATAATTTACACCGTACATTTCTAAATCTTGTGCAATTTTCAGATATTCCATCATTGCATCTTCCCTGAAAAGATAAGGTTAAAGTCAAGATTTCTTTTCTGACAAGTCTTGCTTTACAAAAATGAGCAAATAAGGGAACAAGTAATAAGTGTATATGCTTTCACTTTTCATGTCTGTAACTGTCTTAATGTTTCATCTAAATATTAAGCAACAGTAGAAGCCTAATTCAACCAGTACTGATGACAATGTATAAATCTTTACTTTCAAACGAGACCTTGTCACTGCTGAGCAAGTTGAAAAAATAAGGGCAACTGTGGTGTAACGGTTATAGTGTTTGCCTCCCAAATAACACTGCATGTTTACACCCTTCCAGCATTAAGGTAAGACACAGAAATGCCATTTCCCTAAAATTGGAATTGAGGTAACTGGAAAAGCTTCAGCTTTTTTTACAAGCCTAAAAAAAGCTGCATTTATATATAAATACATGCTTGTGGACCATTGGTATAGTTACGGCATTGACTTAGTGACTCAATGCCAAAGTTGACCAAGAGTACATTAAAACAAACAATTCAGATTAACTTTCTACATGATTGGGTGCAAAATGTAGTCTAGAATGTTGACCAAGTTTTTCTATGATTTGACTGCATGACCTAGATTTTGACTTCTAGAGCATTCAAAAGGCTTTTTCTAATATTTGTCATTGTGGCCAAGTTTCTGCCCCAAATGACCCAGTTTAAAACTTGACAAAGAGTTCATCAAGTAAAATGAATATACATCCCACATACCGACAAATTTTAATGATTGGGTGCCAAAGTGGCTTCTAGAGTATTCACAAAGTTTTTCTTTGATTGCTTGGTGCCTAGGTTTGCCTGTGATCTGTTTCTACTTGGTCTAGTTTTTATTCATGTCTGGGTATCAGTGATTCTTTATCTCACAAAGTTTTTGCTGGATGACCTAGTTGTTGACCCAAGTTGCCTGATTCATCTTGGCCTAGAAATCTCAGCATGATCTTTTTATGCGTTGGGTTCCTGTTGGGTGTAACAAGGTTTTCTTTTCATCTGCTGTGCCTAGTTCTGCCCATGTGACCTAGCTAGGGCTCTATGTACCTCTAGGTCGTTCCTTTGATTTGATCTTGTGATCTAGTTTTTGACCCCATGCACCTAGTTTTATCTTTGCGTAACGATCATCGAAACAAACATTCTGTCCAACATTCATGATGATTTGGTGTCACATGTGGCCCTCTAGTGTTACCAAGGTCAAGTGTGGAGAGACATCACTCACCTTGAGCAAATAGTGCTCAGATGAGCTATGAAGTTGTTGATGCTCTCTCTCATTCTCTGACAAGCTACTAGTTTCATCATAGGTAGTAGTTGAAAAAATGTGTGTCACAACTGAGCTTGAAAAAATAGTATAAATATGTGACCCTTTCCCTAAGCCAGCAGTGTTGTAGTTAATGTAATACCTACCTCAGCATGCCTCTATGTTCAGCATACCAGTTCTTGATTCTCTCTTCCCACTGGTCTCTTGTTAACTTGTGCTGTGTGAACACTCTGTCAAACAAAAATATACATGTATATGGATAATTGGACTATGTGGATGCTGAATCTGGCAATAATGATATCTAGTACCACAGTTCAACAACAGTCAGTGAGTTCCACTTTTGTTTCTTCCCAACGTTAACTGTTGTATTTCAAACAATTAGAAGTGAACGCATTTCTAATAAATGCAGTTGATCTATATTAGTATTGATTGTTGATCTTATTACTGTTGATATTTATAGATATGCAATCAGATTCATGCTAAAACAAACACAAAATACACCTAGAGATTTGGCAATGAGGATGACAAATTTCAAGATAACATTTTAGTAAAATATCTGCCATCTCTGTCGGTGCACTATAATGCTCTGTCACAATGGTAAATACTTTTCAAAATGCTTTTACATGTTAGGAAAGAAAATTGCCAAATTAATGCTTAATAGGACAGAGAACCAACCATTTTAATAGTTTTGCACATCAATTGTTTTTAGATTACTTCTATAATGACTATATAATAGAATGATTTATTCCTTCAGTCGGACATGCTGGGTTCCCAAACAAATTGTATATGCAAATTCAGTCACTTTTGCCAATTTCTAATATTTTTGAAAAGGTGATAAAATTATCTACAACAATATAGGAAAAACATTCTATTTCTCCATTTTTTACTTCTTTCAGAATGGAAGATTTTAGTGACACTTGAGGCTTTGGTATTAAAAACATTGCTGCACTATCCCTTCGAGATCACTTCGATCTGGAATACTGATCTAAGTTGACTACAAACACATACCTTTCAGGCAGTATTCTTTCATTTGCCAAAAAGCCCTCACTATGTACCTCTACATTGTAATCACCAAATTTGGCTTGACAGGCATATGATGCCAGTAATACAGAAGTCTCTGGTGGACAGTAGATCTCATCATTAAGAATGCCATCTTTTACTTGTAAATAAAACATTTTCTGCAAAGAAAGGAAACATACAGTTATATCATATAATAACCCTTTATCCTGGACAAGATACCTAGCTGCTGAAACTACTGGAGTGTGACTGAAATTTTATCTTTACATGTAAATTTATACCATAACCAGTTGGGTTTTTTTAGTGTAAAGGACAGTAACTTGGACAACAGTCTTACTAAGAGAATGTGCACACAAGTATGTTGCAAAGTCCTAGCAAATTTTATCAACAATCTTATTCCAGTACAACAGTGAATTGAAGTGTACCAGATTACAGAGTATCGGCAGACTGATATGTGCAACCCATTGTATCAGTATTTTTAAGCAGATTCAAAGGGTGCCATTACATCACAGGAGTTCTTTGTAAACATTTTGAAGACCCCATTTTAAGTCTGATAAATATGTATCAGAAATCTGACTGTGTATGTCTTACCTGTGTAATTTCTTGTATAAGTTCTTCTGAAACATCTTCAGGGAAGAATTTGGCACGGAATTTAAACTGCAGAGGTGTCTCTTTCTTTACATCTTGACTTAATACCTGAAAGTAGACAAGTAATGCCAGTAATAAAATGTGCTTAATTACTAGGGAGTACATAATCTACCCTTTCATCATTTCTTTCATCTGTAAATAAAAATGGCAATAAGACAGGATCTGTTGTCTGCACCTGAAACTTCTTGTAAACATTTACTCACAAACTGCAAAGCACAAACATGATAGAATATAACAATACTTGCTACTGTGCAATAAACCAGAAAAGATGTAAAACAGGTAAGATACATGAAAACTTGCATCTTTTAAGGCAGATAGGTCTCTGCAGTACCCAATTCAGTTGATTTTGGTGGTAACTGAATCACTCTGGCCTAATCTTTACAAAATCTTTAATTTGCATACCTCTATAGACACACACTGTTACATTTTCAAGTGTATTCTCAAGGGAAACTTAATATACAAGGAAATTTAATATACAGGTTGATTATAACTTTATTTCTTCATTAATGCATGAATTCATTTATAGACCTCACTGATCCAGCCACTAAGGTATACATCAGGTAAGATGAAAATGTAAACATAACCAACTGGTTTGATAAGCATGTGATGTGCCTGACAATTCAGAAATGAAAGTGAGAAGTTTTGTTCAAATGACATACATACAAAGGTATTACAAGAAAGTGAGAACAGACAGGAAGACTGTAGGTGTAGAACTAATTCCCACTTTATGTTTAAAGGCCCATGACAACTCGGGCTACAACACTTGTATGACCAAGAAAGATGGCAAAACTGACCTTTATTTGTATAAAAACTGAAATTACATGTTATATAACAATGATTTTTACAATAGTGCTAAAAAAGAAATTGTTTTTGACTTCACTTTCAGGAAAAAATGACATGAATACGAAACAATAAACGTAGGTCAAAATATTTTCCAGTAAACAGACCACAGCTCTATCATTATTCTTTAAGTAAATTCATTATTGTATCTATGAAAAATTGAAAGTGATCAACAGGCTTCAACAGATATAAGCCATCAGTCTGTGAAAATGAGAGCCACATTTTCCCACCTAAACAAGCCCATGACAAGATCACATTAAATGTTAACAAAAGAAATTGAACAAACAGACAAGTTACAGATAATTTTAGCATACACTAAAATGGGAGGGTAATGATCCAAAAATTTGCTATTTTATGTACCATGAAACTTTTATGGCACCTATTTGAGAATTAAACGGGCATACCCTATAACTAAGGAGTATTTTTTTTTTCTCAAAATGTTAAAAATAGGCTTAATATACGTAAAATCAATAAATGAATGCATTTTTCAAGAAAAACATATATTGAGAAATGTTTTGTGTTCTGCACAAAATGCTAATATAGCAATCGCTATCCATTCAAAAATTAAAACCAACTATAAAATGAAGGTTTTACAGCACTACAACATGTCTTCTTTTCCTTATTTGGCCGGTTACTACTTTTATTCATTCAATCTTCTATGTTTATGGAAGATTCTTTTCATTAACATATTATTTAAAGTTTTTCAATTATTCAAAAATGCATAAAGTTTTAGGGTATGCCTCTTTAAAAGCTGGGTCAGCTCAAAATGTTTTTTCAAGCACCTTGCAAACACAAAAGCAGGTACTGTTAAAGGTGAAGTTCATCGTGATAATGTACAGAATCAGAATAGTTATGTTCTTAGACATGTCAACATGACACTAGAACAAGTGTAAGGTTGTTAATGAATCGACATCTAGATGGATGGACGAGCCTAGGGCCGTACCAGTCAAAATGTCACCACTGGTGTCCGCTCATTATAACATAATTATTGCAAATTAGTCACCCCATGTATCAAAACACAGTAGATAGTATATTGTCTTAGTTTTATGTAAACACAACTCTACGGAGCACAAACTAGACACGCCTACACAACATCTGAATTTGTAAAACATACATTACTCTCAGTGAATATAACTATGTCTATGCAGCTTCTTGCTGTCTTACATGATAAACACGAAACAAGGGTACCAGTCCAAACAAGTGTACCAGTCACAGTATGGTACAATAACATCTCTATTGTATTTACAAGCATAAACAAGGACAATGCCCATTTCCTTGGTATTAAAATTGAGACACAGTTTGTATCTCAACCAACTAAGTGTCCCTTTTATACCAGTAATCTTCTGTCATAAAACACTGCAGGAGCACAGAAAGAAAAGAGACAACCATATAATTTGGGTAACTAAACTCTTACAGATGTAACAAGGGTCATGGGAAGGTGATGCCAGATTCGGTCAACTAGAAGATTACCACCATTACTGCAGCTTAACCTTTATATAGAAATCACCATCACATTCAAGCCTGTATGAATGTGGTTAGTACATGACTAGTACATGGCATTTCTGCATTTCAAGCATGTCTCCACACACTTGATTTTAGTAAAACATTAAGGTCAAACCTGAATTCTTGATGGTTCGCACAATTGGTTCACAAGTCTGTGGGGACTACAAATTTGCTAAATGATCGACTGAAGGCCAAACAATATTTTGACAAACCAGCCAGCAAGTATATATACAGACAACACCCAGTGTCCTTTAGCTTGTCCCTTAATTAACTGTAAGATCTTAGCCCAATGACAAGCTACCATTATTAAACAACTGCAATAACAACGAATACCATTAACATGGTTCATACAGAAGTTCTGAATCAAGTAACTTTTCAAGGCAATTTTTTCGCCCCCCCACATTCATAACCTGTTGGGGACCCTGAATTCAATATCGGGGATACATAGTCAAATTTTGCCCCTTAAATCATATTTGGAAGACAATGTTATATGTATCTTGGTTATTCAAATTAATATCAAGCAAAATACATGTTGTCTTGATAACGCAATATTACACTTGTTATTCAAATCTGGATTTTTTCATTTTTTTTTGTTTTTGTCTGAGCAACGACTGTATTGACTCTGCAATGTCGATTTGTCAGATTTTGTTTATCATGTTAATGAAGCCTTTTTTCTTGTTGATGACTCTTCAACGCATTTTTGCCCATAATGCACTAGTCTGGCAGTTTATCCAACACAACACATGTACACTTGTGTTTGTTCCCCTTAAATTCCTTTATCCGCCCGTGCTTTACAACTATCGTTGCACCTGACTTCGGTTAGATGCCCCCCCGGAAAATCCCTTCCCCCAAGACCCCAGACACCGTAAACGGTTGATACCAAATCACACTCCCGTGAGCATGTTCGATGGACTGATATGGATAGACTGTTTTCTCTTTTTAAGGCGTGATACAATTTTTTTGGAGTTTTTCGGAACATACAAATTCAATGACTTTTAAAGAAATTCACTAGTTTCATTTTCACAGGACTTTTTCCCAGCACAGAATTCAAGTACTTTTCAAGCACTTGGCACCAAATTCAAGTACTTTTCAAGGCCTGTGCGAACTATGATTAAGTTGTGAATCAGTAACCATGGCAATATTTTACTAACCTGTTGGCCCTGAATTCTAATTAGATGGGAATATGTACAGGTTTTTTAAACAGTCTATGTGATACCAATCAAAAGTAAACATTTAAAACTTTTACAGACACATTTGATACTAGGTTCATAAGCCCCTAAGCTATAAGACAATATGTTGAACCAATTACATGCTTTCTGCTTCAGCAAATTTTATCACAGGCAATAACTGTGTTAAGTTATTTGAAAATGGTCCATGCATGTAGACTTTATTGCTGCAGATTGGAAAGGCAGGCTGGAAAGTGTAGACCAAAACGACTGAACGTAAACAGAAGATCAACATACAAAGATGTTTTATACTTAAAATGTTAATGTTCAATAACATTTGATATTTAACAAGTATTTCCTCAAACCTGGTCATCTGGTGACTCAGAATCAGAAGTTAATTAAAACATTATCTGACCTGTGCCCTTTCAAAATACACTTTGTAAAGCTACAAAAACTAGTAAATATTTCTTTTAACTAAATATCAGTGCTGTAACTTCCTTTTAGCCAACATATTTATTCATATTATCTAAGCCTATCCTCATCCAGCAATTCAGAAACTTTATATAGTCTAGGGGTATTTCCCCATCATTTAAAAAGAAACTATTTAGTAGTTAAACTAAACTCTGGTGCATACAATGTGGGAAATGCTATTTGCAAAACATCTGGCTAGAATGCAAAATGTAGGTAGGTAAAGCAAAAACTGCATAAAATCATCAAGGCCAAAGTAAATTATACTGCATTTTACAACACACAAAAAATTAAATATTAAATGTTGTTCATGACATTGTGATGCACATTAACCTAAGTTTCTTCACTGTGATGCACAGATCACCACAGATAACAGTAACTCCTACATACACTGTTAACTTTATTACATTCACTAACTACCACACCTAGCCTTTCAAACAATTTCAATCATAGCTACCGCAAGCTTAAATCATGCTTAATACATGAAAATCTCATTAAAATGAGCACTTGAATTTGTTACAATTCAACACTTAGTCATCAGTGAAGAACAGCGTGGAAAACTAATGGTTAAAACAGTATTCACAACACTGCTCTTTTCATTTATTAGTTGTCAAAAAGAAAAAGTTATCTCCACATTGTGATATTTATCAGTGAAAACATTGCCAACGTGGTACACTGTTGCCCAGTTACATTCAGCATGCTATGTTACTATTGATGAGAAAGTCAGTTCACTTTACAATGTCCTGTGATATGGGAAAGCAACTTTTTCTTGCTTCATTATTTAGTTTTCTTGTAAATCATCTGTAACAATGCTATATGGTACATTTGTCTTCTCTTCTTACTCAACTACCTCCGAATTGTGGTACATATCTACATAATATAGTGGATTATAAATTGCCCCGTTTGTTTTTTTTTTTTTTTTTTTTTTTTTCTTTTCTTTTTTTTTTTTCCCCCCCCCCCTCCACCAATTTTTTAAAAACTTTCCTCCCTTTTTTTTTTTTTTTCCCCCTTCCCTCCCCCCCCCCCCCCCCCCTCATGGCTCTTGGAGGGTATCCCCTGTTAGACTAAAAAGGTTTGGGAAATTTATATAAATGTATCAGGCTGCATTAGAAAATTATTATGCTGTTCTTTATAACAACAAGTTATTACATTATTTATCACCAACATAAACATAATCATTTGCGGATGAGATATGCTCCCTCTGTCACCGATGTATTGTTGCGCTGCTTCTATAATACACTTTACATCTTACAAAATTTACACTAAAACATGATGCCAATATCAATTATAAACCACTTGTGCCCTAGAGATACCATTCCTTAACCAGACTTTGCATTGCTTAACCAAACTTGGACTGCAAGCTTCTCAGTGTGCATTAACCTTATGAAGTGTGCCACCCATCACATATAAGTCACCAGTCTCAGCACCTACAATCTCAATCAGGTCAGCAAGTCAATGACATCCCTGAGTCCTGGTATTTATAAAAAGACCTTTTTCTAATGTTTAGTACTTCTGAGAGCTACTTTTAGTATTTTAGTGACCTAGAAAAACATTGTGGGCTGGGATCCAAGTATTCTACAACTGTTCAGTCATTATGAAAGGAGGTACTCAAGTGTATTTATCTGATCTGCAGTGTTCAAGTTTTCTCAAGACCCTATCAATACATTCAAAATACATAACTTATATCATGTTGTGCATGACCAGTATCATTTTGCCATGATCCTAAAAGTAAAATCATTCGAAGTCAGAAGATCAAAGTTTTGCAATATGCACAAATTTATATTACTTTAATTTGTATTATACATTTCATTGTTAAAAGTTTTGCACAGGTAGCCATTTTCCACCACCTTGCAAATGGGTTTCATATTTCATGTTTACTGCACAGTTACAACTTCCTGATTTCTATTGAAAACGCATTCTATAATTTTACAGGTGAAAGACTGGCATTAACCCAATGCATGCTCTTAATGGTTTGTAGTTAAGATAACCAATGTTCAGTAATTTTCTGATGTATAGGTAGTGGCGTTTAGAACAATCTTATCATGGCAGAAAACAATGTAACTATTTCAGTATCTTGAATACTTGATAACAAAAAATCAGCTATAACTGAAGGTGATTTTACAACTGCCGAAGCTGTTGGTAAAAAATCTAACAGACAGACTGACAAAAAACTCCATTTATAAAATAATGGCCTTGCCTTGCCCCTCCCCAAGCAATATTGTGGCAGTAGAATAAAAGTTGTAAGCAAAAAACTGTTTCTGAGTGCAGTAATAAATCAGTACAAGTGTAACAGTAAAAGTAGTGAACAGGTATCTTGACTCATTAAGTAGTTGCTAGATTCTACTTGTAATACTTCCTAAGTAATGTCAGCATCAAATCAAGTACTATCCCTGATCAGACTTGCCCCCACCCCTACTTCATTCAACATTTTTACTTAGTAATAATTATGCTTTGAAAAACTGCATGTTGATAACTTTTCAACAGACAGACAAGTGATTATCTATATGCCAACACCTCTCTTTAAAAAAAGAAAGAAAATGGAAACAAAAACATTAATGCTGTGAATGACTAACATGGTCTCACTTCATATAGAACTATTAGAGCTGTCCTCATTTTACTCCACCCTAAGCATTTTTTAAGGACATTAATTGCAGTATCCTAAAGTGCTACAGCAAGACTCCACTTCCTGCACTTGAGGATAAGTAAGTTGTCTCATTTACTAGACTTGGTGCAAACGTTAAGTGGAAACTTAAGCAAGTCTCTTGGTTTCTTTTCTTTATAAAAAAACACTTCCTTTTCAAAAGAGCTGACTGTAAAAGTGCTTTTCAATTTACATATAAAATAAAACAATGAATTTCTAAGTATTAACACAGGCATAAAACAACACTATTTAACCTTGTACCTTTACACACTTTGATTAGTTGACATTACTCACATGGAAAAAAAGATCAGCTGGATTTAACAAACCAAATCCTGTTTTTTATGACCCAAACTACCTTAAGTTTGACAGAGCTATAATGTATAACCATTAAACAACTTGTGGTATAGGATTGTGTTGAATTCACAGAGCATGAAGTGTTTCAACCATCTAGCCATTATATCAACTTGGTTTATGAAAGGTTGAAAATACCAAGGAGGAGTGTCAGCTAGTCGACAAACTATGTTCGTTTTCAAACATAAAAGATATTGTTCACAGAAATAATTAATGTATAGGCCAATGCACTCGTTTACAAGATTGAACAAACCATATTTTCCCTTTTCCTTACTTGATTCCTTCATGTGATAGCTCAAGAAAACTGTTACTGGAACTCCTAAACATTCATTTAAAGTTTTCTGAGTGGCAATAATAAACAGTCTGTCACTCATTTTTGTACTGCATAACTTCATGTGACCTTGAAGCAGGAGTATATACTGAATGAATGAGTTTTATGGCGCATCAACTTCCAAGATTACAGCATTAAAATCTTTGCATCAAAAATGTAATATCAATGAATATCGTTAAGGGTTGAAACTATGTTTATTACGCTATAGTGCAGCCACCTTCTTGGTAGTTTGAGTCACCACTTGCATGACGCTTTACCATGTCTGCAGGGACCTCAGCTCACCAAGCTGATTGAGTCACCATTTACAATACACACAGGGCGTCACCAAGTGGTTTCACTTCTGGCACCTACGCACCAACCACATGCGTAAGCATATACTGAACTGTCATATTTGGCACATGGACATGGAAAGTGGTGTAAAAGACTGAACTCTCTAAAATTATTGAATAATGGTTTTAGGAGATCTGGAGTAGTCAGAAAGTCTAGCTAAAACAAATAACCTGACCTTGAACTGTGAACCTGACATTAAATACACTGATTTGCACTTACGTGTTCACAAGCAAAACACCTGTGTTCACACACTGAACACCCAACCTTTCACCAAATTCCATGAAACAGTTTATGATATACAATCTCCCTGGAAACTTTCAGACAAGAGATGGAAGGAACAATAGAAGCATAGGAAGATAAAGAGAATCATATTTGATTTAGCACAAATGTAACAGTATTTACCTGAATACAATACTACCCAGTAAAACTAGAGCTATCACTAAATGTGATTAATACCCCCAAAAGGATTGCTTTATAAACTGAAGAAGTTCGTAGTAACATAATACCTTGCAAACAAACTAAAAAGAGATATTGTTCTTAGCAGTTCCTCTCATTGTGCTTGACCATTGTATGAAGTTGTATTGAATTCCAACTTGTAGTTTTGAAAAATGTCCTTACAGGGAAAAGTAACAAAGGGCATAACCCTGTAATTAGTCAAGATGGGTTATGGTTACTGTGCCTGCCTCCCTCTCACTGTGCTTGACCATTGTATGAAGTTGTATTGAATTCCAACCAGAAGTTTTCAAGTTATGCTCCGGACAAGGAAAAGTAACAAAGGGTAATAACTCTGTAATGAGTCAAGATGGGTTATGGTTCCTGTGCACTGCCTTCCTCTAAATGTATTGACCTTGTATGAGGTTGTACTGAATTCCAACTAGTAGTTTTCAGTTATGCTTCGGACAAGGAAAAGTAACAAAGGGCATACTCAGTAAATACTCAAGATAGAGTTATAGTTCTTGTACACTGCACTTCCTCTGAGTGTGCTTGATCATTGTATGAAGTTGTTTGAATTCCAACTAGTAGTTTTCAAGTTATGCTCCGGACAAGGAAAAGTAACAAAGGGCATCTCTGTAATTAGTCAAGATGGGTTATGTTCTTGTGCCTGCCTTCCTCTCAATGTGCTTGACCATTGTATGAAGTTGTATTGAATTCCACTAGTAGTTTTCAAGTTATGCTCGGACAAGGAAAAGTAACAAAGGGCAATCTCTGTAATTAGTCAAGATGGAGTTATAGTTCTTGGGCACTGCCTTCCTCTCAATGTGCTTGACCATTGTATAAGTTGTATTGAATTCCAACCAGTAGTTTTCAAGTTATGCTCGGACAAGGAAAATGCAACAGACCCCCGACCGACCGACCGACCGACGACCGACACCGACCGACCGACCGACCAACCGACCGACCGACCACCAACCACGGGTGACTCCTATATACCCCCCTAAACTTCGTTTGGGTATAATAATGCATTGGACTTGTCTATTTACTAGCTTAGCCATCTCTGGAACTATCATTAAAACTTTGTGTAAATACAGGCCCATGAATACACCAGCTGGGAATTGCCCAGGTAAGGGGTATTTCTTCAGTAGTGGCAAATAATATAGTCCTGCAAGCTTCTTACAACGCCTCTTTTCCACTGTTAGGTTAGCACAACGCAATAGTACTCACAAATCCGACAAATATCACAGTGAGAACTTGTGCGGTCTCTGACAATTCCAGGGTGAAAGTTTACAGATTTTGCTGTGCTGTGTGCAGCTTTATTCCTAAATAATGAGCAGTTTACCTTTTTGTTGAGCTTGAGCCATGTGGAGTATCCTTTTGTGTCTATATACTGTAATCCGAAAAACCAGATTTCTCTAAGGCCTATTGTTTTCACAACCTGTAAAAATAACACATCTTACCAGTTAAAATCAGTTTGTTCTACATGCTTCCATTTGATGGGATTTGCCTTGGTATGAAATCATTGTTGGGCCAGAACGAAAAATCTTAATTCATTCTTACTGCAAAGTTACCTATGTACTTTGCGATTTACTGCTTTAGCTTAATACTTGTTGTCAAAGATGTTTTAAAATGTGGTAACTTTAAAATGCTTAAGGAAATTGAAGCTTGTATACCAACTTAATATGTTGTACGAGACTCACCTGATCAAAGAGCTGTTTGCCTGTTGTATTTGGCTGAATGGCAAACTCCAGCTCTGCGTCCATGGTAGTGACGCGCACATTCACCTGTAATGTAAAATACAATCTTGGTACATAAACCTAAGTCACTTTCAGGTTGTTTGATATGGACCCTTCTCTTGATGGACACATTAGTAATTTAGTATAACCTTTATTGCAGGACTAGTTTTCAAGCAGCGTTTTGTTCTTAATTTGCATGTCTTCCCGTGTCTAATATTCTCAATGTGATATTTAATATGAAGGTATTTTTTTTCTTAAACACACATTCATGGAGTTGCTTATTTCAGTTCTGATATGATAGATAGGCTTTCAGTTTCAATTATAATAAAAATCTTAACATTTTACGGACAACATCATCTATTATAAATATGAGTAATGAATATAGGCCTATGTTAGACATATGCTAAAAGATACCTTAGCTAAGCTAGCTTACATGGTACACAGTTCTGCATTCTGCAGCAATTTTTAATGGCTTTTTCAGCCATCCTATCTCAGCAAAACTGCAGACTCCACATAAAACTGCTAAACACTTTTGTGAATGAAATTTGTGTAATCTTTATTTATTCATTGTGTCTTGTGTTTTTCTTTTTGTTTGCAATTGAGTCTTACTGACGTAAAAACAACCAAATTAGCATTTAATCTAAATTTGAATTTAATGTCTACTAAGATTTGAAGCATTATCTACATAGAGATATCAGGGTACATTTTCATGAATAGCATACCAGCTAAACGGACTGATGTCACCCTGTGATTTAGATAGGTGTATTGACATAAAAGAAAGGTTATCTTACAACAACTATCACCACTGTACTACTTCAGTTCGAAAAATCTATAGTGAAACAAATTTCCATAAATTTAATGTGAAAACAAAAGACAAGATTTGTCTAAAATGAAACATGAGTGGGTGGTGATGAAATTCATTCAAACCTCTGAGAAAACTGAACAACTGGGTGTGATTATAAAATCCTAAAGTTCTTAATTCCTGGATATATTTTGGGATAGTCATTGTTTTTATAGTTTTAGAAATTATAGATTTGGTTTAAATTGTACAGGTTGTTACAGGCTCATTTGTCCAGTCAACATAATTAAGACATTTGACCTTTGATCACTAAATGTGATATCGAAATTGAACCAAGATATATGTAGATGAGATGCACTCATGCAAACCATCTTTGTATGGAGAACATTTTACCAAAGTTTCATGAAAATCCTTCAAAAAGACTTGGGAGAAGTCATTTGACCCTTTATTGTGATCTTGACCTTAAGCTGGCCTAGTTAGAACATGTTTTGCATATCATATTAATAATCTGAACCTTTGACCTATGTCAATGCAGTTAATCTCATGACATTTGACCCCTAAATGTGACCTCGATCATCTCCTTGAGGTTACATCTCTAACAAACTTTCAAGCAAATCCTTCCCTGTATTTTGGAAATACAGTCTTATGACCTTTGACCCCAAGTGTGGCCTTGACCATCAGGGCTAGAACATAATCATAATAATACAAGTTTCATTCAAATCCTTCGAAAGGTTATGGAGATACGGAGCTGGCACGAAATGAATGATCCCTAAGTGTGACCTTGACCTTGAACTGATGGGGTTGAAACATGGGTTCTGCAAATCACTTTGATGAGACAAAACTTGGCCCAAGTTTCATGAAAATCCTTTGAGATGTATGAAAGAAATAGATAAAACCAATGAGCCCACACCCCTAACTGTGACCTTGTCACAGAATATTTTATCTTCAAAGGAATGGTGCTAAAAAACTTTAAAACTGGAATGCTGATGTAAATAAAACAGAAGCCCTGTTGGTGGGGTATCCTTCTATGAAGTGACCCTGTAAACACTTACTTCATTAGTCTCTAACAGTACAAAAAAACTTTGCAAAACGAACAATAATATTGCCATTACAAAAATCAAAGAAGTTCTAATTTTTTGCCATATTTTACCTGAAATTAACAAGAGCTTTGCATTAATTAATATTTCATTAAAGAGAATGTAAAGTATAAGGTTGTAAACTCAAATCAAGCAGAAGGGTCGACACTTGACATTGTTTGAATAACTGCGATAGTAAAGTTTACTGATCACATATATCAACCACTGACAAAATCCTGTCAAACAATATAAAATATCAAGTTTCAATGTAATAAAAGTTAAGCTCCACCAGTCAAGTTACAACTCAAGACAGTGATCGTGATCAAACATTATGACAGACTGTGTGTGTTTTATCACTTTTTTGTCAGAAGGTAACTCATAGATGCACATTGTCTTGCACTGGGTATGTGCATATCAGTTTACCATGAACCTAAACCATTATTAAACAACTTGCTAACAATAGCACATTCTGTCAAAATAATACATGTGGAAATGACCGCATATACTGAGAATATTTTTTCATTCCACCATTCAGGTTTTCCCCCCCGACATAAATGTCACCAAATGTGCCAAATTATGCAAAATGGCAAAAGAAATTTTGAATTGGTGACAGAAATTTCATCAGCATAAACTTGCCAGAAAACAAGTTTTTGCCAACAAATGGTGATTTTCAAAAACCAGAGGAGGTCCTGCTATTCAAAGCATAGCTAAGGAGAAAAAAATATCAAAATAATCAACAAAAGTTAGATTTTGAAGATTATAAAGCTAATGGTTTTATCTATTAGCAGCCCTGACCTGTCACTGGGATTGCTTAAGGAATCTTTTTTTTCTAAACATATTTACAATACTTAAGGCAATTAAAGATAGTGAATGATTTAAGACATGTCAAAACCTATCACTTGGTCAATAGAAATACCTCAGTAGCTAGCCACACCAATGTGTATTTGGGTGTGGGCATTATTCAAAAACTCGGCCTTCAATCAAACAATTTAATAGATACTGTGAATAATGAATCATATGCTAGTTCTATCAAACTGTACCTCTAAAGACGATAAACTCAACAATATATTCAAAGTTGTAGTTTATACAACACAGGCTTAAATATCAAAATATTTCTAGAAAATAACAATAAAGCATTGTTTTAAAATACAGAAATATCAATTGAGGAAGCCACAAACATTCCTGTTTAGTTCATTTTCTTGTTTATTGTAAAAACCATTCAAGTGTAAGGTACAAGGTTTTCTTATCAAAGTTTTTACATTAGGTGGTAAATGCTCATTAAATCCATATAAATTTTTCGCTTAGTTTCAGCTTATGTGTATTTGGCTTCCTCATATGGAGCGTACAGAGCACTTGAAAAAAATTGGTCTCGGTTCTCTTAGAGTGACCAACCAGTAATTGAAACAAATTCTCACTCAGTGTATACAGTAGTACTAACCACATTAAATATTCTAAATTCCGTAAATCCAGTACAAATACAGTAAAAAAAACTCACCGGCTTGGGCATGGTTGCCTTCTGTTAGTGACCTGCCTTCACAAGATAATCCAAGATAAGGAATGTCTTCTGCAGGAATATATCCTAAAATAAAATTCAAAATGCAACTCTAAAATAATGTCTCACTTATCTAATCCTCCAACAGAAATGACCAGTGATGTAAGAACATATTAGAAATACACCTACACAGAAAACGCCTAAAACCTTATCTGAAACGTTTTATCACCTGTACACACCTTCATATGTCCGTATATATGCACACAAATACCTTTCACATTTTTATCATTACAGATAACCTCTTAAAAATTCAACACCCCAATCAATAGTCTGCACCAAGAGAGCAAAGTGAGACATAAAAGTCACCTGAGCTTCCTACATAGCTCACCTGACTCCATTGCTGTTCTCAAGCCTCCTTAACCCATGCTGGGATGTCATATTTTGCATGGAACACTATGTTTGATGTTACCGTAAATACTCGGCCATAAGTCGATCTCAGCCATAAGTCGAGGGTGTAATTTTGGCTTTAAAATGAGTAATTTTGGCTAGGTCCTTCCATAAGTCAATTGGAGGAATTTGGCATGATAAAAGGAGTAATTATTGCTTGGGGATTATTAAACAAACATACAAACAACAACAATAAATTTTCAAATTCTTTTCACATCATCAAACATTTTCTTTTTTGTAAAATAAATACAATACTATAGTTTGTTGACAAAGTTTAAAAGTTTTTTTTATATTATTATTGTAGATTATCACAAATTTTCGCGAATCCGCTTGTTCCTGATTTTTGTGTATATTTGCTGATAAATCTGCGTATTTAGGGAATTTGAGTGGAATAAAGTTTCTGTGTATCTTTACAATCTTAAAACATGTCATTCATAAATTAAATCATTTCAGAAGTTTTAAAATCATTATTGTAGTTTGTCACGTATTTTCGCGACCCCATTTGTTTTTCGATTTTCATAAATATTTGCAGATATTTTGGCAACTATTTTAGTGATTTTAAATAAAACAAAATGGCAGATTGACAGTCTTGCATTAATAAGTGCAAAACTTGAGAGATTTTCGAACTAAAAGGGGCCTGAAACATAATTTTTTTATTTTTTTGTTTGTTTGTAGAACTCGGCGGTAAGTCAAGCCAGTTTTTGAAAGGTAATTTTGGGATCGTATTTGGTCGACTTACGGCAATCGATTAATGTCATTTTCGCCCCATTCCCCTTCAAAACAGTATGCTTTCCTCCCAACTAAGGTTATACCGCCAATCCTGCCAGGAAGCATACCCTAGATGTATTTCATGCTGAAGTTTTAGCATTTTCCCTAAGTTTATCACTTTATCACTAATTTATCAAGTCCCCCCTCTATCTTAATAATCAAGCATTTTTCCCCCTCTTAAGGATCCCACACCATTCCCCCAAAAGCTTGTGGCAGCCCTCGAATCAATAAACAAAGAAAATAATCAGGAGCATAAATGCTAGAAATTGACAGTATTGACCCCATTTCATTATTATATCAAGCAAATCTTTCCAACAAAATGCAGTCAGGAGAAAAGTAATAAGGATTCTTATAATTCTTTTTGGCATTTTTTCAACAGCATGTAGTTTTATTTCAGAAGAAAATCCTGATTTATCTTCTAAGAAATTTGCAAGAATGCAAAAACAAATCAACAGGAAATGTAATTTAGTCACTCTATGTTTTTGTGAAAACATTTTCTTCATATTTAAGAATGAAGTCAGAAAATCCTTTGGATTGCACATGTGGCTTCTATCTTTAAGGCATGTCTAAGTAATAAAGTTAACAACTAATGATGTGAGCAATATCGTGGGATATTTCAAAAAATTTACCCCCATTATATATATCTTTGACTCTTTGGAAATGATCAGACAATGACAACAGCCTGATAAAGAAAGAGGAGCGGTGGTGTAGAGGTTAAGGTGTCTGCCGTTCATCCCAGAGGTTGCGGGTTCGAGCCCCACCAAGGTCACGACTGTACCTCCTCATATGACACCAGTACTGGTTTTTCCAGGAAGCGGACTCGAGAGTGACTCGATAAGCTAAAAGCTTTCTTCACAATCGAGCTAAAATAAATTAGTATAAACTAAACTAAACTAAAGAAAGGGCATAATTGTGAAATATGTATGTAGAAATGCACAAAGAAATTGAACCAGTAACATGTTTCATGTAAGGCCAAATAAAAACTTGCATGCTTCCGGTCTCCCAGACTGATCTTAACTTTTTATTAACAACTTCTTAAAAAAAGATAATAAAGAACAATTTTCACGTGTTTCAGAGCAAAAAAGGCAAACAAGAGGGCCATCATGGCCCTATATCGCTCACTTGAATACAAGTCCACTTGCCTGATCGGTGTAGTTGATTTTGACCCAAAAGACATGATTTGAACAAAGTAGGTGGAAGACCACAAGACAATGTTACATACCAAATAGGTTTTCTTATATACGTCTTTGTAAAATCAGTGACCTCCTGGGCAGGGCACATATTGACCCCAGGGGTATAATTTGAACAAACTTTGAAGAAGTCTACTAGGCAATGCTACATGCTAAATATTTAAGCTCTAGGAGATTTTTCAAACTTTTCCTGTATAAGCTTATGTAAAATTAAGTGAACCCCTGTAGGTGTCAATTTTGATCTGGGGGTAATAATTTGAACAATACTGGTAGAGTTCCACTAGGCATTTCTACATGCCAAATATTTCATCTCTAGGTCTTGTAGTTTCAGAGAAGAAGGTTATTTTTAAAGTTTTTCCTATATGTAAAACCAAGTGAACTCCCCGGAATGGGTCAATTTTGACCCTGGGGTCATAATTTGAGCATTCTTGGTAGAGGTCTACTAGACAATGCCACATGCTAAATATCTAAGCTCTAGGCCTTGTGGTTTCAGAAAAGAAGATTTTTAGAGTTTTTCCTCTTTGTTGCCATAGCAACAGTGTTCTGCATGGAATGCAATTCTTTGAACAAATTTGATAGAGCTCTTTGCAAGGAACATCCCTGCAAAGTTCCCTCAATATTGGCCAAGTGGTTTCAGAGGAGATGTCGTTTGAAGGAAATGGTGGACGGACGGACGGAATGCGATCCTAATAAAAAACACATGTAAACAAGATGGCCCTATATCTCTCTCCTGACTACCATTGGCTATAATACAAGGGGTCCTGATTTTAACATAATTCATAGAGGTCCACTGCACAATGCTTAATAGTAACATTCCAAATATCTAAGCTCTGCCTGTGGGCCTTGTGGTTTTTCTTAAGTTTTCTGTATATAAGTCCTATAGATGTAAAATTAAGTGACCCCCTAGAGGTGTCAATTTTGACCTGGAGGTCATACAGTGGAACTTCCGAAAACCGAACACCGACGGGACCTGCAGAAAAGTTCGGTTTTTGGAAGTTTCCGGTATTTGGAAGACTGGGGTGATTAAGACTGAAAAGGGGAGAGATAATCCAAGGTCCATCTTGGTCTGAAAAGTCCTTAGTTTTTAATGCATAGAAGTGATTGTAAATTGTAAATTCAGAAAACTGTTCTCAACTAAAGTTCAAATCGGGACGTGTTCGGGAAAATAAGTACTTTGTACTTCAAGAAAACGATTTTTCAATCAATATCTGTCAAATAAATTTAAAAATAAAACTCACTTAAGAGTTGGTTTTGGAACCAGTTGAGACTCACGATTTTTTGTTCTGTCCTTTAGCGACAAATCATTCTACGAAGTATCGGAGTTGTCTCGGGCTTTTTATTATCAAATGTACAATTTAATAAAATGTTATAATTTTAATAAATTTGTTCAATTTTCACTAACCTATTTCCGAATTAAAAGTCGCGACAATTTGTGATATGTTAGGAAACAAAACCATTGTTCGGTCTAATTTTATAAATAAATCATACTTTTAATAATAACTAAATTAGAATTAATTGGTGTTTGAAGATGTTTATGTAAACATCAAACTTAATCCGCTGATCCTTTCTTCAATTCGCAATCATTATCTACTACTTACAGTCTTATGTTAATTTTAATCCTTTGATTGACAGGTTGTGATTCTAACGCGTGTCAAAAAAATGATAACCCTATTAGCCAAACAATGGCAATCCTTTGCCGGAGGCATTATTCTGATCCAAGTGTTTGCGTGTCCGGTTTTGGAAGACATTTGTACTGAGATAAGTTAAAATGCGAAATACGCCGAATGTTTGGGTTCGGTTTCGGAAGTCGTTTTACTAGAAAATGAGGAGGAACTTCCGGCTTTGAAAATCGTCCGGTTTTCGGAGTTTCGTTTGGAAGGTGTAATTTGAACAATCTTGGTAAAGGTTCACTAGGCATTTCTACATGCCAAATTCAAGCTTTTCCTATATAAGCCTATGTAAAACCAAGTGACCACCGGGCGTGGTCCCTGCAAAGTTTCCTTAGCATTGGCCCAGTGGTTTCAGAGGAGATGTCGTTTGAAGGAAATGGTGGAAGGAAGGACAACATACGAGGAGTATTCCTAATAGCTCACCCTTGCACTTTGTACCAGGTGAGCTGAAAAACCCTGCCAAACAAATTTTTGTTTGTTTGGCCTGAACATAATTTATGTCACTGCCAGAATTAATTTCACTCAAAAATAGTTTTTTCAATGAAAGTTTCTGCTGCACATCACAAAACCACTGTGACAGACCAATTTAGATGCATGAACACTGGGATCAATACCTCGAGGCTTTGAACACAGTGAACACTGCAATGAACATCCACTATGAGGTACCATTTTAGGTAGGGATGTAATCGATTCAAACGATATATCCACGATAAACCACTTTCGATTCAAAATTGATTGCCGTTTTGAAAAATCGTGTATTGAATAATGTTTTACCGTGCAATGGTCTACAGTTTCATGTTCGAAAATTCCATCAAAACTCAACCGAAATATAAACAATCTACCCAGAGTTTCATGTTTTTTCTAAGGAATGATAATTTAATGAAATGTGGTCTCATAGGCTAAAGTATTTCAGCACTGCAAGGGTTGATATATATTATAGACCAGAACCATATGTTTAGTACAAATAAAGTCAAATGATTTGGTAGAATATGTAGTCAGTGACTTTTTTACGCCCATGTATCGATATATCGCTGTATCGTCGATATTTCTAAATCGATATATCGATACAAAAACTTTAATCAATGATATCCGGTTCACGAGCTGAACCTGGCAGGGTTCATATTTCAAGCAGAGCCACGAGCCATTACACTGGTTTGCATTTCATAATGTGCATGTTATCTTTCTCGTCCTGTCTGCGCCACTTATGACAGTCTCCAATATCACACACCAGTACTTGACTTCAATTTTAAAGAAGGAAATAATGTGACATTTGATACAACGGTCTTTTAAAAAATATTTCTTCTGCAAATTTTTTTATGTATCTCGCTATAGCTTTATAACATGTCCATTGTGGCAGCGTTAAAATGTGTCTGAATAGCATTTCATTTACATCGGTTGGTGCAAAATTCCTGCATCTTCTAGGGCTGTAACGATACATTCATTATAATCAAATACAGCTCTATCCGACTTGTATTTGTGTCATCCTGAACGATCCAAAACATTGTATTGCTACTACTGCGCGACACTGGCAGAAGGATGATATAAATGCATGTGTGATCAAAAATTAGAGGTGCCGCTGCTGTTCACGAATATCTTGCAGTTTATACTGATTATCCATTCCGTTTCTTCAGGCAAAAGAAAAGCACCACACTGGTGGTTTTGCCTTTTTTGTTGTCTACAATTTCATGTTTACACCGGATATCAACCGAAAGTAGACTGTGTCAAAAATAATAACTTGCTTATGTTTTGGTACCCAAGCTGAGTTTAGTGCAGGAGCGGACAACTTGTTTTATTTATCAAAATGTATGTGAAAATTATAAATATTGAATAATTATTTCATGGACATGAAATATGAATCTAAAAACTTTTGCTTTTCTGAATGTCTCTAATGTTGTAGTCGTATGTAACCTATTGATGTTTAAAAAACAAGAGGACAAAGATGGCCATATATCGCTCAGCTGACTACCATTGTCTATAATAGCAGAAAAGGTCAATTCTGATCTGAACAATCTTTATACACAGTGATTTTTTTTTGCGCCGATTTGAATCCGAAATTTGGCGTCTTCCCAATTGACAAAAATGGTCAAAATTCCCAAAAAAAGGCTTCAAAATTTCCCCAAAACGAGAAGATTTTTCCCAATTAGATTGATTTCTTGTGAAAGTCGAACTAAAATGATGCAAATAATAATGAAATTCCGACTCTATGGTTTATTCGCAGAATTTTGTTGCCAATTCTACGCGCGTTGTTTACATAAAACGGGTCACGGCATAGTACGGCATTTAGTATGACTTTCATCACGGTCGCTGAACACTTTTTCATGCGTCAAAATGTGTCGGAAAAAAATTGTTAGAAAATTACCCTAATTATCGAAAAATGTCGCATATTTCCAAATATTATAATAAGAAAATAAAACTTAAACACGCCATTGGCACTCCGGACATTCGAACATCTTTTTATAAAGTTAAATCGTCTTACTCAACGTAGTGTGGACGCTGTAATGCGTTTATGTCACCAAAAAAATGAACTGAATAATGAGAAGCTAGAATGTTTAGTGGACAGCTTTAAAGGAATGAAACATAGAAACATGAAGTTGTAAATTAAAGAAGCAAGGACAGTTAAATGACATAAATTTACCTTAAACTGGAACTTTTCAAAATGATTTTTTTATTAAGTTTTGTTAATTTTTCCCAATTTTGAAGTTTATCGTGCTAAAATTCCCAATTTGAAAGGCATGGCTGTTGCCAAAAAAAAGTTAAAAAATCACTGATAAAGGTCCATAAATGCTACATTCCAAATACAGCCAAGTTCTAGGCTTTGTGTTTTCTAAGCCTATGTAAAATCAAGTGACCTCCCGAACGGGGTAAGACTTTATGAAAACTCTGCCCGTTTATCACCGGGTTTTAAACAAGATGTCATTAGAAGGAAATGGTCCAGGACTAGAGGACAACAAATGAGTTATCCTAAAATGCTTCCCAGAATGGGATTTGAACCTCTAGCCCTTGCAAATATTTTAGGATTATCAGGGCGTTCGGAGCCCCCCCCCCCCTGGTTTCTGAGGAAGATTTTGAAAAGTTTTCCTATTGACCCCATAAAAGCCTATGTATATTGACCCGGGAATTACATCCCCGATCCTTTACGGGCAGGGTCAATAACTTGTCAATTCAAATGGCCGTTGACGCCAGGGGGCAGTTATTTTAATCTAATCTTAGTAATCAGCACGTCCCAGTGCCCCGTCTCCTTAATGCTAATCATGGATGATTGGTTAATTGATGCATAAACTCTTGGTCATATTATATTATTTTAATAGGGTGTTGTCCCCATAGAATGATCTCAAAAGAGTGGGCGTATATTACTGATGGTGACACTCGATTAGATATTTAGTGGATGTTTTTTCGGCGCCTAGACGACAACAATGTGACATTCGGCCCGAGTTTAAATTATTCGAAGGCGCATTTATATTGACTTCCATGTTGAAAGTTTAATTAACGTTATTTTCACTTCCAAAGCCTTTCTTTGCTTAAAAACTTATATGGATAGATAATCAAAATAATGAGCCTTATAAATTTGTGACAAATAACCTTCAATATTTGTTAATTACAATAAAATCGCGGGGATAAAGTTTCATTACATCAGATGCCAAAATATGTGACAAACGGAAACAACGTACGTTTTAGCCTGGGAAAGGGATCAGCAGATCTATCAATTTAAGAATTTTTGGAAAATATAACTAAGCTTCAGAACACAAACTGAAAAAATGACGGCCAGCGCTAGAGACAAGGCTGGAAACCCTATGACATGGTTCGACCCTAAAAAAGCCATTGACTCTTGAAAATTTGATTTTGACCCTTGAAAATTTAGGCTGAAGAGTCAATGACCCTTGAGTTTCAAGGCCTACCGGACGCCCTGATTATGTTAGGCAAACTTACGAGCAAGAAAGCTAAATAACTTCAGCTTACCCGGCTGATATGCTTGACAGGACAGGTACTTTAAAGCTTACTCATGAAAACAAATTGTACCAATCATCGTGTCAGAAATCTGTCATGTTCGCATTACAGTATTCATTTAAAGTTTTGGAAACCAGAACTAATTATTGTAAACATAACGCAGAAACAACGCCTTGCCGTAAAAAGCTTGATATACGATGATCTTCTGTCAGCATAAAATACTAAATCAGGAAGAAATGGGCCATGGGACACTTGCAGTGGGAACGGTTTTCCCCATTTTGTAAATATTTTTTCCTGTATCATAATTAAATAGCAGGCTGTGAGATTTAGCATTAAAATCATTAAATGCTGTGATATCTCAAAGTTAAGTTCACTAAAACTGACCAAGTTTGATGAAATATCTCGATCAAGCTTATCACTGTTGAAGCATAGAAAGTAGAATAGGTCCATTGCTGCTAATTAGTGCTTTAATCAGAAAATATCTCAACTATTAAGACAAAAGGTTAGAATCCTTAATCTATACAAGGAGGCCAGTCTGAAGTACATTCCGTCTTGAAGAGGCATATTATCGTGATAATTAGAAACTTATGATTCATTCCTACAGTTATGCCTTTCACTTTCCCCGCCCAATTTTCTGTCAAAATTATTATTTCAGTTTTGATGAATGTTTATATCTAAATGCAAATATATTATGCGCAAATTCTAACAAAACATCCTTTAAAATGAAACAAACTTCATTTAAATGATGACATGTTGTTGCTTACCGTAAATCACAGGTAATTCCTTTTTTGACAGTGAATTTCTTTTACCGACCGGTTTAAAATGGCGGACAAGGGTGTGCCTTGAGCTATTGCGTACTTATTGATATCAATTCTGCGACCCCTCTCGTATGTAAATGCCTCGGTCTCGCAAAGTATTAAACCGGCAAGAATCTAAAAATGCGAAAAGGACTTCGAAAATGTTTTGGTGCAATATGACCGTCCTATTTTTAACCAGATTTTCCGAAGAAAAAATCCTGGTTATTAGATTGAGCGGGCGGGCGTAAACAATTTCTTCTGTGCGCAACTCCTCCTACATTTCTCAACGGATTTCAACCAAACTTTCACAGAAGTATTGTCATGAAGTGCCCTGGCGCATATTGTCGGGGTTTTGTGATTTGGTCATTTTTGACAGAATTATGGCCCTTTGTTTTTTTCACATATGTAATTCTTCTGTGCGCAACTCCTTCTACACTTCTCAATTCTCAATTCCAACAAAACTTTCACAGACTTATTGTCACCAAGTGCCCTGGCGCATATTGTCGGGGTTTTGTGATTTGATCATTTTTGACAGAATTATGGGCCTTTGTTTTTTTCCACATAATGTAATATATATAGAGAAATACTCTTCTGTGTGCAACTCCTACATTTCTCAAGGGATTTCAACCAAACTTTAACAGAACTATAATTGTTAACTAAAGAATATTGAATATATAATGTTCTGCCCCTGGTCGTCCGTCCGTCCGTCCGTTAGCAATTTTGTGTCTCCTTATTTAAGTATATATAAAAGGGAGAATACTCTGTTATTATAAAAGGGAGAATACTCTGTTTTTACTGTCTATTTTTAGAATAGATTACCAGTACTTTGGAGTATTCTGTTACAGTAAGATGACAAAATTTCTCATGAGACCAGCGGTTCAAACATCACACAGAGCAAGTTTTTTTTTTTTTTTTTTAAATAATTTTTGCCTGAATTATGGCCCTTTGCTTTTTTTCCACATATGTTATATATAGAAGAATACTGTCACGTGCCCACTTCCTCCTACATTTCTCAAGATATTTAAACCAAACTCTCACAGAACTGTTGTCATCAAGTGCCCTCGTGCATATTGTCTGGAATTTGTCTTTGTATCAATTTTGCCTGAATTATGGCCCTTTGCTTTTTTTACACATGTAATATATAGAAGAAGACCTTTGTTTCTTTTTCACATTATGTATATCTACTGACTTTAAAAACACACTTGCGCTCGGCCTGCAGACTGGAAAATGAAAACCTAGTTTTGTGACAATTTCCTGTCACTTGTTTTCCTTATATTTCGATCAAGCTTAAATATTTAGTCGATTATGTCGTTTATGAAAAAATAAAATTGTTGAATTAAGAAGTGAATGTAAGCCTTTATTACTTTTATTTACACTGTCCTGTGACTTTGGAACATGGTGGGGGTAAGAGTGAGGTTGGGTGCGCACCATAAACCGGTTTAAGCTCCCCAGTGGTGTTTTGCCCTGACCGTTCCAAGGCGGTGCCCCACTGTGTTCCGTTAATTGTTCGTGTTGTCCTCGTGTGTTTGCTTTGTATGCTTGTGTGTGTTGGTAGTGTATGTTTGTGTGTGTACATGATTGTGTGTGTGTATGTGTTGTGTGTGTGTGTGTGCGTGTGCGTGTGCGTGTGCGTGTGCGTGTGCGTGTGCGTGTGTGTGTGTGTGTGTGTTGGTGGTGTGCACTTCTGGGTGCTGTGGGGCTCGTTTTGGGGAGGCTGCGTTTTTGGTACGTGGCATTCCCTGTTTGATATTATTTTTGTTTTTATATGAGCGAATATCACTCGCGTGTCTTTCTTTCTGTTTGTCCGTCCGCCTGTCCGTCAGCCTACTGCAACAAACACATACTTTGAGGGATTTAAGAATCCGTCCGTCCGTCGGTCTGGCGCGTTAGCCAAAAAAGATGTTAGTAGTCTTAAATATTAACTGCTCTAGTGTAGGGGAGTCGGTAGTGGGAGGGTGCCGGGGAAGATGACAGTTCCAGTAGTACATATATAGAATTTTGTTCACACACAAAATCTTTTAATTATTGGATACTACAGCCCTTTTTATTGGTCAGTTGTTGGTCAGTTGTTGTATTCTTCCGCGTTAGATATAAAAACCAATTTCGCGGTTTTTCAAGCACAGTTTTGGTTTGACACGCCGATGATATAGTAGAAAAGAATTTTGAATTATTCATATTTTAGTTGATTCTAGTACATTTCTTGTTGTCATGTCTAAGATTCTCCTTGTCACTTAAACTTGATGGATTTGTATTGCATCAATTGAATTATATTTCTATGACGTGTCTTTCATCACTCAATAAACTGAATAATTCTATTTAATTTTCTGTTTATTGAGATAATTGTTGCTGTGACTAATTTATACCTTGAGGAATGAAAGTGGCGTGTCCTTCGAATAAGGGAACTAGGAAGCTTCATTGTGGATTTTTGGTGAGGCTGCGTTTTTGGTACGTGGCATTCCCTGTTTGATATTATTTTTGTTTTAATCATAGGAGATAATCTGTTGTCAATACGCATAAGATACAGGGTACAGGTCACCAACGTTAACGAACAGACTTTTAGTCGATCCTCTGACTGCTACCAAGTGGCTGACCCAGTTTGTACAGACCACAATTAAAGAATAATTCACTTCAAAAAAAATGGCACTAATGATGGAATGTTGTCTCTCAGACTGAGTAGGGGCTGCCTTACCGTCTACTGATATAACAGTTCACTCATTCTGCTATCTGGTCTGTTATAAATTCAGAATCTATCTTAATTTGTATCTAGTCTAGGCTGAGTAGGGGCTGTCTTACCACCAAGACTATCATACATAGTCATTCATTGTGTATTGTAAAATGGCATCAAGAACTGGCCCACCCCCAACAAGTACTCCAAACAATTATATCTTCGAACAAATAGGAGGGATGGAACCAGCAGCCAAAAGAAAATTTGATGTCATAAGAAGTCCACGCCTGGACCAGAAATGTGCAAAATGCAACGTTGTTGCCATGAGTGTAGACTATACCCAGTGCAACCAGTGTAATCTGAATTTCTGCCCAAATTGTACTGAACTTTATCCAGATATCATTGCTCTACTAAAAACTGGAATGCTTGATAGTTTTAATTGGTCATGCAAAAATTTTGCAAAACAACCCCCTCTAAACTTGATAGAATTCATGAAGACATTCAAGAAATGAAGTCCCAACAAGAAACAAGAATTTCAAATTTAGAAAAACAACTAACTTCAGTCCAAATTAATACTGAAATAAGAATTGAAAAAAAAAATCCACTCTAAAAGAATCTGTAGTAACAGATGTAAAATATGACCTAAAGAAACTAGTAGATGACAGACACAAAGAATATGACGATCGAAGATCAAGGGAGAATAACATTGTTGCCTTCAACTTTCAAAAGCCCAAAAGTAAAAACAGTTTAGACCGAAAAAAAGAAGACGAAGAAAACTTCCTTCAAGTGGCACATCAGCTGGGTATTCAAACAGTTGAATTTGAAACCATGTTCAGGATGGGAAAATTTACAAAACATTAAAATCCTAGAGTCCTTAAAGTTATCTTGAGCAACAAAAAAAAGAAAGAAAGAAACTTCTAGATAAATCAGGAAACATTGAAAAAAGTGTTGTTGAAGAAAAATTTTAAAAAAAATGTATTTGTCAAAGACCTTACAAGCAGAGGGAAGAAAGAAGAGGGAAACTAGTAAAAAAGAAAAAGCAGAAGAACAGATGGAGGCTTCGTCCTAGAAAGAACAAGCTCAACCATTCTCGAACAGAACAGTAGTTGAACTTCCAAACGACCTCAGTCAGTTCTTGAACTCGTCAATAAATGATGTTACTGTTCCTGGGGGGATCAATAGTCAGGCAAACAAGACGCTATTCAAAAGGATCCGCAACCACCAACTTTGTTGCGAGATTTAATCCTCTTTTAGCCCTCTAAAATCAGATGATGGGGGAAACTTTTTAAATGTAAACAATGATTTCCATTGTACAACAGATACTTTTAATAATCAAAATATTTTTAATCAAAAGAATGGTCTAGGCGTCCTGTATACAAACGCTGATACTTTGACAAAGAAAAAAAAACGAACTTCAATCACTAATTTTAAGAAACAAACCAGACATCATTGGTATAAAAGAAATCTATCCAAAACACTCAAGTATAGACATAGTTGATGAAGCTTACAATCTCTCTGGTTACAGCATGTTTACAACAGACAAAAAAGAAGGAAGAGGAGTAATAATTTATGTCAAAGACTATCTAAAAGCTAATAGTGTACAAGTCATCACAAAATTCAGAAAATCATTCTGGATAGAAACAGTCCTCAAAGGAAATGATAAACTACTCGTTGGCTGTATCTATAGAAGCCCAGGAGGAAGCCTAGACCAGGTTCAATCCCTACTACAATTATTAGAACATGTACATAGAAAAAGTTTTTTCACATCTTTTAATCCTGGGAGATTACAATTTCCCAAACATAAACTGGTCCAATGAATCCTCTCTAGTAAGTGAGATTCACATGTACACTATTTTTCTAGAATGATCAAAAGACTTAATTTTATATCAACATGTCAAGGAATGGACGAGATACAGAGAAAACTAGCAACCATACGGAATCAAAATTTCAATTTCATAAAGGGGATTACAATTCAATGAACGCTGAAATTTCAGCACATAACTGGGAAAGCATCTTGGGGAGCATGGGAGTTCAGGCAGCCTGGGACAAATTCTGTGAATTACTGAGAAATATACAGGGAAAACATATAGCATTGTACAATTCGTCTCCAGACTGTGAGGGATACCCACGAATTGATAAACAAGCAAAAGATGCAGTTAAAGATAAAAGAAGAAAATGGACAAAAGAAATCAGTACACTTTCAAAACATACAAAGTTGCAAGAAACACTGCACTATATGAACTTAGAAGGTCAAAGTATGAATTTGAAAAGAATATTGCAAATAATATAAAAGAACAACCAAAAAGATTCTGGAAATATGTTAGACACAATTCAAAAACCAGTGTATCAGTATGCAACCTCAAAAGGCATGACGACACTGTTACCAAAATGATCAAGAAATTGCAGAAACCCTAAATCAACACTTCCTTTCAGGTTTCACAAATGAAGATATTAAGGATATTCCAGAAATGCCTCCAAAAACTAACGAAATCCTAGAAACAATAGAAATTACAGAAGATAAATTAATGAAAATACTGGAAGCAGTTGAAGCATCAAAGTCCCAAGGTCCAGACCAAATTCATCCCAGAATCATAAAAGCATGTAAATGCAGTGTAATTAAGCCACTAACTATAATATTTAAGAAATCAATACAACAAGGGAAATTACCAGACCAATGGAAAATGACAAATTGTACAGCTATTTACAAGGCAGGTCCAAAATCAAAGGCTGAAAATTACAGGCCAATAAGCCTGACCTAAGTCTGTTGTAGGGTCATGGAAAGAGTAATTACACAAAAAATAGTCGAACGTCTTGAAAATAATGACCTCCTTTCCATTCATCAACACGGTTTCAGAAAACATGGGTCATAGGTTTTAGAATGTCTAGAAAATTGGACAGACATATTAGACAATGGTCAAGAATTAGATATTATTTACCTGGACTACAAAGCAGCTTTCGACAAGGTGGCACATGAAAGATTATTAAAAAAAGTCTGGGCCTATGGAATAAGGGGACAACTATTAGGATGGATCAGGGATTTTTTGCATGGGACAACCCAGAGAGTAGTGGTTAAAGGGAAAATATCAAACTGGGAGATGGTAAAGAGTGGTGTACCACAGGGCTCATTATTAGGGCCTATACTTTTTCTCTTCTTCATAAATGATATGCCTGATGTCATCAAAAGCACATTAAAACTATTTACAGATGACAGCAAGCTATACACAGCAACAGCTGCAAATGACAATTCCATCAGTCTTCAGTATGATATTTTTAAAGCTTGTGACTGGGCTAAAAAATGGAACTTTGTGTTCAACGTCAATAAATGTAAATCCATGCACATTGGAACAGGTCAAACAGATTCTTATTTTATTAACGACAAAGATAACAAAATTCAGAAAATTGAACAAGTCACGAGCCAACGCGATTTGGGAGTTCTAATTGACAATGAACTAAAGTTCTCAATGTATGTTAGCAAAAAAGTAAAAAAAGCCAACCAAATGTTAGGCTTAATAAGCAAAACCTTTTCATATCTGTCCAAAGAAATGTTTTTGCAGCTTTTTAAGGCATTATGCCTCCCCAGTTTGGTCACCAAGGCTACAAAAGGACCAAATAGCCCTAGAGAATGTCCAGCGTAGAGCTCAAGAATGGTCCAGGCGTTAAAAACAAAAATAATATAAAACAGGGAATGCCACGTACCAAAAACGCAGCCTCCCCAAAACGAACCCCACATCACCCAGAAGTGCACACCACCAACACACACCACACGCGCACACGCCACACACACGCACACACCCACAATCATGTCACACCATATATACACTACCACACACACTAGCATACAAAGCAAACCACGAGGACAAAACGAACAATAAAGGAACAAGTGGGGCACCGCCTTGGAACGGTCGTGGCAAAAACACCACTGGGGAGCTTAAACCGGTTTATGGGGCGCACCCACCCCTCTTACCCCCACCATGTTCCAAAGTCACGGACTGTAAAAAGAATCCCTGCTAGGTGAATCTCTAACACACGCAATGGAAAAAAAGGATGGTATGTAAAACAAAAAATGCTCTGTATAAATATATAAAAGCAAACCTTGAGAACAAAAACGTATGTCTCAATGCCTTTGCAGAAGGCAGAGCACCAAGAGAAACTTAAGGGCCCGACGAAACAGGCCAGAGGACAGAAATCAAAACAGTTTCGTCCCAGTGGGTTAAAACGCCCATCACAGAGTCCTCCCTCTTCCGTCAGACACATAAAGAGGGAGCATAGCGTCCAATGTAAACGGGTTGAAACCAAAATGCGGTGTGTCTCAAAACAGTTGGTCGTACCTCTTTTAACAAAACGTTTTATAATTTTAGCAAATACAGTTGGAAAATTGCCAGACCCAAAATCTTACGAAGTTTGTAAACCACCCAAAAACGGGTCTTGAATCCTTTCGCAGAAGAGTCTTTAGTTCTATTAATTCAAACCAAACAATTCTGATTTCTTTTTTTTTTTTTTTTTTTTTTTTAGTTAAACCACTTGCCCTACTCAGAAAGAATAAAAACACTGGGAATCCCAAGTCTGGAAAACAGCAAATCCCCGTCAGATTTGCAAAAAAAAGATCAAACACTGAAATTAAAAGTTCCTTTTTCAGTCAAAGAGTGGTTAACACCTGGAACAAAATTTCAGAGCAGGTTGCTTCTGCGCCCTCCATAAATGCCTTCAAGCGTAGACTTAATAAACACTGGGTCCAAGAATCTAAATTTGAACCCTCATGTTACAAGTAAGACAGTCATCCGCAACTTGTAAATACCACTGTTTTAATATGTCCAGTCTTCTGTTTTTAACATTCAATTTTGACATGCATTTATATTACAGTACATGTAGTGCTGTAACTGGTGCTAAATGGCTAGCACCTTGATGATGGTAAATTATTTATATTATTGAACAGTACACGTAGTACTGTTACCATATTGCTAAATGTTTAGCAACCTATTAAATGGTAGTAATTAACTTGCTATTCATTAACACTGAACAGTAGCTCATACTGTTATTACAATGCTAAATTGCTAGCACTCTGATTTTAGAAAAACTAATATTTTCTGATCTTAACAAGATCAATACCAACAGGGAAAACACTAACATAGATCTAACAAGCTATAAGCTTATATGGTAACATATTTGGCCTCAAACTATGTGAACTTTCTGAAGATCTATTCTGCGTAGGATAATCGTTGGTGACACTAGTTAGATGTTTGACCAATGTTTGACCAAAATCGGACTTATATATCGAGCAGCTCTTCTCTGGACACCCTCGATCAATCTGGTCTATGAGGGTTTGGGTATAGGGTAACCATATCTTGGGGCCAGATTCCAGCTTCTGTCTGTCTGTCTATTTGTCTGTTAAATTTCACGGTAAAATCAATTGAGAAGGAATATGAGTATGACAGTGTTATGGTCAAGCTTTATTCTTTTAGGTTGAAAGCTGGTTAAAACTTCTGTTATGTTGACTCAGGGCGGTGGAAGATTATTCTAAAATACCTCAAAGTATGTTTTTGTTGCAGTAGTTGCAGGTAGACTGTTCTAAACTACTACATTGCATAGGGGAAAAAGAATACTTGTAATAACTGTTAGAAGTGTGAATGAACTACAATATAACTGCATTTTTTATTAATTTAATAACTTAATGGTATGCGCCTTAGTGCAGTGGTAGGGCGTTCGCCTCAAGATAGGAGGATCCCGGGTTCGATCCTTACCAGGTTTAGTGCCCTTAGACAAGATACTGATCATTCCACATTGCCTCTCTCTAAAAATACTGAACTTGGTATGATATCAAAGTATACAGTCTGCAGCTTACAGACATGATAAACGTGTGAAAATCTTTGAAATAACAAAAAGTTATAGGAGTAACACACTGGTACGTTTTGTAATTTAAATAATATGTCTCAGTGTATGCAGTAATTTAAATGTCATCGTGCATGTTAAGTTCTTTATACAACAATTTGAAAGTTTAGGATTTGTGGTTCCCAAGAATGCTATCAAAATAAAACGAGTACAACGGAAGTTTCAAGCTATGAAATTCGCTATTTTTGCGTATGTTTCAATAGAAACAATAACTTTAAACGACCGGACTTAATCCCAGTATTGCATCAATAGTATATATCTTTTATTTACTGCCCAGGCAACATCTTATACAATTTATCAAAACTGTTCATTTAAACACAGAACGAAGAAAGCACGGAGATCGTGCAATAATGGGAGATTGAATAATATTTTAATTCATTCGAGTCTATTTTTTTTTCAAAACCTTGCAACTCTACGACAACACTATAATATTCTTTCAATCATTGAAACAGGATGGACTTATGTTTTCATGTTCCTGTAGATTTTATTAAATTCAAATGCGTTTTACACGATGAGCTACAACATATTTATATCATTTTGTTATGTATCGATTTCTGTAATAAATATTTTGAGAAATAGAACAATCTGTTGTGCAGAAATACCCTGCCTTAAATAATTTTCGAGTCTAAGAAAATAGCAACTAAAATTGACATATAGCAAATCACATATACAGCTAAAGCAGAATAATATACGACAATAAATTATCTCATCAGAAAGGTATTTACAAAAAAGTTGGTGGCAATAAATAACTCTAGACGTATACAGAAAACCATTAAATACTTTATATTACTAATGATCTATTTCACGATGTTTCAATTATGTTGCTCTGTAAATATGTGTCTTTCTGTCAAACATTGTCGGACACCATCGGTTGTTGACCCCACTACGCTCGAGAGCGCAGCGGAGTCAACACCGTGGTTGTCCGACGATGTTTCTCACAATACTGGAGGTGATTTAAGAATTTGAATCTTTGGAATCTCAACTGTCGATTCTGCACTTTTTCTCAACTGACAACAAAAATAATATTTTGCCTGGTCAGCCAATAGTTTGTTTTAGTTCACTAGCTAGCTATAATTATGGCAATGTGACGTAAGACAGGGTGGGGCGAGGCGAGGTAAGGTAGAGTAAGGTGAGGTATGGTAAAGTGAGTACTTATTATGGTGATGTGTACAATATATGAGTTATCTCCCTTTTTGTGTCGCCCTTTCGGAGAAAAGGCGATACATAGGGATTGCTTTGTCCGTCAGTCCCACGGTCCGTCCGTCACAAAAACCTAACGTTGGCTATAACTTTGCCATTTCTTAAGATTTCTTCATCAAACTTTCAAATTGCATTGCTTTTGACAAAAGGATCGTGATGCCGCCAAATTGTGTAGGTCAAGGTCATATTTGACAGAGTTATGCCCCTTTTTGTACTTAGTTTTTGTCACGAAATCATTACTTTATCTGACAAACTGAAAGTGTAAGAGGGCTACACAAGTGTTCTTCTGAACACCCATCTAGTATACATTTGAAATGACTGTTAGGCCAACTATCGTTCGTCTTCGTTTAAACTATTAATATTTCCAAGGGACCCTTGGATTTCTTCCCGGGTGAACTTGTGAAGCCCATTATAGTCTTTGTTATTTGTCTTATTTTATAGAGCCAAAGTGAAAAACGTTTATTTAATTTTTTGGAGCCGCTTTTATTTCAGATGAATAAACGACGATATGTTCCGCATTGAAAATAGTTCAGTTGAAATACAAAATCTGTATACATGTATCTGGTTATATTCAAAGATATTTTCTCCATGATTCTGTAGATTGTGGAAACTTGAAGAACAATCAAACGTTTTGAGCAAGTTAACTTGTTTAAACAGTGTAATATTATCTAGTAATCAAGAGTTGTCTACCTTTTCACATATTAGAGGCTGTGCATGCTTTATCACAGGGTCAGTAAGGTACCCACGCTCTCAGAATTAAATCGTAGTTAGAACACATCTGTCATTATATTATTATATTCTCATCATACAGACAAAGTAACATAACATGGTGTCAGAATAAAGGTATTATTGAACTCAATTTATTGGCAAATCTCAAATCTTATCTCAAATATTGGCAATTTTGGAATTTACTTTGTGAATTTTAACATTCAATGTAAAGGAGTTCTGAATTTAATATTTCACAATGGATTTAAATGGTGTACCTACATCATCAATGAACTGGACAAGTTCAAACCAGAAGCCTGGAGAAAGTTCCAAGAGCACTATGATTTGATCTCTAACGGTCCATTTACAGAGAAGGAAGAGTGTGAATATTACAGATTTGTTACTGTGGATGGGAGAAAAGGGTCGCGATATTTATGGGACACTGTTATCGCTGAACAGAGAAAGAAACTTGGCACAATCTTTGAAGCAGTCAAACGTCAACTTCAACCAAAAGTAAATCCAATATGTTTAAGATACAAATTCAACAATGAAATTCAAATGAACAATCATTCGAACAATTTCTCACCAAGCTACGTCTTCTAGCATTATATTGCAATTTCACACACACAAAAAATGATTAGAGATAGACACGTGTTTGGCGTGACGTCACAGAACACCAGACATTAACTTATAAATGAAGGAAACAAATTGACATTGGATAGTTTATGTAATTACATATTATGTTTTTGTTCTTAAAGAACGTTTCAGAAAATCCCATTGTGCAACATCAACGAAACTTATTTTTAAGCTTTAATTTTTCAATTAACATTTTATTCAAGATTTCAAGATTTATTTTCTAATGTCATGGCTCATTTAGAGCATGTGACATAAAACAATACAACCCAATCATAATAAATCACAGTAACAGTAAGACATGTGACAAAACATAATGCACTAATGTAGCATTACTTAATATTTAAGGTTGTCCAACATCGCCTCATACCGCCCAGTAAACATACAGCCAGCCGTGAACTCGCGAGAAGATGACCCAAGCTGCACAAAGCGATGTTATACAACCTTACTTTTTAGCTCACCTGGCAAAAAAGTGACAGAGTGAGCTATTAGGATCGTATTTCGTCCGGCGTCTGTTGTACGTTGTACGTTGTACGTCGTACGTCCGTTAACAATTTCCTTCAAACGACATCTCCTCTGAAACCACTAGGCCAGTGCTGATATAACTCGGCAGGGATGTTTCTTGCATGAAGCTATTTTATAGCTAATCAAATAATTCCATTCCATGCAGAACTCTGGTTACCATGGCAACGGAAAGGAAAAACTTTAAAAATCTTCTTCTCAAGAATAGGATGCTTAGAGCTTAGTTATGTGGCATGTGGCCTATCCTAGTGGACCTCTTCTAAGATTGTTCAAATTATGACCCACAAATTATGCATCCAACCTGGAATCTATTTGGGTAGAAATTATGCTGAATCACTCAAAATCGTTTCTTTTAAATTGTATTTCCGACTGCCAGATTCACTTCAATCATGGATAGACATTAACGAAAACCAAGTAATACATGCAAAAACATGATATGGGTTGACTGTCTGGCTAAAATAGGATTTGCCCAATTAGTTACTCAATATACCAGAATAACAGAAAATCATCATTGATTGACCATATATATGCCACTTTTCCGGAATATGTTGTAGACGTCAGAGTTCTAGATATTGGAATTAGTGATCACAAACCCGTCTGCATGATAAGACGTACTAGTAAAATAAAAGTGAATAAACAAGGCATTCATAATGTTATTAAATACAGATGTTTTAAACGTTTCGATGAAGACAAATTTAAACGTGATTTATTATCAAATGGTATTGAAGGTATTGAATTAGTAGATTATCCTGACATGGCACTGTTATTGTTCTACAGTATTTTCAATGCGCTTATGAATAAACATGCACCAATAAAACAAAGCGTGTTAGGCATGTAACTCAGTCTGAATGGATAACAGATAAGACCAAAGAGTCCACAAAACAAGATTATCATTTAAAAAATAGAACTTCAATGATTATAAACATCGAAGAAATAAAACAAATATACTAATTAAAAACACTAAGAAAGACTTCTTCAATAAGGCTGTGCAAGAAAATAAGGAACCTTCGTATTTATGGAAACATGTCAAAATATTGACATCTGACAAACCAAAGTCTAGCGTGCTGCCGGGTGAAATGATATTTAATGGAATTACTATCAATGAAAAATCCTCGATCTTAAACCATTTAAATAGCCATTTTATTAACATAGCACTCTAAAATCAAAATTATTCAAGACCCAGCGAAGAATATATCAACAGTTTAAAATCATATTATGACAATTTACTAAAGAGTAAAGAATTCAATGCAAATTACATAACCCCACTAGAAGTTAAAAATATATTAGACTTGCTTAACACAAAGAAGTCTACTCTTTTTTTTTTTTTTTGTTGGTAGCGTAGTGGTGTGACATGTGTGTGTGTTTTTGTTGCGTGTGGTGGTGTGGTGGTGGTGGTGTGCCCGGGGCGGGGCCGGGGGCGCTTTTTGGTATTGGCATCCCTGTTTGATATTATTTTTGTTTTGTTGGCATTGGCCCAAGAATACTAAAAGCATGTAGTGATGCGTTGGCCATACCCATAGCATCAATTATAAACAATAGTATACGAACAAGTATTTTCCCCGATGAACTCAAACTAGCGCGTGTTATTCCATTGCATAAAAGTAATGCTAAGGAAGATGCTAATAATAATAGACCGATCTCGATTTTGCCAACTATTTCAAAGGTCTTTGAAAAGCATATGGCAAATGAATTACACCAAGTCTTTCAATAAACAAACCTTATACATAATACAGAATCTGGTTTCAGAAAGAACCATTCTTGCCAGACCGCTCTTGTAAGGTTAATATACCAGTGGTTAAGGGAAATTGATAGCGGCAAAATGGTCGGCGTACCTCGATTTAAGAAAAGCATTTGATACAGTAAATCATGGACTGCTACTTCAAAAACTTTTCGGATTCCGCAATAAATTTGGTTTAGATCTTATTTCTGTAACAGAAAACAAATTGTAATGGAGGGCGATACGTCTTCGAATCTTCAAACAGTTATTTCCGGGTTACCACAAGGTTCGATACTCGGGCCGTTATTATTTTTAATTTACATTAACGACTTGCCTCTAAAATTGGAACTTTCAGGAGTTGAAATGTATGCAGACGATACAACTGTATATGATAGCCATTATTCCCCTCAATACATTGAACAAAGATTACAAACTGATCTAAATAATGTCGAATGTTGGTGTAGACACAATCAAATGTCCCTTACTCAAAAAAAGTCTATTTGTATGTTGCTAGGATCAGTTCACAACACGAAGAAATATCCGTCATTAAATATGAATATTAACGGCAACAATACTGCTTGCGTTACAAATCATAAAGTCCTGGGCGTACATGTTGATAATACACTTACTTGGGAACATCATATTAACAAGGTATATTCTAACCTAAACTGTAAATTATCACTATTTCGAAGAATAAAACCATTTCTAAATAAAGAAATGCGAGTATTGTTCTACAATAGCTATATTTTACCCATATTTGATTATAGATCTATCCTGTGGTTTAAATCCAATATAGGCTTCTTAAACAAGATTATTAACACTCAGAAAAGATCAGCTAGAATGATCCTAGACAAGAAGTTCGATCACTCGTCAGCTCCTCTATTTCAAGAACTCAATTGGTTGCCGTTCTTAGAACGTTGTAAAAACCTTATGGGTGTTTTAATTTACAAAGCTTTTCATAATTTAGCCCCTGTTTATTTATCGAACCTACTCGTTAATGATACATATGCATATGATATGAAAAAGATTTATTTACATAAACTGCCAACAGTTCCACTATAGAAGGTTTTGACAATTTTACTATTTTTACAAATTTACGTCATTGCCAGTAGCTTTTTTGATGCAGAGACTATCAATTTGTTTACTAATAAATTTCTCACTTACTTCATTGAAATTAAGTCGTTTGTGTTTGTTTTGTTTTGAACTATGCTAGATGTACTAGGATGCGAATTATCTACTGGAACTGAGTCATTACCTATGTCTTTAGCTACATTTACGAAAAAATCATTAAACACTTCACAGACTTCTTCTTGGTTGTTAATCAAATTGTCATTTTCACACAAGATGGTATCTTTTTGGTTTTGATTACCTATGTTAGTTAAAAATGGCTTGACAGTTGGCCAAAAATCTTTAGATTTACACCCGCCTACACATCTATCGAGAAAATACTTATTCATGGATTTACTTCAAATGTTTGTTATTAGGTTGATATTATTTTTGTTCTTTTGTTTCTCTGTTTTCTGTAGTTTTCCTAATTTTTTTAACTTTTGTATTTATTGTATTTATTTGATAACATCCTTTATTATATATGGCTTGTTTTAAAACTTTATTATTAAAAAGTACTGGTTTGTGTAAAACTTTCTTCTTCTTAATACGAGCATGTTTATTTGCAACATCTAAGAATATACTACTGAATTTATCAAAGACATAATTTATATCTCCCTCTTCTGTGTTTAGACTTTGAAGCTGTTCACTTAAATCATTATTAAAAGTTTCAATATAAAAGTTTTTAAAACTTCTGTAGTTACAATATTTCTGTCTTATACCCTGATTTCCAAGTTTAAGCTGACACCCAACGATATTGTGTACATCACTTATACCACATGAGAAATTACACGATTTAAAAACTAGAGACTTCCTATTTGTTAAAATGACATCTAAAAGAGAGGGCTTCCCGATGGCAGTAAAACAAGTAGGCTGTGTTATTATATTTTCAAAGTCAAAAATATCACAAATATCTTTCAAAAGTTGACTCTTAGAGCCTTCTAGCAGGTCAAAACTTAAATCTCCGAGAAAGAAAATATTATCATACTTATTAGTTGTCTTATCTAAGAAAGTTGTGCATGGATCTTATAATAATAATAATAATAATAATAAATTCTTTATTTCATGAAGGTAGCATATTAAGACAATGAATAAAATTCAACCTTATTTACAATATGGCCTTCAAATAAAATCACAAAGTAAGCAAAATAATCAAGAAAAATATACAAAAATCACATGAAATACATAATTTACGAAAAAAACTATCATACTACAAAATCAATGAATATTCAGTCTTCTCACATTCTTGGCAAGCACTCTGGCTGCTATGAACTAAACTGTAGATTAAGTAGGTACTTTTTTAAAGTTGTTTTGAATGTATGAACTGTTGATTTATTTTTCACAATATCTGGAAGATCATTCCATACTTCCATGGCCGTTAACATGAATGTCTGTTTAAGAAAGTTTGTTTTTGGCCTAGGATGTACTAGATCTTTTTTTGTCGATGACCTCAAACTATAATGTTTATTGTTTGAAAATGTGATTAAGTTTTTTTATATATGTTGGAGTGAGTCCTTGGGTTGATTTGTAAACCATTAATGCAATATGATATGTACATCTATTTGAAAAAGATACCCAGTTTAATTCATGCAGTAATTGTATTGTAGGAGTTCTAATCGGTTTACTAAGAATGATTTTGGCAGCCCTTTTCTGTAATTTATTTGTTAAATTCTTTTCGACTACATTTATTCCAAATAATGCATCCATACTCAAAGGTAGACAGTATATATGCATTGTAAAACATTTGTTTCATTTCTGCGGTGAGAAAGAACGATATGCGTTTTAATAAGGCAATTTTATTTTGAAGCTTTCTTCAAATGTGCCTGATTTGTTCAGTCCATTTTAAGTTTTCGTCAATGTATACACCGAGCAATTTTTGGGTTTTTACTTGTTTTACATCTTGAAATATACTATCTTTAGTTGAGGGTGGTTTGTAAATACTAAGAAATATAAACTTTTGTTTATCTAATGATATCTCAATCGCAACCGATTCTAGTAAATCAAATTCAAAAGCTACTTTTCTCTCACCGGCGATTTCAGATTTTATGTAAACAGCTACCCCTCCACCATGTATGTTCCTGTCTTTTCTCCACAAGTGAAAATCACTAACATCAAACTGGGCATCTGGAAAGGATGAATCAATTTTTGTTTCTAAAAGAACAAGCATATCAATAATATTTTTTGTCAAGAGTTCCTGTATAAAGTGAAATTTATGTCTTAAACTATTGATGTTTAAACAAGCAAAAAGAAATGTATTCGGATTATGTTTTCTCATTGTTGAAAGTTTATCAAAGATGCCAGATACATATTGCTCATTGTCAGTTTACGATGAAGGATCGTCTAGGTTGAAAGGAATGTCATCTTCGTTGAAAAAGGAACCGGGAAGTGATAGTTTGTACAATTTTTACAAATCCATGGGTCAGAACTGCTTTCCAGGGTGACATACTCAGTCAATGAATTATCTGCACATTTTATGTGCCACCAAAAGTTGCAGGCTTCACACAGGACGGCTCAGTGATTATAAGCAACAGGTTTATAACATAGTCCGCATGGGAATCTGACTGGGCCTGGGTAATGAGAGATATCTCCACAAATGATGAGAATTACAAGAAGTTTATAATGTTTCCACTTGAATTCTACTGGCATTGACGTAGGAACAGTTCGAGTGTGTTTTATGTGGTAGAACATAGCAAGATCGAAGCAAACCACAAAGTCGTTTGCTAGACAAATCGTGAAATCGGTTGTTAGTCTAGTGAAATTTTCGGTGTAAAGTTCATTATGACTATAACTTTTAAATACGGTACCAGATGTGGTTTCTCCTTTTGAAGACTGTGTGCCACTGTATGAAATAATACACAGGACAATATAAATGTTTAGTCTACAATTCATTTTAGTGGTTGTAGTACTAGTGGTTATACTTGAATATTTGACACTGTTACACGTAACACTGAACTTAATGACTCTGAAAATACCGTAAACATGAAGATCAGGGATATCTAACCATTGGACACAGCTTTAACAATGTTGTAATACTGCAGGCCGTCTGTCTTTGACTTAAACTTTAAAATTTTCTGTAATAATTGTGAGCCCTTATACGTACATTTATGCAACCTCCTCATAGGACTTTCTAGAGATACGGAACTTCCGTAACTCTAGACTCGGAGGCTAGAGTTACGGTACCGTAACTCTAGCCACTGCCTTCTTTTAAAAACAAAAATAATATCAAACAGGGAATGCCACGTACCAAAAACGCAGCCTCCCCAAAACGAACCCCACAGCACCCAGAAGCGCACACCACCAACACACACACACACACACACACACACACACGCACAAACACACACGACACACACACACAATCATGTACACACACACATATACACTACCAACACACACTAGCATACAAAGCAAACACACGAGGACAAAACGAACAATTAAAGGAACACAGTGGGGCACCGCCTTGGAACGGTCAGTGGCAAAAACACCACTGGGGAGCTTAAACCGGTTTATGGTGCGCACCCAACCTCACTCTTACCCCCACCATGTTCCAAAGTCACGGACAGTGTAAATAAAAGTAACCCTGCTAGGTGAATCTCTAACACACGCAATGGAAACAAAAGGCATGGTATGTAAAACACAAAAATGCTCGTGTATAAATATATAAAAGCAAACTTTGAGAACCAAAAACGTATGTACTCAATGCCTTTGCAGAAGGCAGAGCACCAAGAGAAACACCCTTAAGGGCCCGACGAAACAGGCCAGAGGACAGAAATCAAAACAGTTTCGTCCCAGTGGGATTTAAAACTGCCCATCACAGAGTCCTCCCCCTCTTCCGTCAGACACAATCAAAGAGGGAAGCATAGCGTCCAACTGTAAACGGGTTGAACACCAAACATGCGGTGTGTCTCAAAACAGTTGGGTCGTAACCTCTTTTTAACAAAACGTTTTATAATTTTAGCAAATACAGTTGGAAAATTGCCATGACCCAAAAATCTTACGAAGTTTGTAAACCACATCCCCATAAAAATCGGGTTTTGAAATACCTTCTCGCAGAAGAGTCTTTAGATTACTATTGAATTTCAAAACCAAATCAGAATTACGATAGTAAAATTTAGCAAAATATTTACGCAATTTGTAATAACGGTAGCCCTGTTGAAGAAGTTTATTTGTAATATATTGATTACGTTCATTGAAACCTCAACATAACTACACGCTCTGGCAAACCGAATTAACTGAGAAATGTATACCCCATAAGATGTAGCATGAGGTACATCCCCATCCAAATGGGGGAAATTTACAATACTAAAATTAAAATCATCCCTCTTGTCATAAATTTTGGTATGTATAATATTGTTATAAATAGAGAGATGTAAATCTAAAAATGAAGCACCAGTATCCAAATTGTTAGTTTTAATTAACTGGAGTTCCCGGGGATAAATAGTGTCCACCAATTGACCAAAAAACGGGTTATCCATATTAAGAATATCAACCAGATAGCGTGATGTATTATTAAAAATCATGATACACTGAAAATGAGAAACAGTAAAACCAGGTAGTCAAGTATTTGCTTTACACGAACATTTAATATAAATTTATTCTGTCTCTGTTATAAATTCTGTAAAGTTAATTTGCACCTCCCATTTCAAAATATTACATGAAAGCTTTGTTTCTAGGCCCGCTGTGATACGTACTGTAGGGCCTGTTTCTTTTTACCACGAATGTAGATTACGATTCTTTGTGTGTTTAAATTTTCTTTGGTTTAATTTTGTAGCTAGAAGGGAGCCAACTCTGCCGAAATAACAATTTACTAAATTTAAGAAACGTTTTTATGGAAAAATAATACGAACAAAGAAAAAATCATTTGGTATGAAGTTTAATTTTGTAAGGCATTGTATAGGTATCTATTTATGTATTTCAATATCGTCACAACATACTCTAACATGCGTATATTTGTAATATCATACGTTTTCGCGAATCATGTACGTTTTTGCGCGTATGTTTTGGTCATTAAATCAGTTGATCAGATATTTTGTTTTACGTATTTCACATTTCAAAAAGCAATTAACATAAAAAGACATTTTTACCCCAATCGAGAGATATGCTCAGCCAGATTAATGCGAAAATGTTTTTGAGATGTCTTGCACATCAAGATTATGCTTTTTTATGTTCATGTATGATAAGAAATCAACTTTTTATCAAATAAATACCACACATCATCATACAAAAACTGTGACCTGATCCCTGGTGTCTAAATATAGTGTCAGACTCACATGAAGGTTTTTGATTGACCTGTGAAAGAAGTATGTACCTATATTTGACCTGGAATAAAAGTGTTCGACCCATGTATATTTTCTCCTTTGCATCACAAGTCTTGGCAATTTCAGTGTTAATCAAGATCAACAGTTACTGCCATCTCAGTTGACCAACATACAGATAATGGTCAGTGTTCCCACTCTCGTAAATTGTTAAGTAAATCACGCAAAAAAAATTTATATCGCGCAAATAATTTTCACCACGTGCGAGATCGCGCGCGTACGAAAATGCCGAGGACGAATAGGTTCAGCTGGAATCCCTCAGTATGTTCTAAAAATAGATCATGGAAGTTCTACTTTCTTGGCCAATCGGTCGGCATAACTGTTTGTGATTTACCATTGACGTCATGAAATGTAGACGGGTTTCATATTTGAATGCTTCCGGAAATAATATTAGCACTTTAAAAGTGTGACCAATCTATTGATCCGGGCTTCGTCTGCAAAAATGTAGCAGACAAAGCATTGTGATTTGCTTCACGGCGAATAAAATAAATGATGCCCAACAACAAAGTGAAGAGGTACCATCCACAAGTACTGAAACAACTACGAGTAATGTTAAAAGTCAGAAAAAGTACCCGAAACGGTTTCATAACAAGCGGTTGCCGCGGGTTGTAAAAATTTTGAACGGTCGCTGTTTGTCTATCATATAATTTTCATACCCCCAAAAATTGAGATTTACCCCTTCTTTTTGTGTCCAGGGGGTAAGTATACCCTTGAAAAAAATACTGAGTGGGAACACTGATTGGTGGAGTGTTGTTATAAGTCTTGGTGATTTTGCCATCAGTCAAAAATCAATTTGGCATCTATTGGCTAATACATGAAAATAGGCAGAGCTAATTAGTAACTACATCAAACCAGGGATCGTATATACAATAGGTATTATAATAAATCCTGCTCAAACCAGCACTTGGTCGATTGGGTCATTATCAAAGGCGTTGATTAATAAACAATCACCAAACTAAAAATAATACACTTAAAAAAAGCTGTGACGGTGTTTGTAACAGGTATTGCGGACTCTATCTTTTTTTTTTAATGTAATTTTCCTCAGGTGAAACTGCCAAAACTCCTGACAGGCTAAGTTTGAAGAGACAGATACAGATAGAAGAGAATCTGAGTACCAGACCCTAGCTGTTTTACAAATGGTTCTTTTTCTCCCTTGGTTCTTTTATGTTATAGCATCGGTATACCCAAGACTACTACTGGGTTTCTAAACAGTTCATCTCCAGATGCATGGTAAACACTGAAAAGTGTTTCTGAAATTTCCAGTGCCTCAGTTGTGATTCTTACCAGGGACCACTGCATTGGTAGTCCAGAGCTTTGACCACTCAACCACCATGCCACCAATGGTGCATACTTTTTATTTATCAATGTGGTTTATCAAATATTGAAATATTTAAAGCTCTCACTTGCTGCGAGATTTCTGCTGAGATTACAATTTTGAGCATGGTGTGGCAACCATCTTCCTGCACAATTATTTGAGTCAAGCTTTTGTTTTCAATATGTTTTTTGATCAAAATTTTTACGTTTTGGCGTTTGGCGTTTCATTTGCTAAACACTATTTTCACACAATTGTAATGTGTGCAAAAACAATGAAACTCATTTAAAATCCAAGGCACACATTCTATTTATAGACTTCTGGACTAGATATTTTGACAGGGTCAAAAATAAAAGAAATAATATTTACTAGAATTGCATTAGGATTTTTCTGTAATTATGAAAGTTTTTGTTTTGTAATTTTTATGCCCCCGAAGGGTGGCATATTAAAATCGCACCGTCTGTCCGTCCGTCCGTCTGTCCGTCCGTCCGTGCGTCCCCACTTACAAATTCGTGTCCGGACTGTAACTTTGTCATGCATTGAAGGATTTTAAAATAACTTGGCACACATGTCTAGCACATCAAGACGACGTGTCGCGTGCAAGACCCACATCCCTACCTCAAAGGTGAAGGTCACACTTGGAGTATGAAGGTTATGGAATCCTCTATATATGCACACATTCGTGTCCGGACTGTAACTTTGTCATGCATTGAAGGATTTTAAAATAACTAGGTACACATGTCTAGCACATCAAGACGACGTGTCGCGTGCAAGACCCACGTCCCTAGCTCAAAGGTCAAGGTCATACTTAGAGTTTGAAGGTAATGGATTCCTCCATATAAGCATATATGCACACATTCGTGTCCGGACTGTAACTTTGTCATGCATTGAAGGATTTTGAAATAACTTGGCACAAATGTCTAGCACATCAAGACGACGTGTCACGTGCAAGACCCACGTCCCTAGCTCAAAGGTCAAGGTCATACTTAGAGTTTGAAGGTAATGGATTCCTCTATATAAGCATATATGCACACATTCGTGTCCGGACTGTAACTTTGTCATGCCTTGAAGGATTTTAAAATAATTTGGCACAAATGTCTAGCACATCAAGACGATGTGTCGCGTGCATGACCCACATCCCTACCACAAAGGTCAAGGTCACACTTAGAATTGATAGGTAATGGAATCTTGTATATATGCATACATTTGTGTCCGGACTATAACTTTATTATGCTTTGAAGGATTTTAAAATAACTTGGCACAAATGTCTAGCACATCAAGTGGATGTGTCGCGTGCAAGACCCAAGTCCCTACCTCAAAGGTCAAGGTCACACTTGGTGTTTAAAGTAATGGAATACTGTATGCATGATTACTCTGTCATGCATGGAAGGATTTTAAAATTACATAGCACATTTATTGAGCACATGGAGAGGACACAGACTGTGAGGCACCTCTTTCGGGGGCATTTGTCACTTGGGAGGGACAGCTCTTGTTTCATTCTTATTAACATGGACCCTAACTTTGTTTGACAAAAACTATATTTGTTGTCAGGCAAACTTTATAGTTTGTGATGGTTACTTCCGTGGAAATCCTCAGGCACGCAAGGGAACATGTCATAATTTTACTAGCTCCGTAACTCTATAAAGTATAAGTACAGTATAGCTCTGGATGAATATGCAAAAGTTTTTCATTCCACACTTCACATGCGACATTTTTAGTGGTTTTATGGGTAAATGAACAGGTTTATGTGACAGTGAATTTAAATTAATTATATTCTATATTAAAATAATATAACTATTTTTAATGTTATAAATGTGCTTCATTATTAAAAATCAAACAAACATGACAGCGTTGGCAACGTTTCTTTATCTTGTGACACCTGTGGCTTTATCTCTACGATTAAAGTTTGCAGTATTATATGAATGGTAACTTAGATATATACTTGATAGTGGCTTAAAAAATATAAATAAAGAATTTATGTGTATATACAAGTCTGTGATAAATCCTTTCCTGGCTTCGGCTCACACAGACAAATTCGTCATGGAATGACTTTCATACAGTGGAAAGAGCAACATCATTGATAAAGTCACAACTTCATAGGTATTGTTGCCCAAAATAACCAATATGTTCAGAAACTAACCTTAATGGTCAATATAATTATGCAGTTTAATTAAGAAAATGTACTGAGCTGTAAAACGAAATGGCGACTGTAAGTTGTTTAGTATCACTTCCTATACTAGGGATGTCATTGATTAAAATTTTTGTATCGATATATCAATTTAGAAATATCGACGATACAGCGATATATCGATACATGGGCGTAAAAAGTCACTGACTACATATTCTACCAAATCTCTTGACTTTATTTGTACTAAACATATGGTTCTGGTGTATAATACATATCAACCCTTGCAGTGCTGAAATATTTTTGCCTATGAGACCACATTTCATTAAATTATCATTCGTTAGAAAAACACTGAACTCTGGGTAGACTGATTGTTTATATTCTGGTTGAGTTTTGATGGAATTTTCGAACGTGAAACTGTAGATCTTTGCACGGTGTAACATTATTTGATATACGATTTTTCAAAACAGCAATCGGTATCGAATCGAAAAAGTTTTATCGATGATATATTGATATCGTTTGAATCGATTACATCCCTATCCTATACTCTATTTTCTACTGTGTGACAAAAAGAGATTTTGCAAAATATCCACAGGAAGATTGTTATCTCTGTTTATACGTCTCTGGTCGGCTTCATTAACCAACACGACTGACAGTGTGTTAATTCTTGACTTCAGTCTCTGAGAAACACAGCAGAATTTTACTGGACTGTAGGTACTGTAAAGTTTAAGTATTTACAGGATCAGACCAAGTTTTAAATCAATACTATCAAGTGTTCATAAGTTTGTGAATAAGAAAACTTATTTTTCAATTTATGTTTAAAATTTTCCGAATATTGTTAATTCAAAGCATTTTGATCATTTAAAGTTTTGCATGCAAAGTACCATAATACACATATTTCAGTAACCACTCACGGGATTGATTTGAAGCTTAAGTAAAGTCATCAGGGGAGTCTGACATTTAAGTTAGATAACTCTTGTTTGAATTTAATTCAAATTTTGGCCCCAGTGTTACTTAATAAAGCTTTGTAAAGCAGTTTAGTAAACCACTTTAATGGGATTGATTAAAAACTTTGATACCGTCTTCGGGCATTTGTCAAGGGTATCAAACAATCAGGTTAGATAACACATGCCTAAATTTACAGCAAATCATGACCATTATTGAAATTAGAGCTTTTCCCATTGCTCACTCTCCTCAGACTGCTGTGTGTCAACATTTTACTTCAAACAACATCTGCTCCGAAACCACTGGGCCAATATTGATGAAACTTTTAAGGAATGTTCCTTATATGTAGCTCTATCATAGATGTTGAAAGAATTCCATTCCATGAATTACTCTGGTTGCTATGGCAACAAATAGGAAAAACTTTTAAAATCTTCTCCTCTGAAAATCACAAGCCCTAGATCTTAGATGGGGTCTGCCTACAGGGGGTCACTTCATTTTCATAGGCTTAAATAGTAAGAACTTTAAAAATCTTCTCTGAAACAGCAAGGCCTAAAGCTAAGATATTTAGCATGTAGCATTGTCTAGTGGACGTCTACCAAGACTGTTCGATTAATAACCTCCGGGTCAAAAAAAATTTTGACAGGGGGTGGGGGGGGGGTTCACTTGATTTTACATAGGTTCCTGTAGGAATAACTTTAAAAATCTTCTTCACCAAAACCACAAAGTGGAGAACTTAGATATTTAGTGTGCAGCATTGTCGTGTGGAACTCTACCAAATTCGGTCAAGTCTTGCCCCTGGGGTCAAAATAAAGGAACAATATATAGTTATATACTTATATAGGAACAACTTTAAAATTTCATCTTCTCACAAACCATAAGGCCTATAGGTCAGATATTTAGTATGTATCATTGTCTAGTGGATCAAGTTTGTTCGAATCATGCCCCCGGGGTCAAAATTGACCCTGCCGGGGGGGGGACGGGGGGAGGAAGCGGGGGTGGAGGGACAGGGGGGGATCATTTGGTGTAGGAAAAACTTTAGAAATCTTCTACTGCAAAACCACAAGGTCTTAGTCTCTAGATCTTAGATGTTTAGTATTGTGGACCTCTGCCAACAGATATTGCCCTTTGGGTCAATGTTAGCTCTGCCTGGGGGTCACTTGTTTTACTTGGACTTATAGGAAAACCTTTAAAAATCTTCTTGTCCAAAACCACAAGGCCTAGAGCTTGATTTTTTGTTTGTTCAGATCATGCCCCTAGGGTCAAAATTGATCATGCCCACCTAGGGGAGGGGGTGGGGTCCCTTGTCTGTATATGAAGTTCTAGGAAAAAGCATCCTATTAGTTCCTATAGCCACAAGCGACTTACCAAGCAACCAGTGAGTTCCCTTAGCAACCAGTGACTTCCCCTAGAAACAAATGGCTTCCTTAGCAACCAGTGACTTTCCTTAGCAACCATTAACTTCCTTAGCAACATTTAGCATCATCTTGCCACCGGTGACTTCCTGAGCAACCATTTATGTACTAAGCAACTAGCAACAGTTGTCTTTGGCAATCACTGACTTCCCATAGTGACCAGTGATTTCCTAAGCAACCACTGGCTGCCCCTGGTATTAGTGACCAGTGACCTCTTAAGCAACCAGTGACTTCCTTTGTTTGGTGCACTGGTACTCCGGTAAGTGATATAGGGCCTTCATGGCCATCTTGTTTTCACAACGACCTAGTTGATGGCAAAAATCATTATGGTTTACTATCTAGATTTTGTAAGGTCAGATTTCAAATTGATCACCCATGTTCAGATTTGTCATAATATTTATGTTGTCTTAATGTAACAAAGTTGTGTTCATTTCATCGAAACTAATCTGCTAAATATACAAATATTTATAAATTGGTGCAAATAAAATGTGAAAAAAATGTTAAATATCTGAAAATGATCAGAAAAACAGAAGGAAAAGTAAAAAATAGGAATTTTTTCTGTTGGAACTCAAACTACTATGGAAAATATGTAAAATTACAAAGTGACACAACCACTGCACCACAGAGGCTCAATCAATAATTTTTAGTTTAATGTACTGAATTCTGTACAAATTGATGGTACTTGAAGAGTATTAATGTGAAAGTTAAAGTGACTTGCCTTTGCTACTTCAATGTGTTACTGCCAACTGATGATTCTGCCTATGTCACTAGAGCAGATTGTGACCTTGACATCCATGCAGTCTGATCATGATCTGCACCCATTCACCATTTAGTTAGTATATTTTCAGTGATCACCCCTTAAACTATTATTGGTATAACAGTTACTGCATATTGAAAAGAAGAACTGGTCTGTTTGAGTGATGGTATATATTGTAATTCCAGATAGCTGTACACTAGAAGTTAAGCATGTCATCACCAGAGGTAGAAGACTTTGAGATCACAGATAATGATGTTTACAATGCATTCAATTTGCGGAAAGGACGCAGACAGACAAAAAATCAGGCCACATATGGTAAGGATTTATTCCTAGATCTAGTATTTAAATGAAAATAACAGAAAGACTCTTTTAATAATGAGCTACTTTAACAATTGTAAGAACACTTCCTGGCATGATGACCATAGGCATTCTTTAAGTTAAGGATGCTACAGTTATCCATGGATTAGTCTTGTCAAACTTATTTTACAGGAAAAATGGCCTGGACCTCGGACAATTCTAGAATTGTCTTGGTTTTCATGTTATCAATGCTACAAGTTTTACTGTATTCATTTATTGCGTATTATGCTATAGTTGGTCAGTTATAGTTGACCAGCTAGTTTGCGTTTTTGGTACGTGACATTCCCTGTTTGATATTATTTTTGTTTTTGTAGCCTTTTAGTGATTAATTGTTTTATGTCCCCACAACATTGGGGGAGGGGGGGCGGGGCATATAGATTTGCTTTTGTTTGCACGTACTTTCATCCCAAAAATCTTGTTGCACACAGTGTTCCTTACTTATTGACCTAGAGTCATCAGGCTTAATAAAATGAGAAGTTGTGCAAGTGGGTTTTAGTTTATAGCTTGACTATTTGAAGAATAAGAAGGCTATTGCACTCGTGTCTGCGTTGGTTAAAGTTTTTATGCCCCCAAAGGGAGGCATATTAAAATCGCACCGTCTGTCCGTCCGTGCGTCCCCACTTACAAATTTGTGTCCGGACTGTAACTCTGTCATGCATTGAAGGATTTTAAAATAACTTGGCACACATGTCTAGCACATCAAGACGACGTGTCGCGTGCAAGACCCACATCCCTACCTCAAAGGTGAAGGTCACACTTGGAGTATGAAGGTTATGGAATCCTCTATATATGCACACATTCGTGTCCGGACTGTAACTTTGTCATGCATTGAAGGATTTTAAAATAACTAGGCACACATATCTAGCACATCAAGACGACGTGTCGCGTGCAAGACCCATGTCCCTAGCTCAAAGGTCAAGGTCATACTTAGAGTTTGAAGGTAATGGATTCCTCTATATATGCATATATGCACACATTCGTGTCCGGACTGTAACTTTGTCATGCATTGAAGGATTTTAAAATAACTTGGCACAAATGTCTAGCACATCAAGACGACGTGTCGCGTGCAAGACCCACGTCCCTACCTCAAAGGTCAAGGTCACACTTAGAGTTTGAAGGTAATGGATTCCTCTATATATGCATATATGCACGCATTCGTGTCCGGACTGTAATTTTGTCATGCTTTGAAGGATTTTAAAATAATTTGGCACAAATGTCTAGCGTATCAAGACGACGTGTCGCGTGCAAGACCCACATCCCTACCACAAAGGTCAAGGTCACACTTAGAATTTATAGGTAATGGAATCCTGTATATATGCATACATTTGTGTCCGGACTATAACTTTATTATGCTTTGAAGGATTTTAAAATAACTTGGCAAAAATGTCTAGCACATCAAGCGGATGTGTCCAGGCAAGACCCAAGTCCCTACCTCAAAGGTCAAGGTCACACTTAGTGTTTAAAGTAATGGAATACTGTATGCATGATTACTCTGTCATGCATGGAAGGATTTTAAAATTACATAGCACATTTATTGAGCACATGGAGAGGACACAGACTGTGAGGCACCTCTTTCGGGGGCATTCGTCACTTGTGAGGGACAGCTCTTGTTTATAAAGTCTTTTATCTTGAATACTTTCAAAGGTTATGACTTGAAACTCAAAATATATTTGTACCATCAACATCTTCACATGAGGAAACAATCCCCATAATTCTGTTTGGATTTTTAACAGATTTATGCCAGTTTTTAACTTAGTATTTTTGGTTAAAGATTTTTATAAAGTCAAATGATCTTGAATACTATCAAACATTTTGACTTGAAACTTAAAAATATTTTTGCTATCATTATCTACACCTTAGGAAACAATCCCCATATATCTGTTTTGATTTTTGACATTATTCCCCTTTTCAGCTTAGATTTTTATAAGGTCAATATAATTTCTTGAATACTAGCAAACATATTGACTTGAAACTTAAAATGTATGTTGACTATCAACATCTTCACCTCTGTTTTTGATTTTTGACAGGTATATGCCACTTTTTAACTTAAAATTTTGTCACAGTTTTTACCACAGTATTGCATGGAAATACTCTAAATGGCTTACTTTTTGAAATGTCATAAAATAATTATGCAACATGCGGCAGTCATGCTTTTTTTAATTTTATGCATATCAATTTTGAAAAGTAACATAGTTATTCATAATTAAATAAACAAGGTCATGTATTTCTTTGAAATTATCCCCCCCTCCTCTCCCCAGTAGGCTTACAGAATCCAGAGTAAGGCTTTGCATGTAATATACATTTACAAAGCAGACCTGGGGATGATTACATTGATCAGTAATTGATTTAATTACAATTACTTTCAGATTTTATTGTAATTGATTACAATTGATTACTCAGACTTGCCTCTGTAATCAATTAAATTACAATTACTTTAAGAAAGTAATTGATTAATAATTGATTACATTCAATGTATAACTATAAACAAAAGTTTCTTAATGCTATTTAATATATACATTATATACATTATATACACAAAGGATTTCCAGCTCATCAACAGTCATCAATTTAACACACTTTTAGTTACTGTCACATCACTTTATCATATTTTAGCATTGCACTTTAGCATCATAAGTTCATGAAACCGTCTGTCAGTCAGACTGCATCTATCAGGACGGAAAATTTTACCCGCAACACTAAACAAACGCTCTACAGGGGCTGATGATGCAGGTATGGCTAAGTAATGTTTTGCCATTTTGGCGAGTATGGGGTAATCAGTCCTCAGTCTTCTTGGTGTAGGTTTCATAATGAACTGTCTGCAACAGAAATTTTGAAAAGTGTCAATTTTACAGTATGCTGTATACAGGTGTTAAAACAGGTGTGAAAACAATAAATGTTTGTATGGGAATTCAAAGAGACAATAGGCTTTACAAAGAAATTATCAATTTTTTACAAACACTTCAATGGTACAACAGTATCCATTATAATATAGACACATTGTCTATCACCTTACAAAATAACTGTTGCATATAATTAAAATATGGTAATATGCATATGACATAAATTTTGGGTCTATGACAATACATCGACAGACAACGCATCGACACGACAAATCACCGACACGACAATAGATCGGCACGACAACTCATCGAAAATTACATCGACAACTCATCGACAAACTTGACAAAATTATTCTCCAATATAAACATTATATGCATGGCATATCGGTGGGTTTGATGCCACGGTTCTTAACTAAGATCAAACAAAACTCACATGTACAATGTGCGTCGGCGTTTGTTCTTTGATCTCGTGACACCTGCGGGGCTTTATCTTTATGAATAAAAGAGGTTGAAGTACAAATAAATATTTCAGAAAAGGTTATTCATTCAAATAAATAGTAGAACATTGTTACTGGAAAAACGTTGGCTTTGACAGTTGATGATACAATTATTGACAAAAAAAACCGGACACGCTGCACCCGGCGATTTTCTTTTAAATCAGATCATTTTGATTTAAATACAGAGCAATTAAATACTTTTTGCATTTACAACTCAGTCAGTGATGTCACACAACTTGGATTTGCAAACAATGTAAAAACTGACTGGATTGAGGACAATGCTAAGGGACCATTTAAAGCGGACTTTTAACGGAAATGAATATTTTAAATCAACATGAAGATGATAAAAATTTAAGTTCTTACAAAAAATAACTAAATACTTTTTTGAAACGTTGGCGACGATGTCTGATTCAACATAACCATTCAAATAACCGCAGTGCGACAACAGACCAACGCGACATTTCATGAGTTGTCTTTGGTGAGTTGTCGTGTCCATCCATTGGGGGCCCCCCCCGTGTGAATGTCGTGTCGATGAGTTGTCTGTCGATGTATTGTCGTATACCGTAAATTTTACTCTAGAATGTACAAAGTAAAGAAGTTATCTACATTGTTTGAAACTTTTTAAAACATGGTTTAACCAAAATATGTGAAACAAAATTTAACATACCTTTATGTGGGTAATGAAATTTGGAACGTGACTTTGTGTGTCCATTAATCTTTTACAGGGCCCAATTTGCATTGTGCTGTGACATTTCCAGAGATCTCTTTCGGAAATTCAAAGACATCAAAAATCCAATGTTTTGACATTTTGGTTAGAAGACCAGCCAAAAAATGATGTCTATCTTTCAGTTAGAATTTGGTTAACTGTACCGGATTAAAACTTATTTCTTCATTGTGAGTGATGTCTTAAAACATCTCACTTGATATTTTACTACCTTTAATGGACAATGTTTGTTATAACAATGTCTATTATTTACTTCAAATAGGGATATCAATTGAGAACATTCTTTCTATTCAATAAAAATGTGGCTATTGTGTATCAAAATCAATCAATTCACACTCTACAATTTGTGATTAAAGATCATTATAAAGGAGTATTAGTTTAACTGTAACATGTGAAATAAATCATTTGAATTTCAATAGTTTCATGAAAAATCTGAAAGTAATCAATATCAATCAAATTGTAATCATAATTACAGACTGAATTTAAGCTGTAATTGATTAATTACAATTAATGTAATCAATTTTGAGCAAGGTAATCAATTACATGATGATTACAGTGTAATCATGTAATCAATTAAAAAATCGATGATTACGATTAATGATTACCCCAGGTCTGTTACAAAGGTCTTTGAACAAGTTTCATATCTTTTACCTTAATTCTTATAGACAATTACACAATACACCTGTTCTAAGACAATAAAACCCATTTTACTGACAAGCTTTCTAAAAGTCTAGCATGCTTTCATGAGACAGCTCTTGTTATATTAGACCAGTAACACCAGAGTTATGACCCTTAACTTAATCAAAATTAAACCAAAAGTCTTGTGATATGCACTGCTCCTTAAATTACTAAAATATCTAGAGCTACCAGACCTCATACAAATGTTTATTTGGATGAAAAGTTGTGCACCTGGGTTTTAGTTTTTATATTGAGCCAAACAAATGATTGATTTTTTTTTTCTTTTGATAAATGGGGCTACCCACAATTGGGACCTCAAAAAGAAGTTATGAGCAAGAATCATTGTCTTGTGGACTTTAAAGAAAATTGTTGAACTTTTTATAAAGAAAGTAAACAGTGTTTCCCACCATTTGGGCCTCAAAAATTCAAATCCTGATACCCTGAAAATTGACCCCGTCCCACCTGATTTTACATTGAGATGTATAGGAAAATCTTTTAAAAATGTTCTTCTTTCAGACCACAATGTCACCTTTTCAAATCATACCCCTTGGGTCCAAGTTTGCCTAGCCCCAGGCTCACATGGCCTACTGACCTACTTTCTTATTTTTGCATACCAAATCAGTTAGAGCAAAGCTATGAAATCTGGTCTTGTTTTCTGCTAAAGGTGGAAAGTAGGGGCATCCATGTCTTATGGACACCATTCTAGTTCATCTCTAATATCTCTGTTTCAGATTGGAATTTGTCACATAATCATATTAAAATAATGGCATTATAATTATTGTTGCAGGTCTTTGGGCTGACCCTGAGAGTGACGAGGACCGGCCAGGTTTTGGAGGAGGAAAGAAGAAGTCAGATTTCACAGCTCCTATAGGTTTTGTCAGTGGTGGGATAAAACAGGGAGATAAGACTTTCAAACAAGAAGATGAGGTACATGTTTATACACTGTTTAAAACTTGCAGAAACACAATAAATTTAGACTGTCTCCAAATATAAATCTTAGAAGATAAGAAATGTTTTGTACTGCAGTGACAGATCTGATAAATGTTTGTAGCATTTATACTAGTAGTGCCGTGTACATGTACCCCATTTAAATGCTCCCCCCACCTCCCAATAACCCCACCCCTCTCATTACCATATCTGGAGACAGGTGTATGAATAAGTAATCCATATTAACATTGATAAATACAGTGAGTAATAGAAAACACATCACTTACTTTCATTGAACAGCTCTTAGTTTGCATTTTGGGTCTGGAATAATCGCCCCAGGGGTCAAAAATGTAATGAAGCAGATCAGGGATCAGGAAATTTTGAAATCTCAATCGGTCCGGACAAGTCGAGGGCCCACCACCCCGAAAAAAAAGTTACAAAAATTAAAAAAAAAAAAAAAAAAAAAAAAAATGAGAAAAAAATGAAATTTACGTGATTTATATATTTTTCAACCATCTTTCCATTGTTATGCATGATCATGGAACGGTTAAAGTATTTAGTTGCCTCCTTTGGATTCCAAAATGTTTCCAGAAACGAAAATGTTAATCTTCTTTCATTATTGATTAGAAAATCTCACGATTTCGATAAAATAAATGCACCGTTCACTTGGAGCGTTCCATTTTCTAAGGGATAAACTCTACATAATTTTCGCCATAAAGGAAAAAGAAACGGAATTTCTAAGTAATAAGAAAAATATCGAGCCAGTTTTCATAAACAAATATGATAATTTCCACGCCGATTTTATCATTGAAAGTGTGTTAAATTTCGATTAGAACTGATTACGTTCAAAGTCACCCCCACAAAGTTTTGTAATAATCCATGTGTCAGGTATAGGCAATTAAATTTTTGTCGCCTGGTTTCGTTTTGAATCATTTTTTTATGCCTCTCGGGTTGCCAGACCGATTAACATTATCTTTCGGCTTCCCCTTCCGACTTTGGAAAAATTCTATACCCGGTTGCCGGTCCGGTTATTTGTTTCGTTATTATTCTCCCGATTATCATAAGCGGTTTGCCATTTGGGTCACTTGATTTTTTGAACATCGCAAATATGTGGCGTTGTGCCATTTCAACAATAAATCGAAAGGTATTGAATGCCCGAACATGATACATTATATAGCCGGCACTATTTGAGTATTAAAAATTAACTCTCGGGTTTTATTTTTTAATAATTTCTTTCAACTGTTTTCTTACCGGTCAAAAGTACACGTGGACCGAATCGTTTTTAATTAAATCATAATGACCAATAATGTTGGCCTAGTGTAGGTAATGATTAGCGGCCTAAAGACAATCGGTCTGGCATAGAGTCAATCGGAGCTGCAAACACATTAATAAAATCCTTTAATCAATAACGTGTTAGCGCCCCGAGGACCAATTAGGTAAAGACCGCCGCGGGTATTAACATGACACGTTTATTGGGGTATTGGATAGGTGCTAATAACACAGATGCTATGTGTAATTACACAAGCAACTCCTTTTGTCATATTTGAGCGATTTTATGACTTTTTAAAAAAAAATCTCGGACCGATTTTTAAGCAACTTTTGGTGACGTGAATCGGTCCAGCAAGTTGAAAATCGGTTCAGACCGGCAAATTTTCGGTTTTCCTGATCCCTGAAGCAGATATTACATTATTATTGTATGGTATTACATGTACATTGTATAAACATGTACTTTTGTCTTTGAGATGCATTGAATACCTTAATCGTAAAAATATGAATCAGCCTTGTACTGTAAATTTAATATACAACACTAATGTCCTGTCTTCAAAGTTAAACCTTTGCATGTAATATTATAGCAGTACGTTGTGTCCAAGCTTTGACTTTTTCACATAAGGAGGAATTTAAAATTATTTTACACAAATGTTTCTTGCAATGAAGAAATGTTGACTCATTACCCTGACTCAAAGGTAAAGGTTACCGCAGAGGTCGAAGCCCTTTCATACCATAAGATAGCAGCGCTTTTGTGTCCAGTTCATGTCATATATAAAGAAATATGTGGCAATAGAATCGAACATTGCCCATTACCAGATGCTGTTTCAAGTGCAAATCCCTTATCCTGAGCTCAAAGATCAAGGTCATAATTATGTGAACTCGTTTTTCATAGTCAACAAACTTTTTTAACAGAAAGATAAAAATTTGAGTATATGATATAGTTGTTAAGAAATGCCATTGGATTATGATGTTTAAATTTTAGGTCTTTACCATATGATTTTTTCTGTAGGAATTACAATTTGTTCATGGTTTTCTTTTCCTAGGAAGCTGATGTTGATGATGAAAATGATGTGGAGTTCAATATTGGAGATATTGCTAGGCTTAGTTACAAAGGCAAAAAGAAATCAAAAGAAGAAAAGTTTTCAAGGCGAGGTGCATCAGGGACAGTCCCAGGGGGGAACCAGTAAGAACTTTCTTGTGTCAAGCATTAACTTTTTATCCAGCGTTCATGCAATTACAGTAAATTGAATATGTACTTTTCTGGCTAATCTTATTAATGGTGAAACGAATTTTAGTTCATTTTTGTAATAAAAACTTCAACCCTCTCAGACAGTAAACATGGTTTGACCAAACTTTTCACAAGACAATTATAAGGTTCTAGATGGGTAAATTGCAAATGACATTTATAGAAGCACAAAACTGTGTAGACTGATTTGCACAAATTATGTGTAGACTAGTTGAAAGTTTAATTCCTCATGGTGAGCTATTGTGAGCGCTGAATGTTCGTTTTCCATCATTGTGTATTGAACGATGTGTGTTGACAACAATTGCTTCAAACGACATCTCCCAAACCACTTAGCCAATTCCAACCAAACTTCACAGGAACGGTCCTCTACCAAAATTGCTCAAACTGTTTTGGTCCACTGCCACTGGAGCTAAAATAGAAAAACATTTAAATCCTCTTTAAACACTTTAAACTACTTAGATAATCCACTACCAAAAGTGCTCAAACAGTTTTGCTCTGCCACACAGAGCTGAATATAGAAAAACATTAAAATGACATCTCTTTAATCACTGCGCCAGTTTAAGCCAAACACAGGCTTGTTGCTGGGATGTCCTCTACTAAAATTTCTCAACCAGTGCACAAAATAGCCACCAGAGGTAAACAATAGAAAGACTTTTAAACAGCATCTCCTGCAGCATCATTAACTGTGGCCACGGCCAATAATGAGTTTCAACCAAACTTCACAGGATTGTTGCTTGGATGGGCCTCTACTAAAATTGCTGACAGAGTTATATATGTATTTCAATGCACAATTCTTATCTTTATTATCAGATTTTATGCAGATAATGTATTGCAAATTGTCTCTGTTCACTCAGGTGAGCAATATATAGTCATCATGGCCCTAATGGATTGAATTATCTCATTTTGTGTTTTTCTAGTTAGCTATGTAGTTTGCATACTCACTTCTCGCAAATACAAACAAGGTTCAGTTACTGGTGTGATATAATACGCTGATCACCAGATATATGACAGTTGCAGTTTATTTATGTTATGTAGTGTCTATCCAAAGCAACACCACCATACACCTCCATCTTGATGCTTGATTCACAAACTTACATTTGCTTACTGCTACATGTACAGTTTTTTTAGACAAAAGCAAGACTATATTATGTTCTTGTTTATCTTACAGAGGAATTGGTGACTGGGAAAAGCATACAAAGGGACTTGGAATGAAGCTAATGCAAAAGGTAAATATGCCACCAAGTTTTCATCTTAACTGAAATTAAGGTCAACTTTTATACGTACATGTAAGGAGAATTAACATATACTGGTCTGTATTCATTAAATCTACAAAAATGATGACAGAGTCAGGGTACAATACTAAAATGATGGTCTATTGCATGTCTAACAACATCGGTTCTCTTATATACAATATCCAGGTAAAACTCTCTTGCTACTGGCACATCTTGGGATACCTGATTCCCAGCGGTTAGTGAATTGATGACGTGAAAACTGTGATTTATGAAATTTCAGTCTGCATATAGGGCGTGAAATTTTTCTTTGGAATGACATGAAAAGTAAGAGATAGCATAGTGTTATACTAAAATGATACTTTACCATTTTACAGATGGGTTTTGAAGTTGGGAAAGGTCTGGGTAAGAATAAACAAGGTATAACGACTCCAGTGGAGGCAGTGAAGCGTAAAGGTCCAAAGGCAGGTATTGCTTTCCATGGTACAGAGAGGACAGACAGATCACTGGTAGATTTCCCTGCACAGGATCAAGATGAGCAAGAGGAAAAGGAATTTAAGGAACAACTTTCCCAATGGAGAAAAGAACCTGAGGTTTGTTCTTCAGTCAGACATCAAAGAACAGTTTCTTTATGTGGCACAAACATCACTTAAGAATTTATCAACTATGTCTCCAAATGTCTTGAGATCCCACATGTTTGAGGACAGTTAAATAAAGAACCGGTACCGATATTAAAATTGCATCGTATGTCCGTCCGTGCTTACATTTGGAAGCTTAGGTAGCTATAGGAACAATTGGTAACAGTAAATACTCTCTGATGTCATTCATTTTGTAAGCTCTTAGGTGGCTATGTTTTCTCTTACATGGCTGAAATAACAATGGAGAGAACAATAGAGTAGCCACATAAGTATCCATATGTTAGAATGTGTCTGTGCGTCCGCTCTTACATTTTTTCGTGTCCGGGCTGTAACCTTATCATGCATTGAAGAATTTTGTAATAACTTGGCACAAATATTCAGCACGTTAAGACAATGTGTCGCGTGCAAGAACCACGTTCCCTACCTCGAAGGTCAAGGTCACACTTAAGGTGTGAAGGTAATGGAAGCCTGTATATATGCACACATTCGTGTCTGTCATGTATGGAAGGATTTTAAAATTACATGGCACAATTGTTGAGCACATTGAGAGGACACAGACTGTGAGACACCTCTTTCGGGGGCATTTGTCACTTGTGAGTGACAGCTCTTGTTTCATTTTTATCAACATGGACTCTATGTTTGACAAAAACAAGTTTTATTAAAAATGTTTGCAATTTACTGCAAACCAGTTTGGGTTTTTTTCATCAAATAAATACAGCATAATACAAATGGTACATAGCTTAATAAAACAGGGGCATATTTAAGAACTGGGATGACATTGCTGGTCTAGAAAGGTGAAGATACGCATTTATTTAATAACACCCATTGTAGAAGAGATTTATCTTGTAACATGCCAAGAATTTGGATTACTCGAGACCAATATCTTGAGCATTTTACAAAAAATGTAATTGTACTCTGAGACTTGGAGTTATGGAAGTTTTACTGTATGTTTTACAGGGTAAAAGAAAGAAAGTGAAGTATGTGTATAAGACAGCACAGGAAGCAATTGAAACTGTTGGTAATAGAAAGAAAGGGATCAAAGGTCAGATGTCAAATGTCAAGGTCATTGACATGACTGGCAAAGAAAAGAAAGTACTGACAGGTAAGAGATGACCTGCAAAATTATCAGAGCTTCAGAGTTGCCATTATCAGAGATTTTAAGACGAAAGGGTCAACAAAATAATGCTTCAGTATCTGCTCTTGTATGATACAGCAGCGCTACCTACCATGTCTCTTTACTGTAGAATATAGGCAGTTTCTTAATGTGAAGTCTTGTACGGGTCTGGCCTCATGGTTAGGTAAACTACCCACCTGTAAATAAATGAAATACTCTTGAAATTGTTGTTCAACACCAACAAATTTTTTCTTCCTTTTTCTGTCTGGATATAGTAATTGTAGCCTGTTTGCAGCATGAAAAACATATAGTGGGAGTAGTCCTGCATAGTGATTAGTTTACATGAAATACTGTTTATTCAAAATTTTATCAATTCTTCACATTCTCCTCTCAGATTTGATAGCAAAAACTTACAATTTTCTTGCCATGGTAACAGGTTATCACACAATTGCAAATCGTCACGATCGACCAGACGATGATGATGATGATGTGGTTATTGTTCAGGAGAGATCAACAACAACAACATTCAGTATGCCAGAACTCACCCACAACCTCAGTCTGCTGGTTGATATGGCTGAGGAAGATATCGTACAAAATGATAAAAAGTATGTCATTTCACAAGTACTTTAATGAATAATTTCTAAAATTTTAATCATTTTTTGTGTTTGAATGAAAAATAAATGAAGTTACCATTTATAACTGCAAGGGAAAAAGCTATTTGTTTTGAAATCGGTATTTGCAGTTTAAGGTTTTAGTTTTTTTTAAGGTACTGAGCACCTTTGAATTGTGATATGGTATTGCAATGCAGTCATCAGGTTTTTAATGATAAATCCCGTTACGGTGTACATTTTATTTAGCAAACACACTTTTTAAATGGCTGTAGAAAAATGTCATCATTTCTTAATACATACAGGATGTGAATTTCAGAGATATAAAAATTCCAATCTTTTTAATACAGATTACGGCATGAGAAAGATTTGATTGTCAACATGAAGTACGAGAAGGAGAGACTGGATACAGTGTTAGAGCAGGAGGAAAAACAAATTGAACGGCTCTCAAAAGTTCTCGAGATTATTGGAACGTAAGTCATCAAGTACACAGTATGATCATCATTTTGAACAATTTCTGCTGACCTGACCTGTTCCTGCATGTACCCTGGATTAAATCAGAAAGAACTTGACTTTTGTATGGTACATGTGTACTAACTTGAAACAGAAAGCAGATATTTAACATAAAATCAGTTGTGAGAACTTTTTTAACTGATTTTGAAATAAAAGGGTGATATTAAAGTAATAAGTGAGTACACTAGTACTACATTTTAAAAGGTTGGTAGGACAAACTATTGAGGGATAATGTTCAGGGCCACAATGAATGAAATTTAAACATCTTCATTCTCAGAATTATGATAGGTGAAGGATATTGTATGTTTTTCATTATGCATCGGAGAATTAACTTGTTAGTGCTTTTTTCACCATTAGTTTATATGTAAGTGCCAAAGGTACTTGGAGTTGGAAAAATAATTATATGACTGTCATTTCTTACTTTGTTTACCTTGACTAAGGGAAAATTTGTCTTGTTCAGAAATGAAAGCTCCTCATCTCCTAGACTAGTCTGTCAGAAAGCTCGTCACCGTGATTACCTTGATTTGAAAAAAATGTAATTATAAAATGATTAGGCGTATGTTCCCGGTAATGTTACTGTAAGTTTTGTTACACAGCAGAGAAGGATCTTCATTTAGGGACCAGTAAATCAGAGGTCAAGCTTATGTTACATGTTCACTATCGATTTACTGCTTATTTCAGGTGTAATGAAAGAACAAACCCAGGCTGTTCCAATCCTGTGACCCTAGATGAATGTATGGCAATATTTAGGATTCTACAGAATGAGTTCTATGCTGAATACAAGATGTATGAACTAGAAACACTCGCTATAGCGCTCGTCTTTCCTATTGTAAGTTGCTCTTTATACTCTAATAGACTACGAGCATTTTAATGTGTTTTTAACAGTGTATGTGGTTTCAGATAATTGCTAACTTTTTAATGGAGACAGCAGAAGCCTGACCTGTATGCAAATATAAAAAATTTAAAACAATAACTTTTCAATCGAGTTAAGGCACTCAATATGGCATATAAAAAGTACTTTGATTTTGTAACCATATATTCAGTAATTTTTGATAGTAACAAAAATTATTCTACGCAACCAGTCAAAGATGATGTTACAATAGGATGGCATTAGAAATGAGTGCTTTTGGAGTGAAATTTGAAATTTCATCTTATTCAAGATGAATATTTGCAGTATACCCTTTACTGGTGTCCAGGTTTTAAACTTAAAACATTCATGGAAAGTACTTCATATGAAATTAAATACCACTTGCATAACAGATTTTACACTTGAAGTTTATGAATATGGTGCAAAGTGATGGAAATTTCTTTAATTTTCTGTTAATTTGTCCAATTTTATAACTGCTACTGACAGCTGTGTTACTCAACTGTTTTAGTCATACTGTTACCGATCTTTCCCATCTATTTTTTTTCCAAAAAAGTATGATCATTCATATGAGATGTATTCACATAGTTTAGTGCAGGGTAAAATAGTGAGTTTTTGCATATTCTACTCACATTTTTAGCTCAAAGGGAGCTATCCTACTCACCTTGGTGTCTGCGTCTGCATCAGCATTGATGTTACACCTTGATTAAGTTTTTCGTACCACCCGACTTTATTTCAAAACCATTGGAGGTATTGCTTTGAAACTTACCATACTTGTTAACCATCATAACCTCCATCAACAGACAAGAGTACTTAACTCTGTCAAGGTTTTTGTCAGAATTATGGCCCTTTTTTGAGAATGCAGTTAAGTTTTTCGTACCACCCCACTTTATTTCAAAATCATAACAGATATTGCCTATATCCTATAGAGATATCAGACAGTTACGTTTGATAACTCTTGACCTAATATCTTGCTACTTGTGGCCCTTGTTTATACAGATTTATACAGAGTTTTTTTACTGACAAAGTTTTATCTTATTGGCAAGCACTGAAAAAAGTCATGCCTGCTGTCCTACTGACAGCTCTTGTTATACCCCCGTAACGAAGTTTGGGGGGGTATATAGGAGTCAACAGGTGGTTGGTTGGTCGGTCGGTCGGTCTGTTGCATTTTCCTTGTCCGGAGCATTACTTGAAAACTACTTGTTGGAATTCAAAACAACTTCATACAATGGTCAAGCACATTGAGAGGAAGTGCAGTGCACAAGAACCATAACTCCATCTTGACTCATTACAGAGTTATTGCCCTTTGTTACTTTTCCTTGTCCGGAGCATAACTTGAAAACTCCTGGTGGATATTCAATACAACTTCATACAATGGTCTAGCACAATAAGAGGAAGTGCAGTGTACAATAACCATAACTCTATCATCAGTTATTACAGAGTTATTGCCCTTTGTTACTTTTCCTTGTCCGGAGCATAACTTGAAAACTACTGTAGGGACATCAATGCAACTTCATACAATGGTCTAGCACAAAAAGAGGAATTGCAGTGCACAAGAACCATAACTCTTTCTTGACTCATTACAGAGTTATTGCCCTTTGTTACTTTTCCTTGTGCGGAGCATTTCTTGAAAACTACTGTTTGGAATTCAATACAACTTCATACAATGGTCTAGGACAATGAGAGGAAGTGCAGTGCACAAGAACCATAACTCTATCTTGAGTATTTGCAGAGTAATTGCCCGTTGTTACTTTTCCTTGTCCGGAGCATAACTTGAAAACTCCTGGTGGGAATTCAATACAACTTTATACAATGGTCTAGCACAATAAGAGGAAGTGCAGTGTACAATAACCATAACCCTATCATCAGTAATTACAGAGTTATTGCCCTTTGTTACTTTTCCTTGTCCGGAGCATAACTTGAAAACTACTGTAGGGAACTCAATACAACTTCATACAATGGTCTAGCACAAAAAGAGGAACTGCAGTGCACAGGAACCATAACTCTTTCTTGACTCATTACAGAGTTATTGCCCTTTGTTACTTTTCCTTGTCCGGAGCATAACTTGAAAACTACTGCTTGGAATTCAATACAACTTCGTACAATGGTCTAGCACAATGAGAGGAAGTGCAGTGCACAAGAACCATAACTCTATCTTGAGTATTTACAGAGTTATTGCCCTTTGTTACTTTTCCTTGTCCGGAGCATAACTTGAAAACTACTGCTTGGAATTCAATACAACTTCATACAATGGTCAAGTACATTGAGAGGAAGTGCAGTGCACAAAAACCATAACTCTTTCTTGACTCATTACAGAGTTATTGCCCTTCAGTTTATAAAGCAATCTTTCAGGGGTATTAATCACATTTAGTGATAGGTGTAGTTGATACTGGGAATAAATTCTTATGTTCCCATTGATAGCCTTGAGTGAAAAAATTATGTGTTTGCATTGCTAGGGGATGTCACTGTATGGTGCTAGTTTGAATCCCGGCTTCTACTTTATAAGAAATTTATAACATCTTTACCTACGATTTCAGATGAGAGAATACTTCAAGAACTGGAATCCTTTTAATGACAAACAGTATGGGTTGTCAGTGATTAAAGAATGGCAGTATATGTTAGGTGATCCAAACCATGTGTATGTCAAGGACCAGAACAATATGGATGTTTACCAGAGACTGATCTGGGATATATGGCTGCCACACGTCAGGACTGCTATACTGTATGATTTACTTTTTTTCTCTCACTCTTAAATGTAGAAGTATTTATATACAATTGAACATGTTTTGATAAATTAAGAATATAAATAGGGATGTGAGAAACTTGGTAAATTGCCTGCTTTTCAGCGCCCCCTCACATAAAATAGGTAAAGAAAGAGCAGAAAAGTCCCCATGTTTTACTACAAAATTAAGAAAGCATACAATACAGAGAATTGTGATTACAATTTCAGGAAATGGAACTGTCGTCAGTGCGACCCAGTGATAGAATTACTGGAGATATGGATGCCTGTGTTACCTACCTGGGTGATGGAGAATATACTTGATCAGCTTGTGTTGCCAAGGTTGATGCAGGAGGTAGAAAACTGGAACCCGCTTACTGACACAATGCCAATACATGCCTGGCTACACCCTTGGTTACCTCTTATGGGTGAGTGAGAACTCAACACTAGTATACAAAAACAATACAAATAGCTGATTAAATTTACCTAAAAAAAGCTACATGCATGTAATAAAAGATCATCCTGAAATTAGAATGTATTTTTATAACTGATTTTTAGAAGTTTTAGAGAGGGACATCATGCATTACACTACTAAAGGTGTTCTGAAAATAGAGACAAAGATTTTGATAGACTTTTGACTTACACGGCTCATTTACTGTTACAGGAGAAAAGCTTGAGCCTTTGTATGCTCCTATACGACACAAACTGGGCAATGCTTTGACCAACTGGCATCCGTCAGACAGTTCAGCCAAGGTGATCTTAAAGCCGTGGCAAGGTGTGTTTCGTGAAGGTCACATGGAAGTCTTCCTGAGGAAACATATCTTACCTAAGCTGGAAATGTGTCTACAGGAATTTCCTATCAATCCTCACCAGCAAACACTTGGTAAGGTTCAAGAAATTACTTGCTTGTGTCCTTTGACCTACTAAGAGTGTGATTAGGGTTTCTTTGAAAACAGCTGATGATATGCTAAGATGCCATTCTTAAATGAAAGATACAAGTTTATCCAGAAATTCATTTAGATAAAGCAGTCGATAACAGTATATTATATCAATTTTGAACATAAGTAACATTTAGGTATTAAGATTTGCTTGTGCTGCATGTGACTAAAACTTGCAAAGCCAGAAGCAGTTGTTATTAAATTTAATTTTAAATACAGGCCATTTTGTCAGTGCATAGTGCTTGCCTGCATCCACGATTTATATAAAACTCAATTCAGTAACAGTTTGTCCATCATAATTATGTCATAAGGTTTTGTGAATTATCTCTGAAATGGTTAGCTTTCAAGCAGAGTTAGTTTGATGACAAATAAGTACAAAGATTAGAGGTCATCCTTGACTATATTTTGATTAGTTCAGAAATAAGAAGAATATTTTTAAAAAGCAATTTGTGATTTACATTAATTAATGACACCCTGAAATGTCAAATTACACACTGCTCATATGTTACAAATCCATTTGTAGGTTATACATACTGCAGTGTGGACATGGTTGACTTATTTTCTTACTTCATTTTCAGAACCTCTGAACTGGGTGTTAGCTTGGACAGAACTGATATCTCTACGATACATGGTTCCTTTATTTGAGAAATGTTTCTTTTCCCGCTGGTTGCAAGTATTGTGTACATGGCTTGGCAACATGCCAAATTATGATGAGGTCACTAAATGGTACATTGGCTGGAAGTCAGTGTTCACAGAACAGTATCTACAACATCCTGTCATCAAAGGTTTGTAACTGTTCCCGATCTTTGGTCAATATTTATTGAGACAGTTTTGAATTACTAGTAAATGAAAGTCATGAAAACGTAGGTCAATTAATATTTTTCTAGCCAAAGCAAGAAAAAAATACAAAAGTAAAACCACACTGTTGTTGGACCCATTGCTTGCACATGTCTTTTTAAAGATGGAAATATCATGTCCCTGGAAAGATAGGAAATTATATGTATCTTATAAAATTTGACATTATGTTTCTTTAAAGTTCAAGTAGCACAAGTACAAGTAGCTCAAATTTTACTAAGAAAGATGTGTTACTGGTGGAAATGACCTTTATATATACTAGAATCATTCCTAACTTTCCTTTTTATACCATCGCAAACGAAGTTGGGGGGGGGGGTATATAGGAGTCACTCTGTGGCTGGTCAGTCAGTCTGTTGCATTTTTCTTGTCCTGAGCATACTGGTTGGAATTTAATACAACTTCATACAATGGTGAAGCACAATGAGGGGAAGCACCAAAAGACTCATTACAGAGTTGATGCCAAAAGCTGTAACTTTATTTTAGTTTTTTGACAAGGTATTCCGTTAGTTAGTTAACAAAGTGTAGAAATGTCAGTGTCTGCAAAGAGTTTTATTGCTGACCCCGTATTCAGTCACTAATAACTTCTTCAGTTGACAAAGCAGTCTTGTGGGTGTATTTATCACATTTAGTGATAGGTCTAGTTAAACCAATAAGTACATGTTAGAATTAACTTGAACACAAAAGAAAGGCATGTTATGTAAACATTGTTTTAGAGAGAATAGAATGTGGTTCTATCATTAGCCTATCAGTATATTTACTCTACTATATCAGTAATCTAGAAGTTATCCTGAAGCTTATTGATGGGGAAAAATGTCTTTTTCTTTCTAAAATGTGTGTATGATGTAATTTCAAAGGTTTTAATGATTGTATAAAAATATAGCTAATTGTGTAACATTTTTCGTTTTAGTAAGATTAAAGTTGAATTTGTGTATTATTATAAAGTCTGTTCATAAAATTACATGCAATGAAATAAGTATAATTTGCATATGATGAATTCTGCATATTCATGGAACTGTTGCTTTGGAATTTTATATTCATAAAAAATAAGTTTTACTGATGGTTCAGAAATGATTAAATAATAATTTAAGGAAGTTACATTTCATACCACTGTCACATTTTTCCTTAAGAAACTGTAAGAGCCATGTTTTTTCTCTTTTACAGAGATGTTTACAAAAGCTCTGGACATGATGAATCGTGCAGTATCTGGTCATTTCCAGCCAGGTGTCAAGGAGAACATGGCATATTTCACTCATACGGAACGTAGAAATATAGCAGAACCAAACACTTCAAGATCTAATTCACCATCAGTAGGTCAAGCAGAGGTAAAATATCACATTAAGGTCACATTAATTGAATAATTGATTACAATGTATTATGTATGTGTCACTTGCGTAGTAGAGCAAACATGTATAGATCACTTTGTCCGTCGTTGTCCCACATCCTCATCCGGTGTCCAAGTCACACTTTTGGTTGAAGTTTACTATCAAGCCCATATCTCAATAATCATACATGCATTGGATTGAAACTTCACAGAAGGCTTCCCAGTCCTCAAAGCTACTAAAATACTTAGGTTTGATAACTTTGAGTCATATTGTTTGCAAGTTATGGCCCTTTTTCACTTGGAAAATTTGCACTCTGGTTTAGTGTAAGTTTTACATGCAACTACTATTAGCAGTAACCACTAACCACTAATAGGAATGACTTAAAACTTCATTTATGTCTTCAGGGGTATCAAACAATGTATAATGTATGAATTTATAAAAAAATATGGCCTTGTCTGACTTTTGGTTAAAGTTTTACATGCAACGACTATAAAGCACATATCAAAGTAGCCACTAATGGGAATGATCTGAAACTTCATTAATGTGTTCAGGGGCAACAAACAATCAGGTTAGATAACTTTTGAATAAATTTATCATAAATCATTGCCCCTGTCTAACTCAAATTTTGTTTAAAGTTTTCATTACAGCCACTATGAATTACATATCTCAGTGACCACTTACGGTAATTATTTAAAACTTCCCCTCCTAGTGTCTTTAGGGCTACCAAGCAGTAAAGTTAGATAACTCCTTATTTAATATATCACAAATTATGTCATACTTTTGTTTGTAACTATTGTTGACTGAATTCAATATCAGGACAGGTGACATGTGTGTTCCAAAGAACATCATTCTAAATATACTTATGCACCTATTTCGTACGGTAATGAAGTTTTCTTCATTGAGCTTTTTCATGGAGGACAAACAGAGTTAGTACTTGGTTTAATAAATACCCAGTATAGAATTTGATGATAAAAGCTAATGATTTCATTTATGTTGACAGATATTAATGATTTATGCAATGATTTGATTTTTTCAGCCAAGTTTGAAAGGTGCATCATCTACTTATCCTGCCAGCTTCAGGGAGCTTGTGGAAAGAAAGGTAACTTACAGATCATATCTATTATATCAGACTTGAAACTATTTGTCTGAAAATTACATGCTTCCTTTACAGTTTAGGGTCCATGTATCTCGGTCTTTGCAACCACTGTTCACACATGGTCAGTCTGCACACAAGCTATACTGTTATAAAGTTGAGCAACTTTTCGAATATAAAATGTTTGTCTTGAAATTTAAAAGATAGCAAAATCCATTTATAGAAATTCACAAAGTGAATGTAAATATGTATGTAAATACAGTGGTTTGTTGCAGTGTATAGTTCAATAACAATTGTATTCCAGTAAGGTACAAGTGCACACATGGCTCAATGTACATTGTTGAGCTATACCTTAGTATATTGATAAGCAATGGTAACTATAATTATACCCCCAAAACGAAGTTTAGGGGGGTATATAGGAGTCACCCGGTGGTCGGTCGGTCGGTCGGTCGGTCGGGCGGTCGGGCGGTCTGTTGCATTTTCCTTGTCCGGAGCATAACTTGAAAAGTACTAGTTGGAATTCAATACAACTTCATACAATGGTCAAGCACATTGAGAGGAAGTGCAGTGCACAAGAACTATAACTCCATCTTGACTAATTACAGAGTTTTGCCCTTTGTTACTTTTCCTTGTCCGGAGCATAACTTGAAAACTACTAGTTGGAATTCAATACAACTTCATACAATGGTCAAGCACATTGAGAGGAAGTGCAGTGCACAAGAACCATAACTCCATCTTGACTAATTACAGAGTTATTGCCCTTTGTTACTTTTCCTTGTCCGGAGCATAACTTGAAAACTACTGGTTGGAATTCAATACAACTTCATACAATGATCAAGCACACTCAGAGGAAGTGCAGTGTACAAGAACTATAACTCTATCTTGAGTATTTTTATATTTGAAATGAAATTGACTTCATACCATTTCTTTACTTACATTTTCCTTTCATTCACAGGCAGAAGAAAACAATCTTGTGTTTATTCCAATTCCGGGTAAAACACATGAAGCAAGACAAGTGTATCGATGTGGGAAAGTTAACGTGTATTTTGATAGGAGCGTAGTGTTCATGATGGATGATAACAACCAGTTTATTCCTGTCTCTTTGCAGAAATTGATAGAAACAGCAAAACTTAAATGAAAGTGATGTGATAGCCACGACCTTTTGTTGATATCGTTTAAACTCCTTAACTTCTGTTGATTTATTTTGTCATAGTCAGTGTTAAGTTTTGAGTGACATTGAAATCTGTTGCTAGACACCCAGTGTCATGTAAATTAAAGTGCATTAAACTGCACTTTTTCAATTGGATTTAAACAAAAATTGACTGTGTGAAAGCTGAAAGATTTATTACGAATGTGAACATGGAACGTAATAGACAAGTTGTTTGTCAGAATAAAGAAAATTCTATATACTTGCTTGTATTTCTTGTGTAGTTTTGATAAAACTGTGCTTTAAAAATGATAATGATAAATTTATGTTGAATGTTCTTATTTGATATTAAAATTCATTGAAATAGTAATCTTTTATTTATGTGTCCCGAGTTAAATATAAAAGTTGTCAAAGTTGACTCCTTCAAGAAAAAAGTTTTGTATAAATACCTATTAAAACACACAGTTCAAAATTAAAAGGTATTGTTTTATCTTCCAATCCAAGGTACTGGCATATAAGGTTGATATTTTGCCCCCATGGAGTTGTACTAATGTATGGAACATGATAAGCATGAAGGGAATGTGTGTTTGAGGAGCTGTTCAGTATCTCATCATGTTCTATTTTTATTCCACATCTTTGCAAATTTGATTCTGAAAAGGAACAAACTTTAATACATGTACATAACTAATGCTAATTTATTTTCCTAGAAATATTTAAAAAAAAAATGAAAATCAGATTGTTTTCTAAATTTTCAATGATATTTGAAGAATCACTGAAATCACACTAATGCTCTATTTAACATGCCCTGTGGGATCTGACCAATGATTTTGACCAGAAATGTTGGCTTATTTTAGCTTAATGTTGACTGAGCAAATTTGGAAAACTTTCAGCAGCAATTTCAGCTACTCAATTGAAATTAAGAGCCAATTTCCAATGCTGCACAACCTATCTAAACGAAGAAACTTGTTTTGCCATGCCAACCAGAGTGCTGCAAACATGGCGATCCTTTTAACAGTTATGATAGAATAATAGCAGCCCCACCTGACAAATTGCAGGTATTATGAAATGCCAATTACAACAAAAACTGATGTTAACAGACTGAACCTGTCTTGAAAAGTAGGACCCTTTCATAGTGAACAAGAGCTGTCTCATGACTGCACACTAGACTTTTCGAAGGCTTGTCAGTAAAATGGTCAGTTTTTTGTCTAAGAAAAGGTATATTGTGTAATTGTGTATGAATTAAGGTCAAACTTGTAAAATAATAATTGAATTTGTTTTTGGATGGGTAGCAGGGGTTGGGGGTAAAGGGTGGGATGGTAGAGTTAGGGCTGCAGGGGGGAAAGGTAGAGGTCTCTTAGTATGACCATGTTAAGAAATAGCAAAATTTAGGCCAACTTAAAGTAACTGTTATGACATAATCTAAGTATAAAAAGAGGCATTACTTTGTCAAATGTGATCTTGACCCAGTTTTTGGCTGCATCACTACCCTGTTGTCATAAGCAAAATAATTTAAAAGTTTGATGAAGACATAGCAAAGTAATAGCTAAGCTTAAGTTATTTTGACAAAATCCAAGTATAAAAAAGGGGCATAACTACTACTCGCTGAGTCTCGGATCATTATTCCTACCATATCTAAATATGTAATTAAGGTGATGACACAACTATGTCATGTGGAAAAAGGAAAGGCCTGCAATATTTCTGGCACACAAACAGGTATACGTATAAGAATATGTACAGTATGACGGTTACTGTTGCAAATGTTCATGCAAAATGTGATGCATCTAGCAACAAAACACCAATATGAAACATCTTTCTAGCTGACATCAATCAGAATATTTAACAAGAGGGCCAAGATGGCCCTATATTGCTCACCTGCGACCTATGACAAGGCAAAACTTTTGACCAATTTACATGATGATTGGGTTGTAAATGTCACCTGTATGGCAATCATACTGACAAAGTTTCATGAAGATATAATGAAAAATGCAACCTCTGTAGCATACTAAAGGTTTTTCTATCATTTGACCCTGTGACCTAGTTTTTGACCCTAGATGACCCAAGTTCGAACCTGACTTAGATTTTATGAAGGCAATCATACTGACCAAGTCTCATGACGATCCCATGAGAAATGCAACCTCTATTGGATACACCCGGTTTTTCTATGATTTAACTGGGTGACCTAGTATTTGACCTTAGATGCCCCATGTTCGAACTTAACCTAGATTTCATCAAAGCAATCATACTGACCAAGTTTCATGAAAATGCAACCTCTATTGCATACACAAGGTTTTTCTATGATTTGACCCTGTGATCTAGTTTTTGACCCTTGTTCGAACTTAACTTATATTTTATTAAAACAATCATACTGACCAAGTTTCATTAAGTTCAGATGAAAAATCCAACCTCTATTGCATACACAAGGTTTTTCTATACTTTGACCCCATGACCTAGTTTTTAACCCTAGATCATCCATATTCGAACTCGACCTAGATTTCATCAAGGCAATCATACTGACCAAGTTTCATGAAGATCCAATGAAAAATGCAGCCTCTATTGCATACACAAGGTTTTTCTATGATTTGACCCTGTTGACCTAGTTTTTGACCCCCGATGACCCATATTCGAACTCGACCTAGAATTTTTCAAGGATATCATACTGACCAAGTTTCATGAAGATCCAATGAAAATTGAAACCTCCACGCATTCAGAAGTTTAAATGACTACAGACAGACGACGGACATTAGGCGATCACAGTCCGTGCTAAGGTGAGCAAAAAAATACCCATTACCGCGAGTCTTACTGGTTAATTTAGGTGCGCATTTGAGTACTCAAAATACATCTTACATCTATGCCCTTAAAATAAAGTTTCAACATTGTTCTTCTAAAAAAAATCCAAATCATAAATCAGAACAATGTATAAAGTGTAAAAAGGAAGCTTTACTAAATACATGTTGACACTCGTCTTCACACTTTCTGATATACCTATTACCGCGAATCTGGAAAAAGAATGTTTGAAACTTGTACCAGTTTGTTTCTGCCACAAAATAGTTACTCTTATCTGACAGCTCGTCTTTTTCTCAACATTCTAATATAAAAATTGCAGTGACACTTTTGTCAAATGTTTGCTATGGAGGTCATTTCCAGACCAACTTACCTCACATTATCATTCTATCTACAAATTTAAAGATTATCAATTCCTTGCCAAAAATGAACACAAACCTAAGAAATAAAATATTTTTCAGATAGTTTTGAAATAGGACAATATTTGAAATACGGCAAATAAGAAAGAAAACTACTCTTAAAATTATTTAATGATAATTCGCGGTAATTGGTATATCGTGGTAGTTGGTATATTGACAGCATAATTAGCATTGATTGTCTTACTGTTTTCATAACTTAGCCTTTGACAGACTGTTCGGGTTTTAGTCAAAACCTCGCGGAAAATGATGTCACTTCCGGATCCGGTGTTAGTGTAAACAATCTCTCTAAATTGTAAATAGGTCGTCTAATAAATGCGGACATTAGGGGATAAGAGTCTTAGAAAAAGAATATTTTAATGCAGAAAGAAACATTGTTAAGTATGTTCTCTCTTTACTTGATTTTTAGTATGATGTTTCAGACATTTTTTTACTTCTATCAGTATCGTCAACTCAGACAACTGGGGATAAATTGACTTTATAGCTTTGGGGGCATACATGCCGTTCTCCCGATATTTGCCAGGTTTTCCCGTTATTTAGATTCTTACCCGGCACCCCGGGGAATCTCCGGAAAACACTAAAAACTCGCTGTATATTAAAATTTTGGAGAAAAAAACTTTGAGGTTTATAAAAGAATCTCTTTACATTTCAAATTACAAACCTGCATTCAACGGAAAAGTGTTTTTCAAAACATAAATGGCTGACATTTAATGACGTCACAATTTCTTTTGATAAATGACGTCACATTGTAAACAAAATTTGCAGCGGAAGTTTATAGACGGTACCGCATTATAAGTATGTTATCGTAGCATCCAGGAATCGACACTTTCCATGATCCATGGGTATATGACGAATTACTTATTTTATTGCTTTCAGTATTCAATTAAATACGCGTACATAAGTTAACATATGGTGGGGCTTCGCACAAAGAGCGCTGCTCGCCCTTCGAGCCTTCATCTGTACTAGTATTGTGTACAGTCAATTAAGTGATGAAACAGATATGTTGACACAAGTTTGTCTTAATTGTCACTATCATCTTAGGTAAATTGCCCGGAGGGTAGTAAGCAGTGATTCATAAACTTTTCAATCAGCCATGATTAGCAGATAATCAGGCGTCAAACAAGTTACTATGCTCCAAACATGCCGCTGATTAAATCATTTAACAGAGTTTAACTAAATTAAAAGATTTGATGTTTTCGTAACAGCGCCAAAACAAATTTACACATCGATTGTCGTGTGTCCATGCTATCATGCATCTATGTTGTGATCAATCGTCAGAAAACTTTTGTATTCTGATCGGATGAGAGTGCTTAATTTATCAGCTGTCAAACAGTGTATTGCAGATCGTGATAATAAGTGACCCACATTCCTCAAGGTTTTATGCAAACAGTGGAATCGTTGTTGGATTATTAGCATTCTTTTCAAAAATGGTGTGTAAAAAGATACGCAGATTTAAGTGTTTCTGTTGACCATTACTATGGGTATACTAAACTAATGTTTGAAATAGGCATTTTCTTGTGTAAATACACAAAAAAAATGTCAAGTACGTCCTTAGAAATGCATGATTTCCTGCTAAAAAATACCTCCCAGTGAGTCCTCAAAAAGCCTGGCAATTTTGCTAAAATCTTCAGGCATTCTTAAACTCGATCCTTTGTGGCATGTATGTTTGGGGGTTAATCTAATAATTGCATGAAACCTAATTGTTTACTGTTTGCAGCAAAACCTGAAATTACATCCCAAATAAATGAGCAACACAGTGACTTTTTAAAATATTTTACCAGGCCATTATCAAAAACAACATAAATTTTTTAAAATCTTAAAATACACTTTCTGTTATTTTCTTTCAATTTAGTTTAATGTGTTGACAGCGGGTCTTTGTATCTTCAAGTTTAATATGACATGATTTTGCTTCTATCTTATTTTAAAACAAATCTGTTCTCACTTGTAAGATTGCATAACATAGGTAATCATTCAGTATTCACAAGAGCCATGGGTTCATTTTTGTTGATTGGTAGATATTATTATACAGAACAGGTGTGCCTTAGGGAGATATTGGCACTGTAGGTAAGACATTGGCCCATTTACTTTAAGGGCCAATTTGAACCAAGTGTGCCAAAATGGCAATAAGGCAAACCTGCCCCATATAAATACCTTTGTTTTGCATATAATATTATGTTGAACATCAGTGTTTCTGAATATGGGAAACAATAAGATAGCCATCACTGGTAGCCACAGTAAAAGAAGAAGTACGGTATACATGACACACCTTTCTGCAATATTCATTATATTTCATAACATAAATAGGATTGAAGGAATAAATCTATCATTAGTTAGATAAATCAATTGATTTTAACACTAACTGAAGGTTCAGTTAAATCAAAATAGTAACACTCAATAAACATTGAGAAAGGGACTTAAGTGTCCTCTCAGAGGCCATTTTCTTTTATGTCTATGTTGTCAATTACGTCAATGTTTTTACGTGCTTACAAATCTGCTGTTGCTGCACAGTAGGGGTGAGTTGACCAGGGATTTTCTGGCACATTAGCAAATGTGCCAATATGAGTTACTGACACACTGTGTCATGTGATCTTTTTATCGGTCCATATTCTTGAAAATCAAGGTGAATTTGATACTTCATATAGAAACATATTCAATAAAGGTTAATAATTTTCTCGGCACTGATATATACTGAAGTTCTGACTTGAGTTCACAATTCGTTAACCCACCTGGGTACTGGTAAAATTATATATATTTTGGAAAGGTGAGTCCTCAGCATTCATCACTAGTCTCTTTGCATCTTCAATTAATTCTGAAATGTACAAAATCAAAGAATAAAAGTGAGAGAATACAACTGCCTGTTATTTGCTTATAATCATAGATTTGAACATCTTATAATTTTATGTAGTTAAAAGCTTTTTGTTTCTTTTGAAATAAATTAAACTTGCATATCAGAGTCTATGGTAAAGACCGAGTTTTCACCTTTAACTGAATGCAGGAATGAATGCTATCTTAAATCCAATTGGTTAACTGGCCTGTATAATGTCACGGTGAAGCAGAGAATATGAATTTCATCAGTTTGAGGAAACCTCTGTAATTCATTCAGGCTATTTTCTTACAAACACATTCATTTATATGCAAAGTTAGGGGCGGACGGATTGTTACATTGCTCTTTTTTTGTGTACTGGATTTATTCTTTTCAGTCTGTATACCAGTTACTCAAACTAGTGTCTCAATTGTACATTCCAGTGAATCACAGTCATGAGTGGTCCCATGTCCAGTTTGAAAAAACACAAGACACCTTTCACAAACTTGGGGTTTGTATTGTTTACTTGCATCTTCAGTGTGTAACTTGTCTAGTTTTAATGCATCTTTCATTACAGTTACATAATTATTAAAGATATGATATTATGTATCATTTTTAGCTCACCTGGCACAAAGTAAGCTATTACGATTGCTCACTGTTAACCTTTTCCTTCAAACGACATCTTCTCTGAAACCACTTGGTAAATGATGATGAAACTTGGCAGGGATGTTCCCTGCATAAAGCCCTCTCAAAGTTGTTCAAATAATTCCATTCCATGCAGAACTCTGGTTGCAATGGCAGCAGAATGGAAATTAAAAAAAAATCTTCTTCCCAAGAACAGAAAGGCATAGAGCTTAGATATTTAGCCAAGTGGACCTCTACTAAGATTGTACAAATTATGACCCCCGAGTCAAAATTGACCCCGCCCAGGGGTCACTTGCTTTTACAGATGCTTATATGGGAATTAAAAAAAAAATTTTTTTCTCTGAAACCACAAGGCCTAGAGCTTAGATATTTAGCATGTGACATTGTTTAGTGCGCCTCTACTGAGATTGTTCAAATCATGACCCTCATGTCAAAATATACCCTTTCTGCTATTATTATAGCCAATGGTAGCCAGGTGAGTGATATAGGGCCATTTTGGTCCTCATGTTGGTATTTATAATGATGAAAGTCCAGTCTTACTTTCAGAAAGGAGATTTTTTAATCTTACAATCTAAAAGTTACTTATCTGTAATCAGCATAAACAGTTGATAGCTTTATTTTAAATTTTGAAGAAAATGACTGCTATGGTGGCTGATTTCTGCCATTTCATTCTTTAGTGTTGACGCCTCTAAATGGCAGCAACACACCAGAACGACAAGTAACGTGTGCCAATATGACAAATGACATATTTATTGTTTTGGTGAGAGGGCAAACACCCCAAATCAAGAATTTGTCATTCTTATGTGTTGGCACCCTGTCAACGCACCAAATTCACACCTTATTTATTGTGAAGACACACTAGTTTGTTGTTCTGGCATGCTAGCATGTTAACGGGTGCCAGTACAACAAAAAAGGGTGCCAATACGACATTTTCATATGCACCATTGACGAAATTTGCGCCAGACTTACACGCTAGAATGACAAATAAGTGCAACGGCACAGCAAATAAAGTAGTTGTCGTACTGGCCGGGGACACCAAAGCGACAGATATATTGTTTGTCCTATTGACACGCTTTATTTGTCAATCAGGTGTGTTGGCGCCTTCAGATGTGCCAACACACCAGAACCAAATATCGGAAATCAGCCACTTTGCTTTACTGACAGAAAATCTTTATACATGTATGTATGTTTGACATTTTTCATTTTAAAGGGAGAAAGAAAGTATGATGAGGTAAAAACTGCACAAGTGTTGTTTATTTAAAGTCTCTAAAATATGTACTCCTGTTCCTGTATCCCTGCAAGCTGTTGTTCTAACTTCTGTAATAAGTCATACATAGTTCAGTGATGTTTGAGAAATATGGGCATATTTACCGTCTCAATGTTTTTCAAATGACACAAGAAAGACAGTTGATTATTTCCCTTTATAATTGATTAATCTCCCTTTTATCAAAAAAATAAATGTCTGTGTTTTGGGCCTCCTTGCCAAAAAAAAATAAGGTTAGTTGGTCAACAGGTTTTTTTTGTTATCCCCGCCGAAGGGATATTGTTTTGACATTGTCCGTCCATCCATACATCAGCCTGTCAGCTCTTAGGGGATAGATGTTGTGGTGTATTTATTCTGTCAAATCATGTTGTGTTGGGTAGAAAAGGTATGTTGGGTAAAAAAGGTGCATATGGGGTTAACCCCACAAGAGTGCCATGCTTATTTCTGGGGTCATATAGGCAAAGAATAAAATAACCTCATAAACTTTTCTGGACAGGTCTAAATTTCTGTACAAGGGGTACTTGTGGAATACAGACCCTGACACTTTGCTGGTTGTGATGTATTTTATTTTAACCTCACAGTATTTAGGGATGCCTCTCCTGTTTGTATGTCCATCTTCCTGGAGCCATAACTATGGACCCAATAGATAGAATTTCATGAAACTTAAAACAAGTATTCAACAGCATAATGCTGAAACTTACACCACCTGTTATCAGGATTGTCTTAGTAGCTCCAGAGTTATTGTTTTTTTTCCTATATATTCAATATAAAAACTTTAAAATTCTATCTAATGATCACTCTTTAATATCCACCCCTGCCCACACCCCATCCTGTAGGGTGTGGGGGCGAGATGTTCAATATATAAGCTTTAAAATTCTGTTTCTCTGAAGAGAGATTACAAAAGTTGCTTCAACTTACTTCTAAATCCTGTATATGTATTTGACAATCGGATGTATGTATATGATATACAAAATTGAAATAAAATTAATACTGTTTAAACCAAAATAAATTGTAATTGGCTCAAATAATTTACTGATCACTAATTCTTTTAACCACCCACTCCACACCCTTCCCCCACTCCAACCCCACCCTGTGCAGATGGGGAACCAGATATTTAAAAATGCATCCTTTTTAGCTCGACTTTTCGAAGAAAAGGGGAGCTATCCTACTCGCCTCGGCGTCCACTTTGGTGTCACACCATGGTTAATTTTTTCGTACCACCCCACTTTATTTCAAAACTATAAGAGGTATGGCTTTGAAACTTACCATACTTGTTTACCATCATAACATCCATCTACAGACAAGAGTACACAACTCTGTCAAGGTTTTTGACAGAATTATGCCCCTTTTTGACTTTGAAAATACATGTACATTGAATATGGGTAAAATCCACTTATTGACTTAACCCTTAGAGATATTGCTTTGAAACTTTGAATGCTTGTTTACATCATTACCTCCATCTGTAGACAAGAGAAGGTAACTCTGTCAAGGATTTTTTTTTTAAATTAAGGCACTCTATCGACTTAGAATCTTGGTTAAGTTTTTCGTACCAGTCCACTTTTTGACTAAACTGTTTGAGATATTACTTTGAAAGTTGGAATACTTGTTTACCATCATGATCCCCAAACATAGGCAGGAGAAGGTAATTCTGTCAAGGATTTTATTTGAATTATGGCCCTAATAAATTTCAACTTTGAAACTCAGTTGAAATTTTCATTCTTGTCCACTTGTTGACTTAACCATTTGAGATATTACTTTGAAAGTTGGAGTATGTATGAACCATCATGACGCCTATCTGTAAGCAAGAGAAGATAGCTCTGTGAAAATGTTTCTTGATTTGTACTTTTTGTATTTTGTATTTCTAGTTAAAGTCTTGTGTGCCCTTAACTGCCAAAGTTTTGTTTTATTGGCAAGCACTAAAAAAGTCGAGTGCGCTATCCTACTGACAGCTCTTGTTATTTGATAGTTCATTGGTCTAAAACATGTTAATTTCAGACAATTTGACAAACCTTATTTTTTCACCAAACTCTGAAAGCGAGCAGCTTGTAAAATTTCTGTATTGGTAGAGTTTATGTGTAATCTGAAGAGGTGATTGGATTATTTTCATTACGGTTATTGTAGGCTTGGTTCTATCAACCTTTTGAAATAATACTAATCTTAGAACTTTTTAGATTTGTTTGTTACTTACAAAAAAATGTGAAAATATAATTATAAAGCAGTGAAAATAATAAAAATGTCGCATGATATACTTTTATAAATTGTAGTGTTCTTGTCATATGACTCCTCTCAGATCACACCAGGAGGCCTATGTCATGGTTTTTCACTTGTTTTTCAGGCAGCGACCAATGCCTTTCAGAACTCCAGCCTATTCAGGTATATGTTATGTATCTACATTGTTTTCAGTAATAATAGCTCGAGTTAAAGCAAAGTTTTATAGGTAGTAATGACAAATACCGGTGATACTTGTTTCTTAGTACATAGGTGCTTTTCTTAGATTGGTTTAGGGACTGTACGTATATTCAGGTCCATTTTCACTTGGGTGCCCAGCCTTTACTTCTACATGTATTGACCAATCTAGAAAAAGAGTGTCATGTACAATATCCATGTGGCTATCTCCACGGTCAAGGTCTCCCTTTGGGTTCAAAACTTGTTACTTAGTGTTCAGAATCAATACTCATTGTCTGGAGCATAACTTTGTTATAAAGCGGTACCTTATTAATAATTGAACACAATGATAACACATGACCTGGGGCCTGTCCTGATGTGGGCTCAAATTATCATATGTAGCTCAAAATATTATATGTAGCGTTATAATTAGCAATACTTGGTGTTTGAAGTATGTCACTTGGTTAAACAGTGAGGAGTATTTGATATATTTTAGGCAGATTTATCTCAGTTGTGGAGTTTGTAATGTATAGCACAAAGCTCCCTGGGTTAACACAGCAAGACTTTAGTTTGTATTATAAACTATAGCTTTTTATCATCAAGCTGGAAGGAGGAAAGAAAATCTTGTGCAGAAAATATGTTGAAGCTGTATTCTCTAAATAAACTTGATCAGAATGCGTTATCTTCAACATCTTTGGCTTTTTATTTGATTGAGCCACTAAAGAAGGTCAGAGTGACCCAGATTCATGATTTACATTGCAGATGATGAGAGTAAACTACTTGAGGAGATCACAGGTGGAATGGTATCTCAGCAGCTAAAAACTCGCGATCCATTTGGTGGCGGATTGCCAAAACTTCCTAATGTTTCTCCTAGAATGTCACAGGGGTTTGGAAATGCACACAAACCATCAGGTAGGACATGCAGAAGTCTGTTTGACTTTTGTCAACTTGCATGCTTAAAATTGCTTTGTAAATTGATCGAGTATGCTTTCACATGCATGTTTCATTTAAATGTAGTATGTTTTATTACAAAGAAACTCAGTGTAAAGTAGAATTTAGATCATCACATAGCAACATGGACATTTGGGAGCTGCAGATGTGCTTATTAATGGAACGGTACTAACAGTTTTGACAGACATGAGTAGATTACTATTTCACTTAGATGTATGAAATGCAAGATGTAGTCATAAAACTAAAACATGTGATGAGGTTTTTTCAATAATAGAAGTTAACAGTTTTTATCGCATTCAAATTTTTTACTCTATGATATATTTAGATACGACCTTACCTGTATACAGTGCTTAGAAAGCATGTTATTTGCATGATTTTCAGATATAGAAAGGTCAAGGTCATCTTTGTCTAACCTTGATCTTGATGAATATGAGAGTAAGTTACAGAGTGTACCCCATCAACCATTCGATTAACATGAAATTCTAGCTTCCTATCTAACAACTTTCTCTTTCCATTTCTGATGTGTTAAGGTGCATAAAGCCTTCCTTTTTCAGAAATGCCTTTTTGTTGTAGTATACTCCATAGAATTCAAGCAAAAGAAATTTTGCTTTTTATCAAAAAAGTAACATCGTTTCTTTGAACAAGGCCCAATGTTCAGATTTAAATTACATTTAATTTGTGAATGCAAAAATGGAATCATCTGTATGTGACATTGGGTATGAAATCCCATAAATAGCAGAATTCTGCAAAGATCTTTACCATCTCAGACTGTCAGAAGTACTGGAAGCAATAATTGAGTGTTTCAGTAGTTCATGTAAAGTTTACTATTGATGGTAAATGACTGAAGCAAAATGTACAGCTACACTAACATTGCTGGCCAATGAAATCTGATGACTTTCTGAAGAAGGAACTTGAAGCACTATGCGCATATAGCTCTGAACTATGGTGATCGGGTCTTCTCTTTTCCCCCCTGCTTTCAAATGACACATTTTTTGCACCTATTGTTAGTTATTGCCAGTTTGGTAGTTTCAAAACATGTAGCTAGGATATATTTAGCAAAGTCATTTAGGCCTGCTCTAAAAACATGAAGCAGCGTAATATTATTATGTAGACAGACAGGAACAGAGCAATTTCACACACACATGAACTCAAACCTGATAATGTTCACACATACACATGAACTTAAACCAGAACAAGTTCACACACACATGAACTCAAACCAGATCAAGAACACACATGAACACATGAGCCCAACCAGAGCAAGTTCGGCACACATGATCTCAACAAGAGCAAGTTCATGCACACATGAACCCAAGTAGCAAGTCCATGCACACATGAACCCAACAAGAGCACACACACACATAGACTTACACCAATGAGATAAAGCTGCCGACCAAGTAGTTGGCACACAGTAGATGCACAATATTAGAAACAGAAACATATTACTGTAATGTTAGACACAAAAACGTCTTAGTGGCATCTGTTAGAATATGGTTCTCTGGCAGATTTGCACTATTATGATTTATGACCACTAACAAACTGTCTTCAAATGCCTGATTTCTGTTATCAATACTTTCCTCTAACTTCAGATTCCTCATTTTCTATATCCCCTATTCATTTCGCATTCATTGAACCCTTCAGGCCAACATTTTAGAATGACTTGAGGTACTGTGAACCTTGAAACATTTGTCATTCAGCAAATTAAGTGGAAGCTTTAGGTACAAGTACAAGTCTTTATACCTTGTTTATTTATCACTCAAATTGAATAGATAAATACAATTCAATTGATAGAAATATTAGCTAGTGAGCGAAAAAGGTGGTATTTTTTTTACATCTAACCATAATTATGTATAGAAAAAATGTCTAGCAATCCAAAAAGAAGTATCTACATTTTTGTAATGTATCGTTTTGCACAGCTTTGCAAGTTTTATGCATGAAAACTAGACATCAGTGAAAGTTCTGTGACACAAAGTGTGATCCTCTGAACATTTCTGCAGTGCCGTACTTTGGGATATTTTTGACATGGTTATAAATTTGCCTATTTTGCCACCTTTAAGGAATGGCGAAAATATAGCACACAAAAATATATATATGTTAAAAATCAGACACCTTTTGAAAACTATTCACGGTAAATATACATGTAACATAATGTCATACCACACTGACTATCGTTCGATCGTAAATAGCTGAGTAACTGACGTTGCCAAAAAAAATGTGATACACAAGTTTCAAAGCTATTGAATACAGGTAGTTATTTCAAGTCTATTTTAGTTTCACTGTTTTGACAGTTTGGATTTAGATAAATGTCAGATGACAGTATGGTTGTTAGACATTGATTTTTGCAATTTTGTTTTTCAGGTGTGCAAAAAAACATTTTATCACTATTTTAGCCGAGATTATTTTATTACTGTTTTATGTCTTATTACTTTCTTGTTTCTTAAATCGCAATGAATAACTGTGACTGTCCCGTAAAAGGACAAATCCTACGATACAATTGATGAGCGAAATCGATGTGTTAGAGTTACTCCCCTTCACTACTCTTAACAAAATATCTGTATTTTTTAAATTTTGAGTTGGAATTAACCAAATAATTGGACATTTTTTGCCACCATTGCTACATGGCAAAAATACATGCACCAAAATAAAACAACCATGTTTTTGGGTAAAAACTGCAAACATTTGACCAACCGAAAAAATCTCTACCGGTAAGTATGGTAATTCATTGTGGCAGTAATTTTGTCATTTTTAAAGTCAATGCGAAAACTCTGACTGGAATTAAAATGTAGGTTTGATTGATAGATACATTAGTAAAATGTTCAAAGAGTTGGATTCAGAGTACATATTCACATCACCAAGTTTCAGCTTAATCTTTGGTATTGACTACCTTGCTGTACTTATGGATTAGACTTGTTACATTCAGTATGTCCTGTTGCAAATATGTCTACTGATGAAAAAGTTTGCTGAATATTTCTTTGTTGATTGACCACTTGAATATGGTTAGCAAAACAAACAAAATTATCCTTGTCCTTTTAAAAATATAAATATCATAAAATCATGTCAATATTGAAGAAGCGTGCAAAGGGGGTTATAGTATATAACAGGATAAAGCCTTGTCAATTTTGATTTAGAATACATCAGATTATACAAACATTTTAAGTAATTTATTATAAATTGGGTATTACAATTTTTTGGTAGATATGTATTTTCTGTCAATGATGATAATGATATATCATTAGACATGTGATAAAGATATTTGGAAAAGGTTTTTAGCAAGCTACTGACTGCAATTAACAAAAATAGTACCCTGAAAAAATCCAATTGAATTTTGTACAGATTGTCAACATATTTATTCTGAATCATCTCTCTACCAGTATATGCTAATATTGATAATGTTCATTGTAGTGCTTCAGTCAGAGAAATAGGGAAATTAGTCGTCAGTTTAGGTGATACAAAATTATATCAAATTGCATATTATTAAGGTTTTTCTTTGGTTTAAGTGTGTCATCGTATAATAAAATGCTAATTTTATGTGTTCAGTATTCAGCAAAATGACCATTACAAAATAAATGAAGCAGTTGGTTTTACAAGGTAATACAGGAAGCCCTGATGTTTGTCAGTTGTTTATTTTGATATTGAGGATATGAGAAATTCCACAACCTGTTTTGAACATATACTATTTGAATTCTTTCTGGGGATTTTGATTCTGTCAATCACTTAGTTAATCAAAATCAGGACAAAAGACAAAGAAATCAGTTACTGCTAGTTTTACGTATCAATATAAAGCTTGTATTACAAACAACTGCTCAATAGTGTTGTAGATAGTTTAGTGTCTGTTGCTGTGTCAGCTGTTATTTTCTCAGTATTTCTGGCTGTTGATAAACTGTATGTTGGACAAGTGCTAAAATGATTTAACATTATATGATGCAAGTATTAAGAAAATTATACAAGAATTGAAAGACAAGAATTTTACTTTCAGAATGTGTATTTTTATGTTCCTGTTGCACTTTAATGAAAATTAAATGTGAAAAGTATTCTTTAATATACATTGATCAACGGAATTGGCCTAAATGAGTTAAGAGATCCAGGATACAAAATTTTAATACAGTCATGTATATCAAATTAGTCATTCTCACAGTAAGAGATATTCATCTGTTTTGTGGCATATTTTATACTTTAGCATCTGAATGATTGTTTGAAAGAGGGTTTGCCATTTACTGATACATTCTGTAAAATATGTCTTCTCCTGTCTTTCTAGCTGGTCCTAGTGACCATGAGCTGATGTCAACAATGATGAGCAGAATTACACAGCTAGAATCCAAGGTAGCATACCAGGATAAAGAGATCAGTGAGAAGGTAAAGTATACAGGACCATTTGGTCACTCACCTAGCTAGTGAGTAGGGAGGAGCTTTCAGTGCACGGTCAGTTGTATGTGGTTATGTTTATCTTTCATCAGTGCTGATGTCAGGGTATCTGTTAGTGGTACTAGCACAAGAATTGCCATGATGCTGATGGCCGACACCTTTCATTCTCTAATTGGGCCAGCACTTTTCATTGGTACTGAGGGTTATCCATGGTGGTACTGAGGGTTATCCATGGTGGTAATACCTACTATCTCTCAGAAGAACTGATAAAAAATGCCTTAAATTTTCTGTAGCAATGCCATTACTCAAGCTTTTCAAATGATTTCTAGTTTTGAATGAAATACCATTTGCAAATAAGATTAACTTGTCCTGAGAGGAATCATCAGTGTTCAAATTGCAGAAAGTCAGTAAATGTTCTACTTTATAGTAACTGTATAGAGTTGTTAACACCAGCCTTGCAGTTAAACGTTACCTGCATTTTGTGAATGCTTTGTCAATTAACAGATTCGTTTAATTGTTCAAAAGTTGAAAGACAGAGGTTTCTGTGAAAGAAAGTTAGGATGTCAAAAGACGATAGTACCCTGTGTTTCCTTGATTGGTATGTAAATCAAGTAGTCCTGTGATTATATAATTTCTATAATTATATAGGATAAAAAGATCAAGGTACTCACTGATAAAGTAAAACTTCTTCAGAAATCACAAGGTGAGTGGTTTGTTTTTATATAGTAATGGTAGCAGTTTGTAATGAACTTTTCACTGGAAACTTTAAGAAAACATGTGAATGTATTAGACAACTCAGTTAAGTTCCAGATTGGTCATTGGTCATGCCATACTTACTATTGATCCCAGTCAGTTTATAGACTCCCGCTTTTATATTTAGGTAAAGAAAGGGTTTTGTATGCACAAGTACTGAATTATATACTTGAAAATGCTCAAGACATCCTGTTCCCATGTCAAACATGTCTCAACATTCTTGGAAATATTCTTCTCACACACAAAATAACTGTTTAATTGCTTGTAAAAGAAACAATTTTATTGATTGTCAAACAGCTCAAAACAGTGTCTGCGACATCTAGGACAAAGAAAACTCAGTGTTTATTGTGTTTTAAAACAGTTCCAAAAGTTTACTTTCTGTCAAGCCTCCTCCAATTTTTGAAAAGTTGGCAAGTGCCTTATTGCTAATAGATTGCATTCATTTGTGGACAAGAAAATTATGAGTGTATCAAACATTTCCTTTTGTAGAATCAGACACACATACTCATATAGCTGAGTTGGAGAACAAGTGTTACCTGCTTCAGGATCAAATACATGGGATGGAGGTAAGATAACAATGATGTTACCTGTAACAGAATACAAAATTGAGATAAGATCACAAAGATTTTGCAGGAAACAGGATCAGCAATATGAGATAACAATTTTGTTACCTGTTACACTGTCTGATAATTATGTTAAGTGTAAATATAATTATGATATAAAATGAAAATATGTTACATTCACTTGGTATCAGGTACATGAAATGGAAGCAAGTTACATATGAGTCAAATGCAGGTAACTTAATGCTATTATGATTTGTATCAGGATCTTGTGCGTTCTGTTTTAAAACATTATCTATAAAACTAGCTTGTCTAGAATGAATTTTTAAATCGATAAATATTTTGTTCAAGAAGTGCCGAAATATGTAAGAAAACTAGTGACACCTGTACTGTTCTAAGTGCATTTGCCATGCAGAAGTGAAATATGTTTTGTTAGTCTTTGATTTTTATATTTTTATCATTTATAGGTTTATTAGTAAATTACTGTCTTTAATTGTAAGAACATGAAATGTAGGGCAACACCAGGTTGAGGATGCCTGACTGGAATCCACGTGTCTCATACAAGAGTTCTCTTTCAGACGTTTCTTGCTGACTATGGTATGATATGGGTCGGGAACCAATCAGGGGACAGTTCTGAAGATGACAGTGACAGTGGTGAGGATCAGATGTGGAGACCAGGTATATAGTAGCAAGGCCAAGCATGTGTCGCTGAGCTTTAATGTTGAAATAAGTCGTTCAGTCAAGGCCAATTTGATGATCTGGTCATTTGAAAAAAATCTGTTGCATATACTTAGATAGAAGATGTAAATCATGTCCTTTTTGGAACATCCATATTACAAGACTTCAATGGACACTTAGTTGAATGTTTAATTAAGTTACAGTTACAGTTACTGTTCTGTTAATTTGAATGAAGATGTTGATTGCTCAGTCTTTAAACCAATTGGTTTTTGTGTTAATTGATATGCACACTTTTCTGATTTGGGACTGATATGCAGACATTTAATTTGCATTTTATTTAAACAAAGTAAAACCTCACGAGAAAATTGTATTTTGATGAGGTAAGGAAAAACTCTTTTGTGTATTAAGCTCCTTGAAAACTTTTTTTTTTTTGGAATGTAATGATTGTAAGTTGTACTCTTAAATTAGTTTGTTTACAGTACATATATAGATAAGCAAGAGTATTTTAGTTGTTTAATCAGTGGTGCCTGGAGGCTATGCTTGTATTTCAGTTTTTACACACTCATTTTGTTGTTGATTTTGTTGTTTTCAGGCTCATCAGTATCCCAGCATCCTACATTTAATGTTGACTACAACCTTTTGTTTGAAAACATCAAAGATCTCAATGCCCTTGCAGGGGATGGTGTGGCCTCAGTTACTCATACAAAAGATGGTGCTAGGTTAAAGGTACTAGTATAATGTTATGTCTTATACACCATATGTAAATGCTTTATTTACTTTATCAGCTTTTATGTTGAAAAATCATAGACTGACTCTCAGTCTGAGTCTACATACAGTGAAAAGTATGTCTTTGATGCCACATTTGTTGAGTGTTATTTCTCCATTACACTGTGCGAATGTGTCAGGGAGTGAAACCAGTCTGTGGGTTGTCATAAATAAACTTATTTTCTGTTTAATACATGTATGTAGTAAGAAGAAACAACGTGTAGTTACAGTATGAAGTCTGGATTGACAACCTGGTCACTGTCACTGACCAAAGCTTGTGTGCTACATCTCAAATCCAGTGTAACTAAATGTTTCCGTTAATATTGTAGATGCCTGACTCAGTTCAGCTGACAGTGTATGCCAATGGAATATTTATGTTCAATGGTCCATTCCGTCCTTTCTCGGATACAACAACACAGGCATTTATACGAGACATTGTGGATGGTTACTTTCCGAGTGAGCTGCAGTCAAGGTACCCAGATGGTGTACCATTCCTGGTAAGTATTAGATAATTATAGATTTTGAATCATTGCTGTGGGAGTCTGATTAGATCTTTTTGATGAGTAAATACAGAAACAGATTTCATTTCTAACTAGTCTCTTGTATCAGTAGTGAGAAAGGTCTTTGGCACGTGGTTACTATTTGTAAAGAAAGTGGAGCCTTATTTCGTACCTGAAATTAATTTTCCTGCTGTTGCTTAGCAATTTAAACTGTAATAGATTATTTACTCAAAAATATTTTCAACCTTAAAATATTGATGATATATATTTTTTATATACACAATCTGTTTAACAGGTAACAGACAGGCGTGAAGTACACTTTGAAGACAAGAGATCTGAGGTATTCACTGGTGCAGGACAAACACTTGGTGGAGAAACCAAACCCTCTAGACTGGTACCAACTAAATTACAAGATACCAAAGTTTCCTCAACACAAACATTAGAACCAGGCAAAGAAAAAAGGGAGACAACCAGTGAAAAGCCAGGAACACAGTTAACTGTTGAACAATTTCTTCAGAAATTGCCAAAGTCAGTTGTTAGGTCAGGGAAAGTAATTGACATAAGAAGCTCTCTTGGAGACACAATACATGTAAGTTTGTAAAAATTATAAACGTTTGGAGGTATTAATGCATTTTACTTTGTTATAATTGTTTTACTTATGCTCCAGTTTGAAGACAGATTCAAAAAAGTCAATTTCGTATTTAAATGAAAGGTTTCTTGGCAATTCAGCATGTTTACATATTCAATCAAAATAGATTTCCAGATATGTACAGTTTTATGATATTTAAAAGGATAGAAATAGCATATTATGGAGTAAGAGATAAAGAAACCCCTAAAAACAAAAAAATGAATGTGTAGCTTCTCGTTTTATATAAGTGTGATGAGTGCCATTGAGTGGATTGTGTGCAGTATGAGACTTAGCCAGCAACTTTTAAAGAAATAGCACTGCATATACAAGGTTTAAATAAGAATGTTGTACTTTCACAGGGAGGTGCTAAACATCACGGTGATTTGACTGTGATTGAAACAGACATTGTACTAGACATGAAGAAGAGGTTTGATAGTCTGTTTTTCTGTAATAGATTTGTTGTCAGTGTTACAGTGATTGTGAAGAAACCTGTGTAGTTTGATTTTTATAGACATATAGTTCTGGCATAATCATAAGAATTTATAACTGGACAAGGATGGGAAAGATAATTAGTATAGAAATTAAAATGATTGGGTCAGTCTGTGGTCATACTGACAAGGACCATTGTATTTGTATTTTAATTAAATCAATTTTATCCATGACTTGGAGATTAACCTAGAAAACAACAGCATGGATATGATATTTATGATGCAATTATAATGTTCCTTGTTTAGATTGGAGGGAGAAGATCCAGGAAGACCATTCACACCACGAGATATCTCAACACTAAGGGTAAAGTCGGAGGATGGAAATCACACGTACATACTCAAAATGAAATTCAGCAATACCATTGGAGATCTCAGAAAATATATACAAACACAAAGGTAGGTAACTACTGTAAGCAGTTAGCAAAGTAAAAGTCGGTATAGTAATATCCCTTTTGTGTCTGCTATCTGTCCATAGCACTTGTGTCCAACCTAAGTTATAAAGGACTAAACTTCATACAGTAATCAATAGCAGTTTCTAGGGGTGTACATGGCTGCTGTCCTAATGGCAGCTCTTGTTATTTTTGTGTCTTTTCATAGATATAATTGTTTCAGAGTCAACCCTGTTTTAAAATCGATCAAAAAATAAGCCTTATTATGTACTAGCCTTATTATACACCCGAAATGAAGTTTGGGGGGGTATATAGGAGTCACCCGGTGGTTGGTTGGTCGGTCGGACGGTCGGTCATGCGGTCTGTTGCATTTTCCTTGTCTAGAGCATAACTTGAAAACTACTGGTTGGAATTCAATACAACTTCATACAATGGTCAAGCACATTGAGAGGAAGTGCAGTGTACAAGAACCATAACTCCATCTTGAGTATTTACAGAGTTATTACCCTTTGTTACTTTTCCTTGTCCGGAGCATAACTTGAAAACTACTTGTTGGAATTCAATACAACTTCACACAATGGTCAAGTACATTGAGAGGAAGTGCAGTGCACAGGAACAATAACTCTTTCCTGACTCATTACAGAGTTATTGCCCTTTGTTACTTTTCTTTGTCCGGAGCATAACTTGAAAACTACTTGTTGGAATTCAATACAACTTCACACAATGGTCAAGTACATTGAGAGGAAGTGCAGTGCACAGGAACCATAACTCTTTCTTGACTCTTTACAGAGTTATTGCCCTTTATTACTTTTCCTTGTCCGGAGCATAACTTGAAAACTACTAGCTGGAATTCAATACAACTTCATACAGTGGTCAAGCACATTGAGGGGAAGTGGAGTGCTTAAGAACCATACCTCTATCTTGAGTATTTACAGAGTTATTGCCCTTTGTTACTTTTCCTTGTCCGGAGCATAACTTGAAAACTACTGGTTGGAATTCAATACAACTTCATACAATGGTCAAGTACATTGAGAGGAAGTGCAGTGCACAGGAACAATAACTCTTTCCTGACTCATTACAGAGTTATTGCCCTTCGTTACTTTTCCTTGTCCGGAGCATAACTTGAAAACTACTGGTTGGAATTCAATTTAACTTCATACAATGGTCAAGTACATTGAGAGGAAGTGCAGTGCACAAAAACCATAACTCTATCTTTACTCATTATAGAGTTATTGCCCATTTTTATGCCAAGAACAATATCCATTTTAGTTTTTTTTTGCAAGGTATTCTGTTACTACGACTTTCCTCAGTTTATAAAGCAGTCTTTCGGGGGTATTATTCACATTTAGTGATAGCTCTAGTTTACTTTTAATTTAATTTCCAGAGGAGACAGTTCTGTGGACTTTGACATAGTATCAGCATATCCAAACACCATCCATTCCGACGACAGTGTTACATTACAAGATGCGGGACTCACACCAAATGCTGTCGCACATCTCAAAGTGCGAAAGACATAGCACCAAGCATTCCTAGTTGGAATATGGAGATTATTTGTACTAGTCTGTTACCTCTGTGTTTTTGAGACACCCACACATTCCTAAATACATCAGTCTGTGATAGAAGTATGTGAGACTTGCCTTCAGTATGAGTGGGGCCAAATTTTGTATAAGTATTACTGCTGGTGTAGGCATTCTGAAATCTGTTTGTTTAACAAGGATGGATATTTCAAAACCAGAAGTGGTCTAACACTTGGGCATTCATAGGCTGGGAGCCAAGCATTGCTGTATCATGGACTATTTGGCATCATGAAACAGGGTCATCAGTCTGGGTGATGTACATGTGAAATGAAAAAAGAAACCGCAGACACCATCAAGCACAGCATCCTCTAGCAATCAGACCCACATAAGATTAGTCCATGCCAACTTTAGTTATATCACATACAATTTTCAGTTATTTATTAAAGCATATAGCACTTGCAGTGTTTTATTTCAAAACTCTCACTTTAGTGTTCTTATGTTCTAAAACAGATGCTGTGTCAGACTTCAGTTTATTCTGTCTGAAAAGTACATACTGTAAATGAAATATTCATATTGAAGTCCATTTCAAAATGTCAAATGTCAGTGGAGATGAAGTGGTTAATCAATAGAATATAATAGTGTGGAACTCTTTTAAGGTATAAATTCATTTTATTATTTTATGCTTTTTGTTTTTAATAGTGTATTGAGCATACTGTCGCAGCTTAATCTGTTCATAAGTCTACCTATCACCATATGCAATATAACTGAAAACTGCAGTATTGGCATCACTCTAGGTCTCACATACTGTAATAATGTGTGCATTAGTAGAACTGCATAACACACAACCATAACTCAGCCTTGTTTTCTTTTTTCTTACCCAATCCCCTTGTTATCTAACTATTGAAGTAATGTATTTAAATTTATTAAATACACAACATTCAGGAGAAACTCATTTGAACATTAGCAACTTGCCTTAAGAATTATTTGCATCTTTAGTTAATGCCTTTTACAACATAACATATACTTAAGGACAAAAGTTCTGTCTGGTTCAAAATTGTCTTACTTAATTTTAATTGTACGTTACTTTTATTTTTTTATTTGCAAATCTATATTTTGAGACTACTTGCTACATCATAAGGTATTAAGAATTCTGTAAAAAAACTTTCAATCAACCGTGACGGCATAAACCATGAATTTCACATTTGTCTAAATTTTATGTACATGAAGCTTATAATCACAAAAATTTCAAGTGATTTCTGTTACCAGTGGATAGTCCTATCGAAAGACGTAAACAATTGGATAAATACCCAACGTATGTTATTATTACAAAGCTTTCAAGATAGCAAAATCTTCGCGTTTTATGTTGACTGGAGGTCAGTGATTCTACAACACATGTTGCACGTGCATTAAACGTACAAGGGCATTCTATTCGATGTCACGAAAAATTGCAAATGTGTAAATTTATTCGAAAATGATGATGTTCTTATGCTTTTCCAATTATGAATAAAATATCCAATTTCAGTTTTTGTGTTACTTTAATTATACCGGACAGGACTTTTGTCCTTAGTATCCTGTCAGTTCTTACAGGATCATTCTCTTTATTGGATTACAGTAGACAGTTAACTGGGACATACACTGTTTACTGGGACATACACTTACTTTTGCAGGATGCACTTATCACCTTGCTATGTTTCTGTGATAACAATTATATGATTTAGGATTGTTTATAAATCACTGCTGACTTTATATGTACAGTGTATATTATAAACTTGGTTTAAATGTTTTAAGTAAACAATACTTAATTGAAAATAATTATTATCAAATGATTTGTTGATCTGGAACAACTGCTTCTATTTATGAAATTTGTAATAAAAAGATACGTCGGTCTGGTTTTTGTTGCTCTTCTTTATGTTCATGAAATTTTCAAAAGAAAACTTTGCTATGTAACAAAGTAAGCAACTTCCCAATTTATATTCAACAATTTACACAATGTCAATGTAGAAACCTTGAAACACACCCAGTGTATGGCTAACTTCATTCACTTTTGTTATTATAACTTAAACTAGATGCCCATGTGCAACATGTCGAGCCAGCCATATGTCAAAAGGGCTAACTCCTTACCAAGTAGAGATGGGTCAAAATACACCTAAATATTGGATGTAACATGCATGTTGTACCACAGAAAAGTAGTCTTGATTTTTCTCTACGGCCAGTAATAAGAAAGTTACAATATAAGCTATTTATAGTAACAACAAAGGGAAGTAATTCTAAAAACAAGGGTATGGTGGTGAACATTCGTTCAAAGTAACATCAAAATCCCTCCATGCATGAAGAAGAAATGCTCCAGACAAAGATATTCTTGACTGAACTTTAACCTCTAAGTGTGACCTTGACCTAGGAACCTGGTTCTTGTGCATGACACTCCGTCTCATGATGGTGAACATTTATGCCAAGTTAAATTAAAATCGCTCCATGCATGAAAAAGATATGCTACAGACAAAGTCATTCTTGAATTTGACCTTGAACCTCCAAGTCTGACCTTGACCTTAGACCTAAGGACCTGGTTCTTGTGCACGACACTCCGTCTTATGATGGTGAACATTTGTGCCCAGTAACATCAAAATCCTTCCATGCATGAAAAAGATATGGTCCGGACAAAATCGGACACACGGACGCACGCACATACACCGAACCGCCAAAAGTGACAACTATATCGAGCTCACCGCAAGCGGGCTCCACAAAAATGCCATACCGTCATAAAATATGCAAGTCATTTTCACAGTTATTCATACTGTAAATTGCAATGGTAATCAAAACACTTCATGAACCAAGTAACAGCAAAGGTAGTGGCAAATTAAAGCTCCACAATGTTGGGGGCAATGCGACGGATTATAAGAAATATCTATATTGCACAATACACTTAAACGCTGATAACTCAAAGTCTTACCAGCCGAGTCAAATGCTCGAGTCATCATAAGGTCTCAAGTTATCCAAATTCCAGGAATTTAAAAGGAAATATCTCCTACTTCAAGTCTTTTTAATCAACTGTGTAGGAAATTTGGCCAAGACCAATGAGGTGTCTATGGTTATCCCAGGTCCTCAAGCTAACAAAGTTTTACTGTACATGATTTCCACGATATACATAAACGGATATAATTAAAATTTAAGGGCAATAACTCCAGGGTGTCGTAAATGATGGACTAAAACTATATTTATCAACATATTAAATTAAAATAACCTTTTGTCCAAACTTAACAGCTGTGTCTTGTAAAGATTTCTGGTGTTTGTCCTTGTCAAATTTATATTTAAATTCAGATCATTAAGGAAATTCAGAAAAGAACTGCATAAAATCTTATTAAAGAATCAAAATGTTGAAGTTGAAAAGAATATTTGCTAAAATCCCCTTAACACATTTCAGTCATTGCAGCATTGTTGCATCAAGTAAACAGCGTATAGTTTATTATAGTGACATATTACTGCAACACGTTAGTTAACAGACTTTCGTGTAAATTATTTAGATACCTTAGTACATAATATCTGTGATTTTTTTTTTTTAAATTTTGTCTGTCTAATCTCCTTTCTCCACCCTCTCACTTTTTCCTCCCCCTCTCTGCAACCTCCGCCTGCCCTAGTCATCCACCATCTGTTCTCACGTACTCTTTGTCAAACATTGCTGTATATTCTCTTTCTACTGTGATTTTTCACCTTTCACCTGCTTTTCATCGCATTTCAATTATTACTTGTTCGTTTTTTCCCTTTGTGCGCTTATTGTCATGGGATAGATTTTTCCCATGGTACTCAACGGTACTCTTTCACAATTTACTAAGCTATTACTGGGCTATTTCTCAGCTACTATGCCACTGTATTCTCCGGACACGCCAGTTTTTGCCCTTAGAATTTCCGTTTACCAGCATTCCTACTTTGGACTTTGTCACAAGTTAGCAGAGACTTACTTGGTACTAATAGAGAAACTTTGAAATTAGACGAGGCAGTTTTTGTGGAAAGATGATGAGAAATGACCAATGATAGATGAGAATTAAATTAAATGAAGTTGAGAGTCCAACTTCCAGCGAGGTTTGAACCCATGACCTTCTGCTCTTGCATCAAGTGAACTAACCACTAAGCTAGAGGACTCTAACTTTCTCAGGTTAGATAAATATTGTAACACAAATTGTGTTCTTCCAGCTCACATCTGCCACTACTTATCTCAGATAATTAAGTGACTAACTTATTAAGATCTTTAAATATGGCGGATAAATAGATATAACACCAAACGTTTTTGTGATATTCACTTATTAAGTGGTTAACGTGAAAATATTTTGTGTTATTAAATATGGCGGATAAGTAGATAATGCAACATATTTTTGTGTTACCTACTTGATAAACAGCAATGCGAAATCATAACAAGTTAGTCACTTCATTATCTGAAATAAGCAGATAAGTAGTGGCAGGTGTGAGCTGGAAGGACACAATTTGTGTTATGATATTTATCTGACCTGGAAATGTTTTGTGAAAATATAACATAAATATCACAGATATTAAGGAGGTATCTCGATAACACAAGTCAGTTAACTAACATGTGGCAGTAAAATGCCACTGGTACCATAGTTTATGCACATTTGTTAATCTTGAGTGATATTTTGACACTTGGATATACATGAACTGGTTAGTTGCATGGTAATTAGCTGCAGGTAAACTCTAGTACATTTTATTTACAATTGAAAGCCAAATGAAATGGATAAACCATGTTTTATACACCTGTTTCAAGAGACGGGACTCACAATATGACTATCTACTAGGTGGCTTCCACTAAATTTTGTCTGCTCTCTCACTTGAATATTAGCTGCTATGTGTGGGAAAACTGAACTGATCAAGCTATTGTACAATCAATATTTGTTGAGGAAAGCATTTTACTACAAGAGACCGGGAAGGGCCAGTTTTAGAATAATTGGTTGTAGCAAAATTGGGTTTCCCACATGGTGGCTAAATTTCAATATAGATCATCCACAGGTTGCAGGCAACCGTCTGAGCAAGTTTTTACGTTCAAGTGCAAGTTCAAGGTTTTACGATAACTGGCTGTAGCATGGTTGGTTTTCACACAGCACAGTTCAATTTCTTTACATATCATCTACATGTTGCAGGCAACCTTCTGAGCAAGTTTCATGACTGTTAAATGAAAATTGTAACCTGTAGTTAACAGAAAGATGGACAACACACCATGGCACGAAAATGAAAACAAAACAGTCATAATTTTATTTCTCTTTAACAAGCAACACTAAAATAATACAAAGAAAATTAAAACAAGTGCATGACTTAATTTCAAGTAAAAATTGCCATTTAAGTAACAAGCTATACATGTACATCACAGTGTAGGATATAACATTCAAACTCATTCAACAATGCATAACAGGGTAGGATCTCATTCAGTATGTGTTCAGCAAAAAAAATGTAAAGTTATAAAAATATCACAGATAAACAATCGCAGATAAACACAGTTACTGACAGGCAAAACATACAGAAATTTACATGATATAAAGTAGACAAATAAACTATATCAAAACTCCTTATAATAATGATACTTTCAATATTTTCTATTCATTTTTTGTCTTTCTGTGTTTACAATGATTTCTAGTGTATAAAGAGTAGTTCAACAAAGAACAAAGTTATAAGGAAGGACAATCAGAAATTCCAGTGTTTAAACCTTAATCCCAGAGCTTTGATCGATTCCCGGCAAGAAGCAGGATGAGGAACTTGATAATCAGCAAACAGTTGACAACTTACATCAATGAGGTCAAACAATGTAAGAAAAAGCAAGTTGATGGTAACTTCCAAGCAGGAAACAGCAAGTTGATGGTAACTTCCAAGCAGGAAACAGCTAGTTGATGGTAACTTACAAACAGGAAACAGGGTGTGCCACCTAACAAAATGCAACTACATTTGACACATGAAACAGGCGGTTCTACCTTTTCTAACATGACCATCACTGTTGTCTGTATGGACAAAGATGAAAGGAAAATTAAAAGCCTGTCACTAGATTATGACAACTAAAATTAAAAAACAAACAGGTCAAAACAGCACTTGCCTTAATATGAATAATTACATTGACCAGTAACACACAACTTGATGCTTATGCACAACTACAAAATATTTCAAACAAGTGCTCAAGCGTTTATCTGTATCTTTAAACACCTTAATTACAAACTAATTAATACTGCCAAAGCAATGACACCATTTGACAAAGAACACATTCTACCAACTCATGCCTGTTTCAAGTTTAGACTAGATAGGACAGAATCTAACATAACATTAACAAATCATGTCTTGATTTAACTCTCTGCTTATAACAGAACACAATACTGATACACTCTATGATAAATATTATATAAAAAATAACTTTAAATATCACAGTCAAATTTAAGTACTTTGCTCTTTTCTTGCCATACATGTATATTATGGTTGCAATCCAAATAAAAATATCTTATTAGATAAAATAACTACAGGCATGTCAACTATATAATCTGTCCATACATTCAAGGGCTGTAACTTATACCAAAGCTTTACATACAGTCTAAACACATTTAAAGCAGTATCAACTTGGTTTCCTCATCACCATCCTGATAGGACCTTAACTACATTGAAACAAAATGGGTCATGATTTGAAAAACAGGATATATTATCGATCACATGAACAATTTCATACCAAATTTTGACAAAATCCAAGCATGAGTTTTGAATGGCCGACTTATCAACCAAAATAAATTAATAAACTTGTAAATTAATGAGACAAATGATAAGACTGGACATTACAATAATGTTTGTACTAAGTTTCAAGAAAGTAAGTCCAGCAGTTCTGTGAAGCAAAAGTCAAGGTTCAATTTCATACCAAATTTTGACTGTATGGTTTGCTGTGATAAACAGAAGCAATAAGAGAATGTATTCTATTGCCGACACCCTATAACATAAGCAGATATTCTTGTTTGAACATAAAGTATTATAAAAGAGACTTAAAGAAAGTCAGGTAATTTGTGGACCATTTTTTCAATTAGTTTTGGCATTTTGAAAGGAAATGCTCTTTAACAGTTCATTCTACAGTAAAATCAAACTTTACAAAATTAATCACCAATGAATGCGTATCCAAAGATGCTGGGTCAGATTTTAAATCATACTTGAACTTTAATACAAAAATGGTAGAAATACCATCATACTTTAACATTAATTGATATAAAACATTACAATCCCTAGTAAAAATTTAATTAAAATCTTAAATGACAAATTGTATTTGTCTTGAATTTGCTTTTACATTATTATGTCAGGTCATATTAAAGTATGTTTATCTACATGCATATTGCTATGTGCTGTTGCACTCAATTTCATGCTTCAAAAACAATATGCAGGGCAAATCTTCTTTTCTTCATGTCATTAGACATAACTTTAAATGACACCAAAGCACTTCAAAAATGTATGGGCTGGTTAATTGGTTAAAAACAAGCTAAATTAAAGATAATAACTATAAGATTTTCAGATATTAATTTCTTACTAAATTATTTTTTCACCAGATGTATTTAGCACTATCTCATTTTTTATCTTGCGTTTCCAAAGTTCAAATTGAACCTAATATAAGCACTATTTCACCTGTTTTGTATTGCCTCAAATTGAACCAATCAGGTGTCTGTTCACTTTTCTTCCCAGCTATTGCATGATACACCAAGTATCCTATATTGCAACAGTATCTCAATCTGTCAGCAGCATTTACCCATAATTCCAGATTGCTCAAGCATAATTATATACATGATTACAATTCGCCATTAAACTCTCAGACACTATGTCAAATTCCTCCTGTATCGTCCCCTGAAAAAGAAAAATTTAAACACTAAAATTGGGAACATATTCATCATTCCAAGTCAAAGCAGATTTAAGACATAAAATGTCTTGTTTTTACTGCTTTTTAAACAGTGACGATTCATCTGACAATTATATCACATTAGCAGCATCAATTTCAAACTTAAAATAGCAAAACTTCATTTAGCACCATTGATATTAAAACTAACAAAATAAGTGTACAGCATTCTGCTAGTTTTGACTGGAAACAATTTTCTCCAAAAAAAAAAAAAACCAAAAAAAACCACAAAACCCCCCCCACAAAAAAAAAACCCCCCCCCCCCCCCCCCCCCCCCCCCGCCCGGCGCGCCCCCCCCCCCCCCTTTTATTATACCATAAGTGTTTGAAATTTGAGCTAAGTATTACCAGTAATCTTTAAGCCCTAAAGTGAGTAAATTAATTTTCTTACTTTCCATCAGGTCATGACAGGTACCATTAACCATATCCTTATTCAAACCTTTTTCCCCCCCCCCCCCCCCCCCCCCCCCCCCCCCCCCCCCCCCCCCCCCCCCCCCCCCCCCACTTTCTCCTTTCCTTTTTTTTTTTTTTTTTCCCTTTTTTTTTTTTCCCCCCCCCCCCCCCCCCCCCCCCGCCCCTCCCACCCCCCCCCCCCCCCCCCCCCCCCTTTTTATTTTTCTCTTTATACTTTAAACTACCAAACCCCAACAAAAAAACCCCTTTTTTCCCTATATCATTCATTTTTTTATTTTTAATGTAAAAAGTATCTCTTCTTGGTCAAGGGTTGGTTGACACATGTTAGAGCATTCTACTGAACCTACTTTTTCAAAAAAGTTGATAGATAGTGAGTACCATCTCTTTCAATCAGTACAAATTTTTACAGTGTATTTTGAGAAACCGAAAGTAAGCAAGAGGGCCAAGATGGCACTATATCGCTCACCTGCTACTTATGGCAATATGTGACCAAACTTCAACTCTAAAATACATATAACTATATTTGACCTTGACAAGGCAAAACTTTTGACCAATTTACATGATGATTGGGTTGTAAATGTTGACTGTATGGCAAATACTAGGTTTTTAACCAGGTGACCTAGTTTTTGACCTCAAATTATCCATATTCATTCTCCACCTAAATTTCATCAAGACAATCATACTGACAAAGTTTCATGCAGCCTCTATTGCAAAAACATGGTTTTTCTATGATTTGAGCATAGATGACCCATGTTCAAATTCGACCTAAATTTCATCAAGGCAATCATACTGACAAAGTTTCATGAAGGTCCAATGAAACATGCAACCCCTGAAGCATACACTAGGGTTTTCTATGATTTTACCCTGTGACTTGACCTAGATTTTATCAGAACAATCATACTGACCAAGTTTCATGAAGGTCCAATGAAAAATGCAACCCCTGAAGCATACACTAGGGTTTTCTATGATTTTACCTTGTGACTTGACCTAGATTTTATCAGTACAATCATACTGACCAAGTTTCATGAAGGTCCAATGAAAAATGCAACCTCTATAGCATACACTAGGTTTTTCTATGATTTGAACCCATGACCTAGTTTTTGACCCTAGATGACCAATGTTCAAACTCGACCTAGATTTTATCAAGGTAATCATACTGACCAAGTTTCATGAAAATACAATGAAAAATGCAACCTCTATCGCATACACAAGGTTAAGTGTGGACAGACGACAGATGGCAGACGATGGACATTAGTCAATCACAATATTCGTGCTTAAGTCAGCTGAAACGTAAGTCACTACAAAAGGCCATGAATATGGAGAGGAAATTTACAGAGTGACCAATTTATACAGCCTACAAGTGACAAGCGCAACAGTAGATTACTGGTAGACAACTAACTGACTGTGGTTGAATTAATAGTTTCTGTCATGAGTACGAGGTTCAGATTGAAATATCCGTCACCGAGCGTAACTGTTTTGACGGGAACGAGGCTCAGCCGAGTTACTGTCGATGTGACAGATATTAACATCTGAGCCAAGTGTCTCATGATGGAAACATTTTCTTGCATACCGTCTTGCACTTTAAAGTAGATTTCTAAATGCAAACTTATCAAAATGATGAATTATCATGAAAAACAAACAATTTTCCGACGTTGTGTTTGGGAAATTGATGTCACTAAGTTTATAACATTATGTCATAAGTAATTCATGAGAGTCGTCTGGCATAGGAGGGGTACCAGACTGGTTTTTCTGGCATGGGCAAAATCACTAGAAATGCCGATCTGATATGCAAGAAAAGAATTTCTGATTTAAGTTCAAGGGCAACAACTCTTGCAAACATGACTGTGTTTTTCAGTGTTTAGTGCAAGTTTGGTTTGAATTGCTAAAGTATGAATCTCTGTTTTGCTCACAAGAAATGACTGAACATCATGAAGAGTGAATGGAGGACAGACAGATGGAGGATTTAAGACCAGACTTATCTCACATGAAAAAAATGGTAAAATTAAAGGCACTGGATGCAAAAAGTACTGAGAGATAATGTGTTTGTGCACAGGTGTTTTTTTTTATTTGTGTCAAACCAAACTTGCAGTTAAGTTGTATTACTCATAACAGGACTGTTGCGCATTTATGGGGCAATGCCCTTGGTAAGCCATTTAACGAAATGTGCCGCTTAGGTCATTAGAAAATGAATTTAACCTTCATGTGTAACAAATAGAACATGCTAGGTAATCAGCCAGAAAGACTTTTATACATCTATGCAAATAATCTTATAGAAATTTTAATGTGGTGATTTCCCCCAATATAAGATTAAGATTTAATAGTTTTACTTGAGACCAATGGTTATTGAGGGGATTATTTTAGCATTATGGAAAGACTGCTAAACCACTTTAAACATATCTGCATTTGGCACAGGTCAAAATATTAAGCAGCTTTTGTGTGAGCCCTTTGTAGGGATTAAACATGCTAAGTCTATTTGTATAACAATGAATGTTAAATTGAGGAGTTTATTAGAAACTAGCTGATGAGGTATTGCCATGCAATACATAGTTCTTTTGGAGCAATTTATAAAGGGGGTGTACACATTTATGGTATGGTAAAGGTAACACAGCCCTTGTGTGTACTGAACTGCAAAAATGCAAGAATGCTACTGAGCAAGTTTTGAACATTCCATTGGTCGCCATGGTTCATGAGAAAAGGCTGTTAAAATGTAATTCTAGTTTTAGTTACAGTTCCCTCTGTGTGCACTGGACTGGAACCATTTCCTGTTTTTAAAAGAAGACAATGCAAGGACGCTACTGAGCAAGTTTGATGACATTCAATCAACTGGTTCATGAAAAGAAAAATGTTATTCTATTTTTAGTTACAGCAGCCCCTGTGTGCATTTGAACGTAACTATGTCTATTTTTTGAAAGGGATCAATGCAACGTTGTTACACAGCAAGTTTGGTAAAAAGCTGACAGTCATGTATTTTCAGAGAAGAAGACGCTGAAAATGGATGCTGGATCACCCTCCAGTACTACCTGGTAAGAGATCATCCAGAGCTTTCCATTGAGAGGAGGGTAATAGCTAATCCAAAGCCTTCCATTGAGAGGAGGGTAATAGCTAATCCAAAGCCTTCCATTGAGAGGAGGGTAATAGCTAATCCAAAGCCTTCCACTGAGAGGAGGGTAATAGCTCATCCAGAGCCTTCCACTGAGAGGAGGGTAATAGCTCATTCAGAGCCTTCCACTGACAGGAGGATAATAGCTCATCCAGAGCCTTCCATTGACAGGAAGGTAATAGCTCATCCAGAGCCTTCCACTGAGAGGAGGGTAATAGCTCATCCAGAGCCTTCCATTGACAGGAAGTTAATAGCTAATCCAAAGCCTTCCATTGAGAGGAGGGTAATAGCTCATCCAGAGCCTTCCACTGAGAGGAGGGCAATAGCTCATTCAGAGCCTTCCACTGACAGGAGGATAATAGCTCATCCAGAGCCTTCCATTGACAGGAAGGTAATAGCTCATCCAGAGCCTTCCACTGAGAGAAGGGTAATAGCTATCCAGAGCCTTCCACTGACAGGAAGTTAATAGCTCATCCAGAGCCTTCCACTGACAAAAGGGTAATAGCTCATCCAGAGCCTTCCACTGAGAAGAAGGTAATAGCTCATTCAGAGCCTTCCACTGAGAGGAGGGTAATAGCTCATCCAGAGCCTTCCACTGAGAAGAAGGTAATAGCTCATCCAGAGCCTTCCACTGAGAGGAGGGTAATAGCTCATCCAGAGCCTTCCACTGAGAGGAGGGTAATAGCTCATCCAGAGCCTTCCACTGAGAGGAGGGTAATAGCTAATCTAAAGCCTTCCATTGAGAGGAGGGTAATAGCTAATCCAAAGCCTTCCATTGAGAGGAGGGTAATAGCTAATCCAAAGCCTTCCATTGAGAGGAGGGTAATAGCTCATCCAGAGCCTTCCACTGAGAGGAGGGTAATAGCTCATCCAGAGCCTTCCACTGAGAGGAGGGTAATAGCTCATCCAGAGCCTTCCACTGAGAGGAGGGTAATAGCTCATCCAGAGCCTTCCACTGAGAGGAGGGTAATAGCTAATCTAAAGCCTTCCATTGAGAGGAGGGTAATAGCTAATCCAAAGCCTTCCATTGAGAGGAGGGTAATAGCTAATCCAAAGCCTTCCATTGAGAGGAGGGTAATAGCTCATCCAGAGCCTTCCACTGAGAGGAGGGTAATAGCTCATCCAGAGCCTTCCACTGAGAGGAGGGTAATAGCTCATCCAGAGCCTTCCACTGAGAGGAGGGTAATAGCTCTTCCAGAGCCTTCCACTGAGAGGAGACAGAAGTTGATAGAAATTGTTATGAGTACTTCATTTCACAGAAATAATAGGAATAACGTTTTAAGGCCTTTACTTTGATTATGCCATCTAAAAATGATAAACCTGTTACAAAAGGGAAGCTACATGTCAAAATGCCCAGCAATAACTATCTGTACTGGTAAATCTGAACTAACTGTCACTGCAGCTGCATCTCGATTGATGGAGTTATACACCTTTTTAAAAAATTATTGTAGTGTCTTTTGTATAATTATAAATATAAGAAGACTGAATCAGCAATTAAAATTATCACAAACTTGTTTGACACTTTATGGGTCAAAGGGCATCAGGGAGTCTAACTCCATAGTAACAATAATTATGTTCAATTTTCATCAACAGCAAATGGGACAGAAAATTGTCTTGTTTGTTCAAGTGACAATGTTTACATATCTCACTGCCATTCAGAGTTCAGCATAAATGAAGGCTTAAAATTATGAACATGTTTTTATTTAACTAAGGTTTATCAAGCCGCACTCTATTTAGCTTGCAAATTAAACGAAACCACAGAAATGTTATCGGGGAAATCTGTAAACCTGATTAATTTATGAACACCCAAAAAATATGTCCTAGTAACCCAAATCTTAGACAATGGAAGACATAATAGGTATCCAGTCTTACATAAAAAGAAGGCTGCCAACTATTTATTCATTCAATATATATCTGACAATACATTCATGTTTCCAAATCATAACTGACAGTTATGTAGATCATTTATACCACCTGTATTCTATATGACAATACAGGTGTCATATATAGTCTTGACACAGAATTTTTCACCAGTCATTCCTCTATAATACAACTTTAATAACAGTTATTCATTAAACAATTAAGTTTATCAACACCTGGTTTAAAAAATTCCCCGTTAAGTAATATATGAAAATAACCGCTTTTGTGGTACAATGGTTTTTGTAGTCCAGATTTTTCTTTTGTATAAGATTTAACAAAATGACCCGAAAGACTTGCATGTATGTTCTGCATGAACCAAATGAGGCGAAAGACTTGCATGTATGTTCTGCATGAATCAAATGAGGAGGAAGACTTGCATGCATGTACTACATGAACTAGGTGTGAAAACATTTGAAGGCAGCTGAGTACAGGGAAAGCTGATAATCTTAACAGTGTTAAACAACTTTAAGCAGGTCTGTGTCCAAAGTCAAATTTTTAAATAATTTTGATAAATGCCATTCTTTCAGCAAATTGTGAGTTAAATGATGTTATATCAGTACTGTTGTACTTGAAAATGTCAACACCACGGTCTTTATTACAAGGTGACTTTTTGCATTGTCCTTTATCATTACCGGTACTTAACTGTTTAAACAAATGAATTCCTCTATTAAAGACAATGTGAACTTAGCCAGTTCAATAATGGTCCACTGAATAGATAGGCACAAATCATATATCAGATAATCTCTAACTGTTATACATTGTATATGATACATGTACATTGAACATTTTGTTGTGGTTTTACTTTATGGTTAAATAGCGATTAAATTCAACACTTTACATACTAATACAATAATTACGTTACATAACATTTCACACATATATCAATATTGTTCAAAATGATATACATGTGAACATGGGGCTATTCTTTGACATATGGATGTCATATCATAATATACAAGTGCCATTTAAGGAATGATTATGCTACTGATTAGTGCTGTAAGTTACAATATGCCAATGCACCAGTTTATTGCAGTACAAGAAAGACATTGTTGCATTGTGGCTCAATTTTCATTGTACCATTTCTTTACAGTTACTAGACTAAACTCTTATCAATTTCCTGTCAAAACAAAGATAGTAATTGTAAAATATGAAATATGATTATAAAATTTCTAATGCTGATGACTGTTTGTGTCGGACAATCTACTTTGTATCCTTATATTGAGTATAAAACTTATTAAGTCAAGTTACCAACATTCATAGCAACACTACCAGTGACTCTTAAAATGGTCAGTTATAATGTACCGGTAGTTTTAATTAATAAATGGCATATTTTGTTTTAGGAAAAGAGAATAATTAAAGTTTAAACAAACAAAGTGCAATACAAGAAGCCTGTGTATTGCAATAAATTGCAGTAGGGTTTTTGGCATATTGTGCGCAGCCCTACTACCCGAATGGTATTTCATAAGAAGTGGGAGCACATTCTAAGGTCTAAGGAATGATTTCAAGACCATTTCAGAGAATTTTGACACAGTTTTCTGACAAAAGTATTTTGATAGTTTACAATTATGAAAAATATTATTATTATTATAAAGACATTTTCCTCCCATTTAATTTAATCAGACTTTTGTTTGTTTACCTACATACTGTGTCTTTTTAACTGTGTCGCCTACTGCCCTGCTTTTTTCATATTAACTGATCAAAATATTTTCAAAGTTTGTTCAGGACAAATATTTTCACATAAGCTACATTAAGGAATCAATAGATTCTTTTAAGGACTATTTCTGTTTAATAAATGCCACTGACAACATACTGAATGACCCTGTAGACACTGAGACATGTCATGTGAAAAGACCTTATGTAATCACTATTTAAATCGAAACTTTCATATCAAAATTAAATACAAACACAAAACACCTTGCACATTTTAACACGATTAACATTTCACAAAGATTTCTTTATACACTGTCCATAAAATGAAAATAAATTAATAAAAAGGCTTTTACACTGAAAAGCAATCTTGTGTACATTTATCTATAAAATGTAGTGATTTGTATCTATCAATACTTTTCCCTACTTTTCAAACGGAGCAGGTTTCTTGTATTCTTAAGAAAATGCTACCTGCTTGAATCAGATTAAGGAAAAAAGGATTGTGTTTTATTCCTGCATTTGGTCACAATCCAAAAACTTTGTTAATATCTTAGTTGTGAAAATTATTTGACAAATTATATTGAAAAGGTGATGGTCTAGACATTTGATTTTTGCAATCTATCCTAAACTACTAATTAAACAAGATGGTCAAGATGGCCATATATCGCTCACCTGGCTACAATACAAGTTCAACAATTGCATCACAGAAAGGGTCAATTCTGACCTGAGGGTGTCGTGCTAAATATCTAAGCTTTAGGCCTTGTGGTTTTGGTGAAAGAGATTTTTAAAGTTTTTCCAATATAAGCCTATTTAGTCTCTATAGGTATAACTGAGAGAGGTTTTACAGTACTTGGAAATAACAAATTGCTGTTTTCAAGTGCAAGCTGACTCGCTAACGAGAACTTTGCCTTCAAAATTGAATCAATCAGCGATCATGTAGTAAAAATCAAACTGAAATAGGTTCAAATTCTAAATCCGACTTCAAAAAGAAAACAGAAAATGTTTGCACTTGGTATTAAAGTGGTTAAACTGGTAATAAAGTTTGCTTTGAGATACAGTAAGTGTTTGATATTGTCCACTTAAGTACACTACAACATTCTTATTATGTTCATTAAATCCTTACATTCTCTGCTGGGGACAAAGGACATGATAGTTGTATCAAAGTGACTCTGCAAGTTTTGGAAGATATTTCTCAGTGAAGAAGTTTTTTATCTGTTCGTAAGGCTTATATTATGATGGGTAAGGACACTTTGACTGAAGACGGATTATGATCCATCAAATGTAGAACTCAACAACAAGTAATCACTTCCTCATAGGAATTTAAGACTGTATTTCAAATTCTAAAGTCCTACAAACATCAAGATATTTTAGACAGTAGCACCCTAGCCTCAATTACTGTTTTAATGCTGTTTAAAACAATTAACAACAGAAATTTGAAAGAACTGAGTATTCTAATCTAAGCACGTATCAACATACTTTCTATAACAAAACACTGTTTAATGTTTTTGAGAGTTGTTAAAATGTTTTGGAAAGCTCTAAATAAACCAGGAAACATGAATTAGCATTGTATAACAATTTGTAGTAATAAGTAAATAATGTTAAAGTTTCAAGATTGTGGACTTGATCTAAGACTACTCTATTGACTGCACACTTAGTACATACAGTCATACACTATAAGTTTTCAGTATTAAAGTGATATTACCATTCAAAATGACCATCATAATTTTAAATAAAATATTAATCAATGATTTATTCTCCAACAATAATAAACATTGCCATAGTCATAACCCAAAAATAACAATCTGTATATAACAGTTTCATTCACATGTATAGAGAAAATCTGTAAAAATCTTTTTTGAATATCCTAGTCAAAATTAAAAAGTTCATCCTTTTGGTTATGTTTATCTTAATTTGCAATAGTCAATAACAGAAATACATTTTTTTTTGTAACTTGGTAAAACTTCTTTCTTGTATGTTTTTAAAACAGCCACTGTGTTTTGAGCATCATTCTTAACTATAAACCAATGTGACCATTTTGAAGGGTAAAAATATAACTTTAAAACATAAGAATCATTACCAAACACAGTCATGTACATATTCTAGCCATTGGAAGCAAAAAGGATTTTGCGTTTTTATACTTTAATTTTTCCACTGTACATCATATGAAAACGTGCATGACAACCTTAAAATTACTTTATATTACTGAAGTTTCCTTATGTAACTTATATAATATAAAAATCTATAATACCTGACTATTTATCTCATAGCTCTTCTGGCTGTGGTTTAAGTGGAGCCCAGAGTCTTTCAGCATCTAGTGCAGATCCGTATGGAAGCAACCCTCCAACTTTCCCATCATCTGAAGCCTTTTCTACCTCTATTTTCAAATCTTTTATGAGTTTTTGAGCTTCTTTAATAACAACATGTGGATCAAGTGTCGAGTGGGCAGCTTTATAGGTTCCTTCATTGAAAGGAAAGACTAGAAAGAACTCGCCAACCTTAGGTGGTGGACCTTTAGGTTTCTGTTGCATGTGTACTGATTTCAATTTCTGTCGGAATTTCTGACTATTGGTTGTCTTCTTTGACATTCCAGTAAGTCCTAGGTTAATTGTCTCTTTATCCCGAACTGTTTTTGATAACATGGACATGCTTGAAGCCACCCCTTGAGCTCGATGTTTCTGACTGAACTCTTGCTCACTTCTTGTTGTGACATTACCAAACCTAGAACCTGATCGTGCAATGAAATTTCTTGATGGTGTTCGGTCAAAATTCTTACTTTTAGTCATGCTTCTCTCAATTTGTGGCACATTGACTCTAGATCGGCTCCTAAAACTGACTATATTATTTACAGGTGTTACACCTCTGTTTGACACTTTTCTTAAAGATTTTGAATTTTCAGTAGGTCTCAGTGATTTTATCTGAAAAGATTCACTTTCTCTTGGTGTTTCTGACAACACTTCTGCTTGCAGAGTATAACTTTTTCTCCTGTGACTCAATATTTTGCTTTTACTATTTGAACTGCTGACTGTCACTTTGTCTGAATTATCTGAAAAACTAGAATAAGCACTATCTGAATTCCCAAAACTTTTTAACGACATTTTGTCTCCTCGCTGATTTAGAGATTGCATTGAATCAGCTTTCTTAACAATAGAAGACATTGTCCCACTTCTTTCAAATGACCCATATTTTTCCAGACTTGGTTGGTTCATGGAACCTACAGTTGGAGCTGGTGTATATCTTCCTCCCAAGTACAGAGCATATATATCTGCCTCAATAAAGTCACTTTTGGCACTAGATCTACCTGAGTTAGCGTCACTTTCACCCTTCTCGTCATCCGATGGATTCACAAGCGGTAATCCGTAACACATTTTCTCTTCACTGATCTTCTGGATGGAAGGATTGTCCTGCTGAATGAAAGACAAGGTGTGCTCTATCACAGGAGAATCAATGTTTCTTAGAACAGTCGACATTGTCGAGTTTATTCGTTGTATTCCACCACGTTGGCTGAGTCTGCTGGACGAGGTAGTTCTGTCAATAGGTTCTGGTTTATTCCTATTGGCTGACATTCTGTCCCTGCTTGTTATACGACCAGTGTTGATCACCTTATCACAACCTCTATCACCATCATTGTCCTTGAAGTTCAACATGTCTATCAGGTCATGTAACATGGGTTTCTTCACAAGAACATCAGTCTGGCAGTCTGTGCCCACAGCTGGACTAAAATTCACCTCAAGAAGCCAAGGTTTTAAATTATTGTCTATCAGAATATCAAATCCATACAACTCATAGCAGTTCTTTTCTTTTGGCACTTGTGGTGCTTGTATAAGTAAGGTCAAAATGATAATATTTGTCACCCTTGCCCATAAAAGCGGATGATCAAGACTGTTCTGATGAAGATAGTAGCGTAACTGCGTGAGTGTCCATTTACATCCAGGACCGATTCTTTCCTTGTCTGTTGTATAAGAAGGGCTATGTTTATTGATAGAAGTGTTAGTCAAATGTGCAAAAATATTGTTGAGATTTGACATGTCATACTTCTCTGTACTAAATCTAACAATTCCTTCTTGAAATATATATACTGTCAAAGGATGGAAAGAAGGGACTGCTACATACAGTCGAATATCAAATTTGTAGCCTCCTATCAACAAAGGGTTGGAAATGTACTGTTGCACCACAGCGTTGCAGTCGTACTGTAACTCAGAAATATCCTTGAACATAAATATACCCCGGCCACGTGACATATCAGCTGGTTTACATATCCATGCAAAAGTTTTAGGATCTGTTTTCGCTTTGAGCTTTCCATATTCTGCAACATATCTTGTGTAATCATTTGGTAAATTAAAAGACAGAGGACTAAAATTATACATTGCAGATCCATGCACACCTTTCATACGCTTCAAGTTCCGAACCAGACAATCTTTCTTTGTAATTCCTGTAGACTTTGGATAGTGATTGAGCCTCTGCCATGGCAACAGGTTGTCATAGTCGCACAGTCGAAACCTAGAGGTTCTCCACCACAGGTTCCAATCAGACTCCTCCTGCTCATCCTCGTCATACTCGATCCATCCACGTTCAAGAAACACTTGACGCACAAGTTCTGGTCCCTGACCATGATCGTTCACCCGGAAAACAAGGGGTTTCCTCTGTACTCCATTGGACATTCTCCAGTTGCAAGGAGGTGCAAGTTAAACTGAATCATATTTCAGGCAGACTACATACCAAGAATTGCTCATTCTTCTCTGAAAAGTAAATTCAAACAGAGTTGTAAATTCTGTGTTTTCATGTAAATTTTTCTGTCTCTAAAACAGACTTGCTATTTCATTTTTTCCAACCAATTTTATAAAAAAAAAGAGTACGTGGGAAAAACTGACTGCTGCTAAAATAAACAGTGAGCTGCTTTTTAATTGACAGAACTGTACTTGACAATCTCACTGTTGGCCAGTGAAAACATGTTACAGTAGTTAAATCACTAGTGCTTGGCAAAACAGAATGTGTCTTAATATAAAGAAATTCCAGAGCCATCATACTTAATTAATAGTATTTTAACTAGAGAACTAAACAACATGTTACAGTAGTTAAATCACTAGTGCTTGGCAAACCAGAATGTGTCTTAATATAAAGAAATTCCAGAGCCAACATACTTAATTAATACTATTTTAACTAGAGAACAAACTCCAGGGTTCAACATCAATACAGACCTGTGGTCCTGTGGCCTGTAAAAATTGGGAAGGGGCAATAAATTTTCAAAAGTCAACTGTTCCTTCAGGACAGTATAAAGCAGGTCTCAGGCAAACCAAAAACTTGCCAGTCCAGACTGATTTGCAACTTGCAAGACATATTTCCCTGACAAAGTTAAAACAAATTGGTCCAAAAGATTTTTCTTAAATTTCATTAAACTGGCTGAATGTCAAAATTTAAGAAATATTGATTGTGTGTCTGTGCATTCGCATCTAACAAGTATCCAGAGTTAACGTGTCAAAATGGCCTGTTTATTTTCAGCATGGACAGTGAATTTCAAAAGTTGGTCCACGTAGTGTTGATCCCTTGCGAAGATGCCATTCATATGAGCTAACTGAGCTAAGCTGTTTCATATACCTTGAAATAAAATGAAAGTGTTAAAAAGAAACTTAAAATTAACAAAAATAGCAAACATTTTTAATATGATGCAGTCTGTTCAAACACATCAATGTTTAAAAATTCCATAATTTCATGATTTTAACTGTTGTTGAAAATATTTATAGCTGATAAGGAGAAAGAAAATACATCAAAGATCCCCCACATGCTCCTCTCTGTATCATTATACACATTAATTAAATTTTATTACAAATTTCAAAAAAAAAATATCACAAATTCCAAAGTTTGAAAAAAAAAATATCAACTAGATAAATGGGTACTGCAAAACTACAGTTCATTACATGAAAGTTTTTTTTTTAAATTGTAAAAATGAAAAGAAGAAGAAATGTCACAAGGCAAAACTTATCTATGGAGATAAATCATTCTATACTAAAAGCAAATTTAACATTCTCATTTGGTATAGATATCTAGAAGTGATGCTCTCTAAAACAAAGTTCAAGAATGGTGGTGTTAAGTGATATTATAATAAAAATAAATTTAGGAACAGTTGGAATTGTACAAACATACTTGACTGAACAATGCATACAGGAAGCCGTTTTTTGTTGTGTTTCCATTATAAGTGAAACATTGTGATTTGAAAATGCGTTCTACTGCTTTATATTGCAGTAACTTCACTTGGTAAGCTAGTGCATGTTGAACTTGCAGAAATCGTCCGACAATGAGTTTGATTTTGCATTGCTAGTTTGACAAATAGCTGAAATGAATGTTAATTTACATATTGTTTGCATAGCATAGAAATATGCTAATATTGTGCTGGAAGCATTGGGGCGAACTTATCATGTGACCATACCAAAGCCGCAGATGTCGGAGAGTTACTGTAGCGTAGCGTGACGTAGTTACAGGTGCGTGGAGTGTTTTATTAATCAAATACCATCACATTAATTTGCTTACACTGTTTTATTTTGTACTTCAATAAAATATTTATAAAGATGTGCCCTAGAAGGAACTTTTGGAATGCTATAACTTCTAATCTGCATTTATTTTATACATGTATTCAAAAATTGTTTAACATAATATGCATCAACACCCTTTACTGTCTTTAATACTGAACAAGAACTATCTTTAAACATGAGGGCCAAGATGGCCCTATATAGCTAACCTGAGACCTACTTATGACCTACTTATGACCATAATGTCCCAAACTTCAACCCTAAACTATATCAGAAACACAAACAGTCTGTTTGACCTTGACAAGGCAAACTTTATGACCAATTTATATGATTGGCTACAAAATGTGACTTCTTGACTACAACCAAGATTTTCCTTGGAACTGATCTGGTGAACTAGTTTTTGATACTAGGTGATCAACACAAACATTCTAACCAATTTTCATGATGATTGGTTTGTCAATGTCACCTTTATGGCACACACAAGATTTTTAACCGGATGACTTAGTTTTTTGACCTCAGACCCATATTCAAACTCAACCTAAATTTCATTAAGACAATCATACTGACCACGTTTCATGAAGATCATATGAAAAATGCAACCTATACTGCTTACACACAGTTTTCCTATCATTTGACCCTGTGACCTAGTTTTTGACCCCTATGCTCTATATGCAAGCTCAATCTAGAAATTCTAGGCTCGACCTAGATTTCATCAAGGCAATTATACTGAATAAGTTTCATGAAGATCAAATGAAAAATGCAACCTCTATTCAATACACAAGGTTTTTTATTATTGACCATATGTGACCTTGTTTTTGAACACAGATAACCCTTATTCGATCTCAACCTAGATTTCATTAAGGCAGTCATTCTGACCAAGTTTCATGAAGATCCAGGTAAAATAGCCTCTATTGCATACAAAAGGTTAAGTGCGGACAGACATGGCGTATGTCACTCCTTTTCTTTTTTCAGTCTACCGGGTACTTCCGTGGTAAAATATGAAAGTGAAGATCCCGGCAAAATAAGATCACATTTTGTTAGCTTTGTTCTTAGATAAAAAGACAAAATAAAGCCGGAAAAAGCATAATCCTGACATCAAGCTCCTATGCAACCACATAGCCTGGTGATGACAGTGATTTTAATTATTTTCTTCTATTTTAAACAAAAAGAGCTGTCAGTCTATTGTGCTTTTACAAAAAGTATGAATTTAAGCACTTAAAAAGCCTTTTACAGCATGCCTACCGGTGTTTTAAATAAAGCATCGTGTTGAACTTGAAGGTTTTTCTCTTTTCTTCCACTGTGACACTATAAAATCTAACACAAATTCAGAAATAAATAATTAAGTAGCTTATTTTTTCCAAGAGATGCACTCAATCATAAGATTGTAGTTCCGATTAAAACGAATTCTTGCTGTCTGCTCTAATCCAGTTTCACTTTCGGCTGAACGGACGAAAAGTGTTTACATCACGTGACTTAGCGACAACCAATGAAAAAGCAAAATCTAACACGGACCTTGTGGAAAAAGCACACATTGTGAAAATTGATTAAACACCTCTCTTTAAGGCAAACTAATACTAAATATCTCCAAAAAGACACATTTTCGTTGTCTGACATGTATAACAACACATTTTGGTGCCAAAAGTGGGAGATAATTTACTTGCCTGAATACAAGGAAAAGAAGTAAGTTTATAGCTAGAAACTGTAGCATTTAAAACTATGTCATTCACAAAATACAGTTTACTTTTAAAAAATACAAAGTTGCAAGAAACACTGCACTATATGAACTTAGAAGGTCAAAGTATGAATTTGAAAAGAACATTGCAAAAAACATAAAAGAACAACCAAAAAGATTCTGGAAATATGTTAGACACAATTCTAAAACCAGTGTATCAGTATGCAACCTCAAAAGGCAAGATGACACTGTCACCAAAAATGATCAAGAAATTGCAGAAACCTTAAATCAACACTTCCTTTCAGTCTTCACAAATGAAGATATAAGGGATATTCCAGAAATGCTTCCTAGAACTAACGTAATCTTAGAAACAATTGAAATTACAGAAGGAAAATTAATGAAAATTCTTGAAACAGTTGAGGCATCAAAGGCTCAAGGTCCAGACCAAATTCATCCCAGAATAATAAAAGAATGCAAATGCAGTCTAGTTAAGCCACTAACTATAATATTTAAGAAATCAATACAACAAGGGAAGTTACCTGACCAATGGAAAATGGCAAATGTTACTGCCATATATAAGGCAGGGACAAAATCAAAGGCTGAAAATTACAGGCCAATAAGCCTGACCTCTGTCTGTTGTAGGGTAATGGAAAGAGTTGTCAAACAAGAAATTGTTGAACATCTTGAAAATAATGACCTCCTTTCCATTCACCAACATGGTTTTAGAAAAAATAGGTCATGCACAACTCAACTTTTAGACTGTCTAGATAATTGGACAGACATAATAGACAATGGTAGTGAAATAGATATCATCTATTTGGACTTTAAAGCAGCTTTTGACAAAGTGGCACATGAAAGGTTATTGAAAAAAGTCTGGGCCTATGGAATAAGGGGGCAACTGTTAGAATGGACAAGGGATTTTTTGCATGGGAGAACTCAGAGAGTAGTGGTTAATGGGAAAACATCAAACTGGGGGGTGGTAAAAAGTGGTGTACCATAAGGCTCAGTGTTAGGGCCTATACTTTTTCTCCTCTTCATAAATGATATGCCAGATGTTATCAAAAGTACATTAAAATTATTTGCAGACGACAGCAAACTTTATACAACCACATCTGCAAATGACAACTCCATCAGTCTTCAGGATGATATTTTTGAGGCCTGTGACTGGGCTAAAAAATGGAACCTTGTGTTTAACGTAAATAAGTGTAAATCCATGCACATTGGAAGAGGTCAATCAGATTCTTATTTTATTAAAGATAAAGATAACAAAATTCAGGAAATTGAACAGGTCACAAGCCAACGCGATTTGGGAGTTCTAATTGATAATGAACTAAAGTTTACAATACATGTTAGCAATAAAGTAAAAAAAGCCAACCAAATTCTAGGCTTAATATGCAAAACCTTCTCATATATGTCAAAAGAAATGTTTTTACAGCTCTTTAAAGCACTAGTAAGACCACATCTTGAGTATGCCTCCCCAGTCTGGTCACCAAGGCTAAAAAAGGACCAAATAGCCCTAGAAAATGTCCAGCGAAGAGCCTCAAGAATGGTCCAGGGGTTAAATCACATGCCATACTCAGAAAGAATAAAAACACTGGGAATACCAAGTCTAGAATACAGACGTGAACGTGCAGACATGATCCAAGTCTATAAGATACTTGAAGGAAAGGACGTTGTTAGTGGGGGCAGTTATTTTCCTCAGAGAGATAATCCAGGATTGTTTAACTCACTCAGAAGGGCAAATTCCCGTCAGATCTACAAAAAAAGATCAAACACAGAACTTAAAAGTTCCTTTTTCAGTCAAAGAGTGGTTAACACCTGGAACAAAATTCCAGAACAGGTGGTTTCTGCGCCCTCAATAAATGCCTTCAAGCGTGGACTTAATAAACACTGGGTCCAAGAATCGAAATTTGAACCCCTATGTTACAAATAAGATAGTTCATAGCAACTTGTAAATAATATGTTTTAAATTGTCCATTTTGGATGATAATTAGTCATATTATCATATAACAGTACACACAGTACTGTTACCATTGCTAAATGTTTAGCACCAATTTTATGATAGTCATTAATTTACTATTATACCTTGAACAATAGCTCATACTGTTATTTTTGTGCTAACAGTTCATGGTAACTTGTAAATATTTGCTTTAGACTGTCCAATCTGATGATAATTAGCCATATTATCATTTAACTATACACACAGTACTGTTACCATTGTTAAATGTTTAGCAACCCAACCTAATGATAGTAATTAATTTACTATTATACCTTGAACAGTATTTGATACTGTTAATTTTTGTGCTAATACTAGCACCTTTAATTTTAGAAAAATTGATAGCTATTTCTTTGATCTTTAAAAGATCATTATCAATAGGGAAAACACTAACATAGGCCTAACAAGCTATATGCTTATATGTGTAACATACTCGGCCTTATACTATGTGAACTATGTGAAAAATATACTGTTCATACTCACTTCCAAAATAACAGGAGAGGTCACTGTTACTGACTTCAATTTGAGGACAGTCAAAGTTGCTTCCCTTATTTCTTATGACACCATTTGCAAAATGTCTGAGCAACTCACTATGGAGGTTATCAAGAGTTACTTACCTTTTTACTGATACAAGATACAAAATTTTATTTAGTCAGCAGAGTTGACGAAATTTTGTACCTTGTATGATGATATAATTTGCAAAACATCAGGGGAGGTAATTCTCACCTACTGAAGTTTGGGTTCATCCTGATATTTCTTGTTGTTATTCTGTTGCCATTTGCAAGATGTTTGCAGGCCACCCTTATTGGCCTAGTTTTAGGACATACAGAGTTATTTCCCTTTTTCCTAATGATGCCATTTGTAAGCCCCCGTGCTTATAAACGTTTCTTGAGCACATTCTCATGCTCAGCACGAAATCATGCTCAAGTAATATGAAGTCAATCAAAGTAATATTTATATACAAAGTCGGGTTTAATATAAAGATATATCAGCTAAAGAAGAGACCTTCTGTTTTGTTATGGAACCTGACTTTACGGAATAATATAACCTGAATTTATCCCATATTTCTTGAGCTGATTTTGCCTGTAAAAAGGCTCAAGGCTTATGGCAGGAAATGTCACTCTTACTAGCCTAAGTTTGTGGACAATCAACATCGACATGATACTCATCAAAATCTGCATGTGGACATCATGAGGATGGTGCAAGATAAGAATAACATTGTGTACATTCAGGGCAAGACATTCAAAATTACAGAAAAAGAAAAGAAATATACAGTTGGTGATTTTGAGAGTTCAACATATATTTACATCATACAGCTGGTCGGTTGTAACGTCCTTTACACTTAGCTGGACTGCTATTTTAAAACTTTCCAAGCTATCCAGGTTATCAACAGAGCCTTGAGATTATTCCAAGAGGCTATAGTCCTTAGGAAGAACTACTGGTTGTACACCTTCAATTTACAGTGATATCCTTTTAACATTATAAACTGTATATGCGGGTAAGGTCAGGTTTGGCCTTCCATAGTAGCGACAGTTACCATATGGAACACGTTTTGTCGGTATGAATTTAAGGGCTATGCCGACAGCTCCTGAATGTTGGAAGCTCAGACATCCAAGGCAAATGCCGACACTTTAAGACAACCTTGAAAATGACCTTGGACACAGTTTTACCAGGTTTGAAAATTTTCATTTTACCAACGTCTGTAAACTGGCCCCTGTGGGATTGTGTTTTTGAGCACATGCAAATACTTTTTCATAGACATAAAGCAGATATATCGTACTCAAACCCAGGTATATTGACATCTTATGTGAACGCTTAAAATCAACCTCTCATTAGCAAACAAAAAAAAAGTACATGCGCAGGTTAGCAGACAGAGTGACCCTTGCACATGACCTCTGTAGGTAGGCCAATGGAAATTCTACTTGATGTACAGGGTTTACAAAAACACATGCGTTTCTGTAGAGTGTGTAACGAAATATGCCGACTGTGCAAAGGATATAGAATGAGGCTGATGACTTCAGTGTATCTAGGAGAGAGCAGTTGATGACAGGATAGTGGAACTGCCACTAAATTATGTATATCTTTGTACAAGAGGATGAAATCTGCTGTTGTTCATCATTATTCTAAAGACTGCAACTTTAACTGATGGTGCATGGATGTAACACTATTTGGAGTTTGGTAATTGAAGGGTTTATTCAACAAAGCTAGGAGCATTCCTTTGGATTTGTTCCAACTGTTTAGTCTTTGTTTTACGATGAGGATGCCATATTAATGAACTATGTTCAAGTTTTGGTCTTACTAGTGTCTGATATGCATGCTCTTTAACTTGCATTGGGCAGTTTAATAAAGCCAGGAACTTTTGACACTTATGCAGTGACACTATCTATGTGTAAATTATATTTCATATTATTGGAGAGTTCTTTGAGTTATCTCACTTGTTCTGATGATGCAATTTGGAAAAATCAGAGATAAATCATATCAACTGAATTTTGAGGAGATGCAGAGTTAGATGGCACCATTTGCAAAATATAAGAGGTTACTCTTATTGGCTAAAGTTTGAGTATGTCAAGAGTTATTTTCCCTTCTGTTTAAGTCAGTTGCAAAATATCAGGAGGGTTACTCTTACTGAATTTAATTGGGTAAATTTCCCTCTGATCTGATGCCATTTGCAAAATATGTGGTAGTCAGTCAAACAAACTTCATTTAAGAACATCCAGAATTCTGACCATTTGCTTTAATGACACAATTTGCAAAATATCAAGTGTGATCACTCTTACTGACTGTGAGTAAAGGACATCCAGATGCCATTTGCAAAAGTATCAGAGGTCACTCTTACCAGCCAAGAATTACTTCCCTTTGTTCTGATGACATCATTTGCAAAATTTCAGGGGAAGTCTTTCTAACTGACTGAAATTTTAGAACATGACCTAAAATCTTTTTCTCCAAAGCCACCAAAGCCTAGAGCTTAGATTATTTGGTATGTAGCATTGATTAACTCTACCAAAATTGTTCCTTGTAAATTCTTTTTCTGTCAGTTGAAATTTGTTGGCAAAACTGTTTACATGGCCCAAATTTAGTTGCTATTTATACAACTTGAGAATGAAGGCAAAACACATCAAATTCAATGTCATCATTGAAATAGGTGAGAAAAAACATTGAAAAATCTTTAACAAAACTGCACACATGGTCTGAATTTCATTACTGTAGGTCAAAAGGTAATAATCAAGGTCTTCAAGGTCAAACATTGTTTGTTTGCAAAACTGTACAAATGGTCAAATTTTTGTTGATGTATTTTCAAAAATCAGAAGTAGGTGAACAGGTCAATGTCATGCAAGGTGATCATTGAACTTAACTCTTGGTCCAATTTTCAAAAACAAGATGTCAAAGGGCTGAGCCAATTTTTATCTAAGAGGAATAATTGTAATAGTCATGGAAGAGGAGACCACAAGACAGTTATACATGCCAAATATCTTAGCTCTGGCCTTCAATAATGGAATACAAGTTGAAATAGAATATTTGACCGTTGGATGGGGATTGGGATCACTCAAAGGGTATAATTTTAACAATCTTGGCAGATGACCAATGCTACATATCAACTATCAAAGCTCTAGACCTCATGGTTGATGACAAGATGACAACTTGATCAATCGTGGTAGAAGACCACTAGGCCAGAATGCATATAAAATATCTTAACTTGAGGCCATTTATTTGGAACTAGAAGAATTTTTTCATATATTTATATATATATATTACTTTGTGCCAGGTGAGATAAAAATGAACAAGTATTAACAGTTTCCACTAAGGGTCAAATACACAACTGGTCAAGGCTGCAATGTTTACACAAGTCTTTTCAACAATTCACAACTTTTATTTTGCTTGTGTAAGATGTAAAAATCTGTTTTATGTAGCTACGTAATTTCCAATAAATTTTACATAATTATATTTCCACATTTTTACATGAGAATTCATTTTTGAAAGCAAATCAATATTGTATAGTATACATTTGAAAATTCATTATTTTTGAGTGTTTTTATTGATATGCAGAGAGAGAGAGAGACTCGAAGACGTACAGCCCGACTGAATTAAGTCTATAAAAGATCCGACCAGGGCAAATTACCAAACTCTATTGAATATCAAATTTGATAACTAGAAAGTTCATGTATGCAAGTTCCTCTAAAAATATCCATATTAAAAAAACAGACGACAGCTAAGTTTCAAAGTCCGGTCATAGAAGAGAGTAAAAGCAGAGTACACTATGTCTAAAACATCAGCAAAGTTTCTTGGTTTTTTGGTTTCAGAGATGTTGTTTGAATGAAATGGTGGATGGACGAACTGCGTACAACGTACACTGAACCTTGCCTAGTCCTAAAAGCTCACCCTTGGACTTTGTGCCACATGAGATAAGGTGGGAAGAAAACTACACAGCTATAGATTTCTTATTTCCTTTGATTTGCCATGGTGTCCTAGATTTTTACCCAGGTGTCCTAGATTCGAACTTGACCTAGAATTCAAGCACATTTAGTAATCAAATATGGCCTCAAGCTTGTTAACAAGGCTTCCCTTTGATCTGACCTTGTAACCTAGTTTTTGACCCCATGTTTCAAACTCGGTCTAGAAATCATCAAGATAAACATTCTGACCAAATTTCCTGATGTTTGGAAGATTATATGTAGTGTTGACAGACTGCCCACAGACTATGGACATCAAGGGATCAAAATAAGAAGAAACAGTTGATGATACTAGCAGATGTTTAAATGTAGGGTTATTGTCTATACATACCATGTACAAAATGCCTTACAACCCATTGCTACATTAAATCACATTTTCCATCATTTAAGTATTAACTACATAATTATTATGTATTTTGTCTCTCCTTTTCAGTAGAATTCAACCACACTATTATCAGCATCATCTTTTACCACCAGCATGCTTAGCTGTAACTTTCTGTTTCTTATGTTGTCCTTTCAAATTTCCTTTTGCCTGTTTATCTAGTCTCTTTACTGGCTTTTTAGACTTCTCCATGTTTTTATTTTTCTGTCCAGAGTCTGACTTTAAGTTCACATTACTTTTAGCTTTATTTTTCTCATATTTGGAGACTTCCGACTTATGCATTGGCTGTATGACTTTTCCAAGACTTGTGACCACTCTTGGTTTCACCAATTCCTTGTGGACTGCTTGAGGATTCCAAGTTTTACCAAGAGGAGCTCGAATACTTTTTTCAAACTGCTCCACATTTGTGTATGGGAATGGGATATCATGTACCTGTAGAATATGTATAAATGTATGGTTAAATGGTTTGTTATTTTGATATATGCCACTGTATCTAAATTTCTTAATAGTTGCAAATGTTTTTTGGTGAAAGTGTTAGTCAAAGCCATAAAAATTGGTTGCAACCATTAAAAACCATACTGCTTGGCGTTTTATTCCTAGATGAAAATGACACATTTGTTATTTCGGCCGGGTTATTATTTAACAAAACTGGACCAAATTTTCACCATATATACCTCATCCTTTCCTCCACAAGACTGTGTTAACTTTTTTGCTTTGTGACAACTTCCGTTTAACATAATAAGGCCCCAAAGGGGGTTTACTTTCAGGTATGTTTTTAACCTAGGACAGGACATATTTCCTGACACTGTGAAAAAGGCCTTGTACTTTCATTTTTTGTCAAAATAAGGAGATGTTTTGGATCAATAATACTATTTTGTTTAGATTTTGATTAAATGGTTGCTTATTTTTGTTCTTTTCTTACAATTTTATACATTTTATAGACGGAGGGAAATATAAACTTCTAACAACGTCAACAACCTATACTGTAGGCGGGTAGATAGAAACAGCGAAATTGAGATATAACAGTAAGTTAGATTTATTTTGGTAAGAAATAACAATGAAAAGGGTGAAATGAAGAAGTTTCTTCAAGTTGCTTCCCTTTGTTTTGGAAAATTGGACGTTTTTTTATTAAGTTTTCAAACATTTTCGGTGCACAAATTGAAAATGTTGCATTTATTTTGGAAATGGGTATTAGTTTTATGAGGTTTATACGTTCTTATATTGAATTATATGTCCGTCTGCTATCAAAAACAGCAATGTTAACAATTTGAAGTGCACGTCCAGAGCCTCTTCAAAATACTGTATCATGCGCCTGCGCAGTTAAAGTGTTTTTCTCAAAGCATGTTTACAGGAAACAAAAGGGCCAAGATGGCACTCTATCGCTCACCTGACTACCACTGGATAAAATACAAGGGGTCACTACATAATGCTTTATAATAACATTCCAAATATCTAAGCTCTGCCTGTGGGCCTTGTGGTTTTTTTTTTTTTAAAGTTTTCCTTATATAAGCCTATGTGAAAGCAAGTGACCCCACTCCAGGGAAGGGTTAATTTTGACCCTGGGGTCATGATTTGAACAATCTTGGTGAAGGTCCACAAGGCAATTCTACATGCTAAATATCTCAGTTCTAGGCATTGTGGTTTCAGAGAAAAGATTTATAAAGTTTTTCCTATATAAGCCTATGTAAAATCAAGTGATCCCTCAGGCAGGGTCAGTTTTGACCCAAGGGTCATTATATGAACAATCTTGGTAGAGGTCCACTAGGCATTCCTACATGCGAAATATCTAAGCTCTAGGCCTTGTGGTTTCAGAGGAGAATATTTTTTAAGTTTTTCCTAAATAAGCCTATGTAAAATCAAGTGATCCCTCCCCCCCCACCCCCCCGGCTGGATAAATTTTGATCCGGGGGTCATAATTTGAACAATCTTGGTAGAAGTCCTCTATACAATGCCAGATGCCATATATCTAACTCCAGGCCTTGTGGTTTCAGCAAAGAAGATTTTTTAAGTTTTTCCTATTTGTTGCCATAGCTACCAGAGTTCTGGATAGAATTGAATTCTTTGAACAACTTTGATAGAGATTCACGCAAGGAACATCCCTGCAAAGTTTCATCAACATTGGCTAAGTGATTTCAGAGGAGATGTCGTTTGAAGGAAATGGTGGACTGATGGATGGACGACGTACTAAGGATCCCGGACGGTGAGTGATCCAAACAGCTCATCCTGGCACTTTGTGCCAGGTGAGCTAAAAACGTTATGCGAGTCAGTTTTAATGCATTTTTGTTGCCATATACTAACCAGAAACAAATGAGTGTTGTTTAACAGCCAAAAAGCAAGCGTCCGAATGATTGCTTATGCTGGATCAAAACAACACATAAAAATAAAGCTTAAAATGGGTGTGTCCGGGAATAGAACCTGTCCCGAAATATGTCGCCAAGCAGTATACTTGCACAATTATCAAATTCAGAACAATGGTTAACCTTTTTCTAACACACAATGTGTTGTTTTCGAACTATATACATGTGTTTTCTTTAACCAGAGCAAAGTTAAAGATACACTAATTCAGGAACGAAATTACAATGGAAGTGTGTTAGAACTGTCTTATAAATCAGGTTATGTTCCGTTATTGTGTTGCAACCCAACAAAATAAGAAAGTTTTAATTAAATACATAATAAAGGTACTTATCACACAAACCAGGTACAAGTAAACATTATTGAACTAGGATGAAAAATATACTATCATAATATTGATATATGCTGTTACACAAAGAACAAGTGACAGGAAATTGTCACAAAACCAGGTTTTCATTTTCCAGTCTGCTGGCCGAGCGCAAATGTATTCTTCTATATATAACATATGTGGAAAAAAAGCAAAGGGCCATAATTCAGGCAAAAATTATTAAAAAAAAAAAGAAAGAAAAAAAAAACAAAAAAAAACTTGCTCTGTGTGGGGTTTGAACCGCTGGTCTCATGAGAAATTTTGTCATCTTACTGTAACAGAATACTCCAAAGTATACAGGACTGGTAATCTATTCTAAAAATAGACAGTAATAACAGAGTATTCTCCCTTTTATAATAACAGAGTATTCTCCCTTTTATATATACTTAAATAAGGAGACACAAAATTGCTAACGGACGGACGGACGACCAGGGGCAGAACATCATACATTCAATATTCTTTAGTTAACAATTATAGTTCTGTGAAAGTTTGGTTGAAATCCCTTGAGAAATGTAGGAGTTGCACACAGAAGAGTATTTCTCTATATATATTACATTATGTGGAAAAAACAAAGGCCCATAATTCTGTCAAAAATGATCAAATCACAAAACCCCGACAATATGCGCCAGGGCACTTGGTGACAATAATTCTGTGAAAGTTTGGTTGAAATCCCTTGAGAAGTGTAGAAGGAGTTGCGCACAGAAGAATTACATGTGAAAAAAAACAAAGGGCCATAATTCTGTCAAAAATGACCAAATCACAAAACCCGGAATATATGCGCCAGGGCACTTCATGACAATACTTCTGTGAAAGTTTGGTTGAAATCCGTTGAGAAATGTAGGAGTTGCGCACAGAAGAATTACATGTGGAAAAAAACAAAGGGCCATAATTCTGTCAAAAATGACCGAATCACAAAACCCCGACAATATGCGCCAGGGCACTTCATGACAATACTTCTGTGAAAGTTTGGTTGAAATCCGTTGAGAAATGTAGGAGGAGTTGCGCACAGAAGAAATTGTTTACGCCCGCCCACCCGCCCGCCCGCCGACATACCCCAATCTAATAACCAGGATTTTTCCTTCGGAAAACCTGGTTAAAAATGTTTATGTTCTGTAACAGGGGTACTTAAAACTAGAGCTATCACTAAATGTGATTAATACCCCCAAAAGGATTGCTTTATAAACTGAAGAAGTTCGTAGTAACATAATACCTTGCAAACAAACTAAAAAGAGATATTGTTCTTAGCAGTTCCTCTCATTGTGCTTGACCATTGTATGAAGTTGTATTGAATTCCAACTTGTAGTTTTCGAAAAATGCTCCAGACAGGGAAAAGTAACAAAGGGCAATAACCCTGTAATTAGTCAAGACGGAGTTATGGTTACTGTGCACTGCACTCCCTCTCACTGTGCTTGACCATTGTATGAAGTTGTATTGAATTCCAACCAGAAGTTTTCAAGTTATGCTCCGGACAAGGAAAAGTAACAAAGGGTAATAACTCTGTAATGAGTCAAGATGGGGTTATGGTTCCTGTGCACTGCACTTCCTCTAAATGTACTTGACCATTGTATGAGGTTGTACTGAATTCCAACTAGTAGTTTTCAAGTTATGCTTCGGACAAGGAAAAGTAACAAAGGGCAATAACTCGGTAAATACTCAAGATAGAGTTATAGTTCTTGTACACTGCACTTCCTCTGAGTGTGCTTGATCATTGTATGAAGTTGTATTGAATTCCAACTAGTAGTTTTCAAGTTATGCTCCGGACAAGGAAAAGTAACAAAGGGCAATAACTCTGTAATTAGTCAAGATGGAGTTATAGTTCTTGTGCACTGCACTTCCTCTCAATGTGCTTGACCATTGTATGAAGTTGTATTGAATTCCAACCAGTAGTTTTCAAGTTATGCTCCGGACAAGGAAAAGTAACAAAGGGCAATAACTTAGTAAATACTCAAGATAGAGTTATAGTTCTTGTACACTGCACTTCCTCTGAGTGTGCTTGATCATTGTATGAAGTTGTATTGAATTCCAACCAGTAGTTTTCAAGTTATGCTCCGGACAAGGAAAAGTAACAAAGGGCAATAACTCTGTAATTAGTCAAGATGGAGTTATAATTCTTGTGCACTGCACTTCCTCTCAATGTGCTTGACCATTGTATGAAGTTGTATTGAATTCCAACTAGTAGTTTTCAAGTTATGCTCCGGACAAGGAAAAGTAACAAAGGGCAATAACTCTGTAATTAGTCAAGATGGAGTTATAGTTCTTGTGCACTGCACTTCCTCTCAATGTGCTTGACCATTGTATGAAGTTGTATTGAATTCCAACTAGTAGTTTTCAAGTTATGCTCCGGACAAGGAAAATGCAACAGACCGCCCGACCGCCCGACCGACCGACCGACCGACCGACCGACCAACCGACCGACCGACCGACCAACCACCGGGTGACTCCTATATACCCCCCTAAACTTCGTTTTGGGGGTATAATGATTACCCTATGTTTAGACACTGCTTGCATCCTAGATTCATTTATTATGACATGACCAAGCTGCCCATCTTTTCTTGGCAATGCTGGCGGGGCTTTAATAGTCAACCTGGAAGGAAAATCAAAGCAACAGTTATGTAAAAATTGATTTTTTGTTTGTTTGGTGCATAAAGAAGTAATCAAATTTTATTTAATAGCAATAAATTCTACCCAGTCATGTACTTGTGAGACCATTCTTTAGAAAATGAACGACTTTCAACTATGAATGGACAGTTCTTAGTCTAACATGAAAGTACTTTTGCTTCAATCTTTGTCACTGATCAACAAATTCAGTCTTAGCCTATTTACATTATTGAACCATTTATGTTTATCGGGCACTTATTTTCAAAATATTCATTGGTTGGTCAATCTACAAGTTAAAGATTTCAGTACTACCAATTTCTACAAAAATAGAAACCCATGGATTCAAGTACTGGTGAAATTAACTTCAAACTAGAGCTATCACTAAATGTGATTAATACCCCCAAAAGGATTGCTTTATAAACTGAAGAAGTTCGTAGTAACATAATAAAGAGATATTGTTCATAGAAGTTCCTCTCATTGTGCTTGACCATTGTATGAAGTTGTATTGAATTCCAACTTGTAGCTTTCGAAAAATGCTCCAGACAGGGAAAAGTAACAAAGGGCAATAACACTGTAATTAGTCAAGATGGAGTTATGGTTCCTGTGCACTGCACTCCCTCTCACTGTGCTTGACCATTGTATGAAGTTGTATTCAATTCCAACCAGAAGTTTTCAAGTTATGCTCCGGACAAGGAAAAGTAACAAAGGGTAATAACTCTGTAATGAGTCAAGATGGAGTTATGGTTCCTGTGTACTGCACTTCCTCTAAATGTACTTGACCATTGTATGAGGTTGTACTGAATTCCAACTAGTAGTTTTCAAGTTATGCTTCGGACAAGGAAAAGTAACAAAGGGCAATAACTCAGTAAATATTCAAGATAGAGTTATAGTTATTGTACACTGCACATCCTCTGAGTGTGTTTGATCATTGTATGAAGTTGTATTGAATTCCAACTAGTAGTTTTCAAGTTATGCTCCGGACAAGGAAAAGTAACAAAGGGCAATAACTCTGTAATTAGTCAAGATGGAGTTATAGTTCTTGTGCACTGCACTTCCTCTCAGTGTGCTTGACCATTGTATGAAGTTGTATTGAATTCCAACCAGTAGTTTTCAAGTTATGCTCCGGACAAGTAAAAGTAACAAGGGCAATAACTCAGTAAATACTCAAGATAGAGTTATAGTTCTTGTACACTGCACTTCCTCTGAGTGTGCTTGATCATTGTATGAAGTTGTATTGAATTCCAACTAGTAGTTTTCAAGTTATGCTCCGGACAAGGAAAAGTAACAAAGGGCAATAACTCTGTAATTAGTCAAGATGGAGTTATGGTTCTTGTGCACTGCACTTCCTCTCAATGTGCTTGACCATTGTATGAAGTTGTATTGAATTCCAACTAGTAGTTTTCAAGTTATGCTCCGGACAAGGAAAAGTAACAAAGGGCAATAACTCTGTAATTAGTCAAGATGGAGTTATAGTTCTTGTGCACTGCACTTCCTCTCAATGTGCTTGACCATTGTATGAAGTTGTATTGAATTCCAACTTGTAGTTTTCACGTTATGCTCCGGACAAGGAAAATGCAACAGACCGCCCGACCGACCGACCGACCGACCGACCGACCGACCAACCACCGGGTGACTCCTATATACCCCCCTAAACTTCGTTTTGGGGGTATAATTATATTCAACATCATTAAAATTTCATACTAACATACTTACATTAGCAGTAACATATCCTAAGTGCTTTCTTTATGCATCAACAAACACATTTAAGTGAAGAACAAAAAACTATGTACAGGTACTTAACATGATCAATAGAATCACCATATGAAACTAAATTTCATGGCCAAACATTTGAATCATTTTGCTTAAAGTCTCACCGTTTTCTTTTCCTTTTTGATATTTGGATACCCTCACCACCCCAAGATCCCCATCCTGGAAGTGTCAAATCAATGTCTTTAGGTTTGCCTTTTTCCACTGCATCTTCTTTCTCTCTACTGAACTCTTGTATGACATCGTCCTCAGCAAAGGCCTGGGCTATTGTGAACCTCTGCTGTTCCTCTGTGTCTACACCGTCATCATCCTCTGTTTCTGTAACAATCAATTACGTGAACTAAAAACTCTAAAATAAAACCTCAATTACCAGAAAATTCCACAGATATAGCTTATTACACATTATTTGATAAAAATTCTCCATTTCATAATCACTAATCTATCTGAATCAAACACTGCCTATACTTTTACTGAAAACGGCCAAAACAATTAATTGAAATTTATACCAACACGATATGCTAGAAAAATATCAATCATGTGTATGGTTGAAAATTGAATATCTGTCACCGGAGGACATGTCCATGGGATGCATATTGGACACTTCCCCTTTGGTCAGATATTCCTTTCCAAACTACAAACAAATGGTAGATATTATCTAGTATAGATACTATCTGTTTGGACTGAAGTTGTCCCTTGAGTTACCAAACCTCTCAATAACCATGGTAAGATGTAGATTAACATACAGGTGAACTAGCAAGGACTGCAGACATTCTTTAGTCAATAATTGTTTAGTAATCTATGCCTGAATACTTGTATCTTATCTAAACAAGAGGGCCAAGATGGCCCTATATCGCTCACCTTGGTACAAGTCCACTTGCCTGGTGGAAGATCACTAGATAATGTTATATACCAAATAAGTTTTCCTATATACGCCTTTGTAAAACAAATGACCCCCCCCCCCGGGCAAGGTCAATTTTGACCCCAGGGGCATAATTTGAACAAACTTTAAAGAGGTCTACTAGGCAATGCTACATGCCAAATATCTAAGCTCTAGGCCTTGTGGTTTCAGAGAAGAAGATTTTTAAAGTTTTTACTATATATTACTATGCAAAACTAAGTTACCCCCGGTGCGGGGTCAATTTTGACCCGGGGGTCATAATTTGAACAATATTGGTAGAGGTCCACTAGCCAATGCTACATGCCAAATATCTAAGTTCTAGGCCTTGTGGTTTCAGAGAAGAAGATTTTTAAAGTTTTTACTATATAAGCCTATGTAAAACTAAGTGACCCCCCCCCAAGGGGTCAATTTTGATCCGGGGCTCATAATTTGAACAATATTGGTAGAGGTCCACTAGCCAATGCTACATGCCAAATATCTAAGCTCTAGGCCTTGTGGTTTCAGAGAAGAAGATTTTTTAAGTTTTTACTATATATTCCTATGCAAAACTAAGTGACCCCCGGGGCGGGGTCAATTTTGACCCGGGGCTCATAATTTGAACAATATTGGTAGAGGTCCACTAGCCAATGCTACATGCCAAATATCTAAGCTCTAGGCCTTGTGGTTTCAGAGAAGAAGATTTTTTAAGTTTTTCCTATATATTCCTATGCAAAACAAAATTTCCGTTTACCTACAACACTTGGTAGAGAGCCCACTTGTCTTATTTTATTTTCTAGTGTAAAAAGTTTCTTTGGATCGACATATGCTTCTTTTTCAACATTTTTTTCTTGCTCAGCTGATTCTTTTCTTGCCTTTTTACTTTTTCTATTTGTCTTTAATTTCTTAGGTGGTGATGTCTTTTCAGGAATATCCTCCGTTAACAATTCCTCAAAATCTTCCATTGTCCTTTTCCTACTAACTGTTTCATTGTTAATAACCATTTCTTCCTCATCTTGGTCTAGTTCTTTGTTATCATTTTTACTTGAAATGTTGTCGATACCTTCTTCTGAATCATCATTAATGTCATCCTCATTATCGTTGTCAGATTTATTTTCTTTTGCTGTATCAATTTCAATTTTTTTTGTAAGTTTATCTGATGTTTTCCTTTTCTTTCCTTTTGCAATATCTTTATTTCTTATTTGTTTTCTTCTTGGTGTTCTTTTTCTTTTCTCTGTATTTGGCATCTTTTTAAATATATTGTCAATTTCGCTGCTTACTTTCGAACTAATAATTTTCTCTTCACTTTCATCACTAGAACCAGTCTTATTTTCTCTTATAGTTGCTTCTTCATCATCCAAGTCATAATTTTCATCTTCATCAATTTTGTTACTTACTTTAGAACTAATATTGACAGAGTTTGTATTATTTGAAACCTGTCTGGTGTCAATACCTGATAAATCATGAACTTCTATACTTTGTTTCTTACTTACTGGTATCCATTCTTCATCATTAATACCAGTCTTAATTTCCTCTTCAATAGCTTCAACATCTTCATCATTAGAGTCAGAATATTCATCCTCACTCACAGCAGCTACTTTTTCACTGACAACTTCTGCTGGCCTTGAATAATCAGATGGTGTATCCTCTTCCTGATTTTCGAGGTTTGTGAGTTCCACTGGTTTAGAGAAAGCAGTTTTTGGCTTTATAGCCGAAGGTTTAGCCATCCAAGGATTATGGGTATTTTCAACAGAACTTAATGCTGTATTGTCAAGGTCAACACCCGAATCTGGGAATTTGTCATCCTCAGAATCTGATTCTACTTCAGTTTTCTTTGTTAATGATCTACTTTTCTGTAACATATCCTGAACTTCTTGTCTAGCCTAAACAGAGAAATTCAACATTATAAAAGTATTTGCTTCTACAATGGCCTACAATGCTGGCTGCAATCTTTGTCAATATAATCATGTTAATGTATACTGACTTTAAAATAGGCACACTGCATGACATTTTACAAAAGAAGTCCAAATTAGGAAGTATCCAAAATTATCAATTAAGGGAAGTGCATCTAACAAAGACTTTTCAAATAAATCTAGTAAATGATAAATCAGTACCTGCCGCCTGAAAATATGAATGCTAGATTGTTCCGTGAAACTACAAACCCTTTTTTTGAAGTACTCATTACAGATTTTCTAAACATTATAGGTCCCTATTTTCAAGCTCTGACTACTGTTATCATTAATTAACTATCTGTAATTTCCCCAGTTATAACTATAAAAGATATCACACTACAAATCTTTGAAATTAAAATCTACTAAGATCCTACATACCCTATCATCATATTTTGCGTAGATCATCTGTCTTTTAGCAAACTTGCTGCCGCCCCTGTGTTTCAGACTAACTCTCTCCTCAGCCCTGTCTTTCTCCAGCTGGTTCAGTTTCTCCTGATATCCCTCGGGATCTTCTTGCTGTAACTTATCTAACTGTTTCTTCTCATTCTTCAACTTCTCTTTCTTCAAAATCCGGTGATATCTACATGGTTACATACCATAGAAACATGTTTAGTACAGAGCTTCCATAATATTTTTGGTTTTCATCTGTCATACTGCCTTTCTTATTCTATTTTCTTCACAGAACAGATGACTATTGTTATTTTAACTATCGTTTCTATGCCAGTGAGTAGTTGACAGTTCTACTGGGCAAAGAACTAAATTTGACATTGCAAAATATCACCATTATAGTCACAATGGCCACATATTATGGTTATGTTAGAGGATTTTGCTGCTCCAGTGACAAAGCCAGGTCACATATAACACACCTTCAAGGAAAACTCCTTTTTTCTACACATTTTCTTTAACAAAACTTTCATTCACTGGCACAAGGATGAATTATCTCATCTTTTCTGATGACAAACATCAAAATAAAGACTAAAAATATATCTTATTAACCATTTATACCTCATAAAGACTTGCATATGATAACAAGCTACCAGGCAAAATTTCGTGCATTATCTAACCATGTATTTGGCATAATACTGTTGTTTTCACTTTACTTATCGTGACTCATTATGAATTATTTTTTTCCATGGTTAAAGACAGTGCTCACCTTTTACTTTTGATTTTCTTCACTCTTTTTGCTTTAGCCTCCTTGTATGACATTAATGCCCGGTATTTCATCAACTCCATTCTACGCTGCTTCGCCTGGAAAAGTTAACGCACAGATACAATTGTATTTTTTACTTTCAAAGAAATTTCAAATAAAGTTCAATTATCATGTATTTTCTGAAATATGAAATGTGTCCTAAGGACATGGATTCACCCCATAATGTGCTTTTAGATATAGAAGTGTGTGGTTTGCTTTTAATAGGATTTTGTCAACCACAAATCTTTAATTTCTTTTGCATACAATCTTTTGATTATTGTTGCAAAGGTGCAAACAGTTATCTCTGCTGTGCACAAATTTTTTTTCTAAAATTAATGCCAATCAACTTAAAATGATCATGCACAGTATTGACATGCATCATGAACCAGAAAACCATAATTAAAACAAACTTTTAAATTGGAATGGGGCTACAACTCCCCTATAACTCTTCCAAAAATTAGTGAAATGTAACAAAAATTTTAACTTGATCTGTATTGTTAATATATGTACATTCCTGGCAAATATGACTGAAACTCATCCAACAAATCATGAGATAATGATAGGAAACCACTAATTCACAGAAATTTAAGTTGAGAAGAGGCCTTAATTTCTGTTAGAATTACTGGATTGTAACCTATTAAACTGAACTTGATCTATTCTTAATGTTCCTTAACCTACATGTAAAATCTGAATTAAATCTATGCAACCTTTCAAAAGTTACTGACAGAATAACACCATTTTACTGAAATTTAAGTAGAAAGGGGCCATAACTACTCTAACAGTTACAACTGTATATGGGGTATAAAATGTATGAAAATGGCACTGAGATATGATAGGAGCCCTTACAATTGTTCCTAGGTTTGAAACTACAAGGACAGGCTTACAGTCTGGTGTTATAGTCTCAACCATTATAAATTTACAATATGAGTAAAACACTTAAAACAATGATGGTAAGCTAAGGTAGACTTGCTAAAAATTCATAGTTACTTCTTGACTTGTTCAATGAATCTAACATTTATTTCTTATCTCAAAGGATTGGGATATTTGTTTCTTGTAGATGTTTGTATTTCTGTAGTTATTTACCTCTTCAACATCCATGGCTTGTAGGGCTCTCTGTTCAGCTGGGGTGAGTTCTTGTTCTTTATTTTGTACCACACTGTCACTGCCCTGTAATAGTTCTGCCACCTGTCTCTCCAGAGGTGTACGTGGCTTAAATATAAATAATGTCACAGTTGCTGATATGCAGGACAGGTTGCCATCTTGTATTTTAACATTTTGAAATATACACTAGAAAATCATTGCCACTAGTTTTTCGTGATTGCATTCTTGCAGTCTGTGTTTTATTTCAAAATAGTTATAACCAATGGAATTGATAACCATACAGAAACAAGATATTCTGATCTTTGTTGCAACTGCTGTCAGAGCATAATTGGCCTGTAAATTCAGCACTGTGATCATGGTTTTACTGCAAGCTACAACTGTCTAATTTCTTTGGAAAATAAAGATTAAACCCTACAAATGGTATGGACTGAAATGAAAAACTGACACATTTATAAGAAATTAGAATTTTTAAAGAAATTAGACAGGACCAGGATGGATACTGACAGAAGTAACACAGTAACAGATGCTTATATTTAAACATGAAGTGAACATGCAGGCAACATGTATAGGGGCAGAGCACTGGACTCCCAACCTGGAAGCCGCAAGTTTGAATCCTGTCAGCGCAATTTGATTAAAACTCTAACATTGCATTCTTTAATACAGAAGAAGTATTAGTCAGAGCTGAAGGAAGAAAGCAACAAGAGTAATTAATACAAGTTCCATAAATGTAAAATAAATCAGCTAAAAGTGAACATTCATTACCTGGAATCTCTTGACAAGCTGATCTGTAGTGACAATCTTGAAATCTTGTTTCTGAAGGGGAAACTCTAGCTGGTCTGTCTGTAATATACAAAGTAACATTAGAAAATTCCACTTGGTACCATTACAATATCAACATTGTCACGACAGGGAAACATTTTCAGGTTTCTTTCTAAATTCTAAATGGGTAAGCACACTACATGTATCATAAACTAAATTTCTATATAAAACATACTGTTTTTAAGGCAGAAATTTATATACATCATGCTCAAAGTTCTTTCAATAATTAACAGGAACCTAAAGCTGACTTTAGTTGACAGGTGGTCTCATAAGATGATAGCACACTGTTTTCTCTCTGCTGGTCATTATATACAAAATGGGTGTAAATTGGGAGGCAGTCCTTGTTCACATGTGTAACTGTAGTTTCCTCATACAGTGCTGGACAGTTTACAAGATGACTTGAATTTAAGCCTTGTGCCCTTATTATTACACAGCAGCACTTTAACCACAAGCTGTGTATATTTTCATATAGTAGCTTATTAATAGAGTAGCTCATTAAACTTACCCGTCTGTTAGCATGTAGTTCAGTAAAGTGAAGATTTTGAAATTATTTTTTGTTTAACAAGGTGAGAAAAATTCCTGTAACAGCTTCAGAAGAAATCAGTAGATTTGTTCTGTGAATGTTAGTCTTGAACAAATCAATCAATGTTTCAGTTGCAACTAAATGGACTATAATAATTATGCTAACAAACCAGGGAAGTACAGTAACACCTGTGACTGCAGTCATATCAATTAAACAGCTACCTGTTATAATCACCCAATACTGTTGTATCCCGGCTGGCCATGTTTATATTAAACCCACCTGTATAAAGTAACCATGTAATTTAAGTTGCATCTTTTAATGCATCTTTGGCTTCTTTGGACATGTCTTACAGTATAGTACTAAAAAGTTCTTTTCTTCTGTGTATTTTGTCACTCTAAAACCTTTCTTTTCATGGAAATGTACATACCCTTCTGTTCCTTTGAACAATAGGATCCCATTTAGAGAGGATTTCTGTGGTTGTCTCATATGCTGTGGCTCTCTCAATCTGCCGGAAAACAAACATTGATTTACACTGCTTAACACCAGGCCATGTTTTAAATAACCAATTTACTAACTAACTTAGCAAATAGTATTTGGATACAAAATTTACATAAAAACAACACAAGTTAAGAAAGCTTAACAATCTGCAGGCATTTTAATGCATAAATTATTAGGAATAAGTCCAGTCCAATTATGTGAAACCTGTCTGTGGGTCATCAATTCAGCAGGTGAGGTCAATCTACAAATTTTAGATCTCAACAATCGCTGCACACTTACATCCTTAATATATAAGAGCTGAAATCCACAATTTCAAATATACTACCCACAATTGTGTTCTTTTAAAAATCCACAAAACTTTATGCCCTTATATTTACATGAATTCTTAACATTTACCTTTTGTTTCTCATGTTTTGGTAGAGGAGTGGACACAGTCTTGCTTTGTCTGCTTATGTTTCTAAGCTGATTCTTCAGCTCACCATGGCTGGCACTTTCTTTTAGAGAACCAACCAACTCATGTAACCTAACTCCACTACCTTCACCTGTAAAACAACATCAAACAACTAGTAAAGAGCAAGAATGAGCACATTTTGTTTATTACATCAAGGGTCAAATTCTGCTAAAGCTCAATGAGCACAAATATGTGTATGAACACTGTTTGAAGCAAAACAATCTGCATCAACCAAGGACCACAATTTGCAGAAATTTCAAACTTTATAGTAAAAAACCATCCCCCTTCAAGTATTTTTATTTAATTAATATCAACATTAGTCATAAGTTCATGTTCTTGTTTGTTTTATATCCTTGAGGACTTTGCTGAAGTCCAAAATCAATCCAACAAATACATGCTTAACAGAAGGATTCACACAAAACTTTTACCAAAATTTACAGTAACTCGCACATAAAACCTGTAACCATTTTTTAGTCAAATAAGGGCTGTAGTGTGAACGAAACTCACTCAAGAATTGTTGAACTTGTTTGATACCTCTGAATACTTTCTTGAAATTTCAAGACAACCCCTAGAGTGCTGAATGAGATATGTGAATTTAAGAACTTGACACACACATATTTAGCCAAATATTTGCATACCTGCATATAATTTAGCCAAGATATGTACGGATGGTTTGATACCCATGCAGACTTTAATGATTTTTTAAAAATCATTCCAATCAGTGATTACTGAGTTATGTGCTTGATAATAGCTTTAAAACATGTGTAACTTTAACCGCATATGTTATTGTAACACAAAACATAATTGATATATATATTAAACAAGAGCTGTTCCCTCAGATGTCAAATGCCCCTGAAAGAGGTGTCTCACAGTATGTGTCCTCTCCGTGTGCTAAACAATTGTGCCATGTAATGTTAAATCCTTCCCTGCATGACAGAGTAACCATGCATACAGTATTCCATTGCTTTTAAACTCTAAGTGACCTTGACCTTTGAAGTAGTTCTTGCATGCAACACATTGTCTTGATGTGCTGAACATTTGTGCCAAGTTATTTTAAAATCAACCAATGCATGACAAAGTTACAGTCATGCCACAAATGTATGCATATATACAGGATTCCATTACTTTTAAACTCTTAAGTGTGACCTTGACCTTTGTAGTAATGATGTGGGTCTTACATGCGACACATCGTCTTGATGTGCTAAACATTTGTGCCAAGTTATTTTAGAATCATTCAATGCATGACAAAGTTACAGACTGGACACAAATGTGTGCATATACAATGTATACAGGATTCCATTATCTTTAAACTGCAAGTGTGACCTTGACCTTTGATGCAGGGATGTGTCTTGCACGCGACACATCTTGATGTGCTGAATTATTTAAAATATGTTATTTTAAAATCGTTCAATGCATGACAAAGTTACAGTCCGGACACGAATGTGTGCATATATACAGGATTCCATTATCTTCTTACTCTAAGTGTGACTTTGACCTTTGAGGTAGGAACGTGGGTCTTGCATGTGACACATCGTCTTGATGTGCTGAACAATTGTGCCAAGTTATTTTAAAATCCTTCAATGCATGACAAAGTTACAGCCTGGACACGTAAAAATGTAAGGGCGGATGCACAGACCGACGGAGACAGTGCGATTTTAGTATGCCACCCTTCAGGGGCATAAAAATGATACTAGTTTTTTTCGTAGTAAACAATTCTTTTTCAGGGATGTAGTTTATTAAAAAAATACTGTTAATGTAGTCCTTTTAAAAGCCACAGTGCTTGTTTGTACTGCTTATATTGTTTTTAAAATAAATGGGGGATTACCCTAATGGGGGCCTCAAATTTGAAACAAGAGGGCCATGATGGCCCTGTATCGCTCACCTGTCTACCATTGGCAAAAATAAAAAGGTTATTAATAGCAGAAAGGATCATTTTTCCTTTGGCTCATGATATCCTCTTAAACCTAAAACACCCCAGGCAGGGTAATTTTGACCCTGAGGCAGGTTTGAACATCTTGGTGAGGTCTTTTGCCACATGCTGAATATCAAGCCAGGCCTCATTTTTCTTCTGATCATGTCTGCACTGTTGGCTATTCTTTTTGCTGTCTGACAGTCTGCACTGTAGCTATTCATTGATGTGGCTGGTCAGTCGCACTGTCGCTTTTTTTTTTGCTGTCTGATCAGATCCACTTTTGCAGCATTTTGCTGTCTGATCATGTCTCCTTTCATTTTGCTGTCTGATCTGTCTGCCTTTCATTTTTTCTATCTGATCTGATCTGCACTTTCGACATTTCAAGGAACGGGCGAATGAACTCTAGAGTGTAACAAGGTTTTCATTTTGGGCTGTGACCTAGTTTTGACCCCAGATGACCCATATTCGAACTTGGGCTAGAAATCAACTAACAACCTTTCTGACAAATTTTCAGGATATTTGGGCTGAAAATGTTACCTCTAGAGTGTTAACAAGGTTTTTCCATATTTGGGCTGTGTGACCTAGTTTTGACCCCAAGGGACCCATATTATAACTTGAGCTAGAAATCATAGAAACAACCTTTCTGACAAATTGCCAGGATATTTGGACTGAAACAGAGCCTCTAGAGCCTTAACAAGTTTTTCTATTTTGGGCTCTGTGACCAGTTTTGACCCCAGATGACCCATATTCGAACTCGTCCGAGTAATTACTGGGACAAACATCCTGACCCAGTTTCGTGACAATTGAGGAAAAAATGTGACCACTAGAGCGTTAACAACTAAATGTGGACGGACGACGTCCAGACGGACGACGGACATTCATCGATCCTAATAGCTCACCCTGAGCCAGCTCAGGTGAGCTAAAAAAAGTAAAAATATTAACCAAGCTGCCATAGCAAGGCCTCCTATCTATTTGGTGTATTATGCCAATGCCAAACTAATTTTAAATTACCTTTGCTTGATGAAAAGTTGAATTCTGATATTTGGTTGCTAAGGACTGTTCTTTGTGAAAGTTTATTCCTGAAAAAGAAAGAATACACAACGGTAAGTACATTTAACCTGCATCTCGTCTAATACATAATTTGAATTAATACCAACAATAATGTGAAACTGACTTAAAAGTTAAACATAAAACATCATGAGATCAGAAAGTAATCAAAGTATCAAACCTTTTCTTGCCGTCCAGAGATGATATAGCATCCAGTAACTGGTTATGTTTTCTCTCATCACCAGCATCCTGAAATAGACAGTACATGATTGTATTGAACAGTCATTTCTTGACAACAGTCTCCTTAACGAGCTGTGTATGCTTAATTTTCCAATGTTAAAGCAGAATATTTGCTGTACCAACAGTTAGTACCTGCTGTTGATCAATGCGGATATCTTTGTTAGAATGTTTCCAGCAAGATGACCACTCAACGGTTCACAGTAGTTCACCTAATACCCAATATAACAGCACTTGCTGAACAGCTCATGCTGCTAGTAACTTCAAACTTTATTAAAACACAACATCTGAATAGTTTAGAATACTTTACGGCCAAAAATAGACAAGCTTGATTGTCCAGAAAGTTAACATCATCTGAATGCATTAAGGGTAGATTAGATTCATTCATTAGATTCATTAGTTTTGTTTTACTTTTTAACCAATCAAATGTTTTCAATGAAAGTGTGATTTTTAAATTTCACCATGACAAAACTGAGTAATTTATTTCCAGTGTAGTTCATTTCTACTACAGAGATATCTAAATTCTAATGTGATTTGTCTCAGAACATATGCGAAGGTCCCAGTGGAGTTTGCAGCATGTTCCATTTATCAAATCTGCATGAAAAATAGGACATATTGATTGCTAAGCAGAAAGGAATAGAACTGTCTGTCCATCCTATAAAATATACACAAATGTATCTGTATGTTTATACCATACCTCTTCTCCACTACTTGGAACATCTTCAAACTGCTCTACACCCTCAAAATCCATCCTTCCTGAAATAAGGCAATTATAAAGTAAATCTGTGTCTATCTTATCACAAGAGGGCCATTATAGCCCTATATTGCTCATCAAGAAAAATATCTGATACATTGTCATGATGATTGAATGAATAAATGTGATTTCTGCAAAATCATTTCTGCGTCTGTTGACATCTGTTTTAGTGAAACTGGCTGAGAATTGACAAAATTTGAAGCGTCAAAACAGACTAGGGTATTTTCTCTACTCATTCAGTCAAATACCTTTTTATACTGTATAACATTTGTTTTGAAAAATGTTTGAGACTTTTATCAGTGGGTAAGGGGTTGTAGCAGAGGGCTGCCCTGGGTGTTTGCCACACGCCAAGTACCAGAAAAGGCCCATCGGTTCAAGAAAGGCCCAATTTTTATCACAAAGGACTTGTCTTAATATATATACATTTCAGATATAAATCAAAGTTCAAACTGTTTTGTTCAGATAACACATGATTTTGTATTTAACCGTTTTTTTGTTTAACTGACATACAGTATGGCTTGTTCTCTGCAATTCATTCCTTTTCCGAGGTCGTGCTTTTTAATTTGATGTCATGGGGAGAAAAAAGAATGTCCATATGCAATCACATTCCATCCAGTCAAAAATATACATCGACACCAGCTCCTCAAAATAATCAAAATGCGAATAAAATGGATAATTATAATGTTCAACACTACATACATATCAAAACACGTGTATGTAGATTAAATGTCCTCTAATTAAGTCATTAATACTTAAACTTCATTGGAAAAAACATGTCCTCAGTGTTTACAATCATCATGCCTGTTGACACAATCAGAAAGCACGACCTCGGGACAATGTTGCTGCTAATGTGACAACATTCATGGTGTTCAAGTATTTCAAAGCCAACTTTAAAAACATTGTCTCACAGATAAAAAATTACTGCACAATAATAATTTCTGTCATGAGCACGAGGTCCAGATTGAAATATCTGTCACCTCGGGTAACTATTTTGCAGGAACTCTGTTCTAAGCCAAGTGTCTCATGATGGAAACTTTTTCTTGCATACCGTCTTGCACTTTAAAGTAGATTTCTAAATGCAAACTTATCAAAATGATGAATTATCATGAAAAACAAACAAGTTTCTGACGTTGTGTTTAGGAAAGTGACATTACAATGCTTATGACATTACGTCATAAGTAATTCACGAGAGTTGTCTGGCATAGGAGGGGTGCCAGACCGGTTTTTCCGGCATGGGCAAAATAACCGGAAATGCCGATTAGATATGCAAGAAAAAGGCTAGTTTACTATTCTGCATTGATTATGAAATGACTTTTGATATTGATAAGCATAATGCAATTTTCTTATCATGTGGCACGAGAAATGGCACACAAAGCATACAGTTTGACAAGGATTGAGGAATCTGCCATCTGGGAATAATCAGATAGCTAATTTGACACGCACATTCCTGCTTGGAATGATAATTATACAAGACATTATTGGCCGTGTCGTCTGATTTTGATTTTTTGAGCGACAAGAATATAATAATTTCTAGCGTTGTAAATGACATCTAAACGAATACATGCTTTCAAGACCAACTTTTTATGAGAAGATTTTTCACGTGTTACCTTACCGGAAGTAAACAATAGTTGTCTTTAATCGCGACTGTAGAAAAATATTGTCATGATCTTGGCACATGCAATCATTAAAGATGTTTTTACCATAGGAGCTCAATGTCGGGATTATGCTTTTTCCGGCTTTGTTTTGTCTTTTTACATTTATCTAAGAACCAAGCTGAAAATCAAAGCCGGAAAAAGCATAATCCCGACCTTGAGCTCCTATGGTTTTTACCACTATTATCGTTCTGTCTTTTCTGGAACGGTATAAAACGCAGATGACATAGAAATAGAAGTTTATTAAAATCTCTTAAGCATATTTTGCTAGGCTTGACACCTTGAACACATTTTTTTCATTTGCGGAGCACTATAAAAATAATATAACATTAATATAACTTATGAATTTTATAAATGGGAAAAAGTTGCAAATCTTTCACAATAAGAGATATTATATATTGTACATCAATTTACTATATAATAATATAACAATAATATTTGCATATTGTTGTCATGGTTGTGAATCTCTTATTCATAGAGTTTGTTGAATATCTACTTTAATAGAAAGGTCATTTCTATGACTTACATTTTGATTTCTTGATGTGTATAGGCCTTCGTTTTTTGAGAATAAGTTGTTCCTACAAAATCTAGTGATCTTCAATAGAAAGTACATGTGTATATTTATTTATTTCTTTGTGTGTTTCATTCCATGTGTTTGATTATTGTGAGAATATAAATGAATTACTTTATTTTTATATATAAATAAGAGAACAAATACTTAAACAATATTAATTTTATTGGAATTGACAAACTTTCCTTATTGCTGCAACTAAGTTTAATAAGCCTTGAAAAAATTGTAACTATACAATAAACCTAATTAATTTCAATTTAATTTAATTAACATAACTTCAATTTACCAATTAAATACAACGCCAAAATATTTCCTTACTTTCAATCTATGTTGAATAAATGCAGGAGTTAAAAAAATCAGTTTGTACTATAATGCTCTGAAATATTGCAATAAACATGCAAAGTCAAATCAGGATTTATTATATTAACGATCCCTGGTCAAATTAAAATAGAAAATTGCATATATCAAAGTAAAATATTAAACATTTTCTAAATAAACTTTAGAAAAATATCTACTCTTACACTATCTCATGGGGATCTTTAGAAGTATTTTTATGGATTCCTCTCACTAATTTATGGCACGCTCTCCTGTCAATACTCGAAAGAGAGGTGTGACACTATTGAAAGTTCGAGGAAAAATGTACAGTATATAAATATCTCTTTGCCTATATCCAGCATTTTGAGAAAATAGGTCAGGTAGGTTCAAGTTGAATATAGTTCTGGGAAAGAAGGAGTATTTATAATAGTCTGTGCTTGCTGTGACTAACCAATAGCTTAAAGAGTGGAAGTGGCGCGTGCTACCGGATAAGGGAACAAGGTGGCTTTCAATTAGGGAATGGAGCATGTTCATGACACTGGATGTTTGTCCAATATCGGATTTTATCCATCGGGCTGCTCTTCTCTGTACACCTTTGGGTATGGGGTGACAATATATCGGAGCCATATTCCAGCTGGGGTCTCACAAGGGTCTGGTAAGTGATGGACTTAAGGGGTTCTGATCTGACTTATGTTTCTGCGTAGAAACCCTAATGTTTGGTTAGCTTTCTTTGTTGTCCAACGACAGATTATTTGAGAAATCCACGCCAAGGTAACAGACTCAAGTAGTACTCCATAAAGGTAAACAAGTAGGTGGGAATATGATGTTTCCTTCTAGTGACGTGGATAACTTAACATTTGGAGGGGTTGATGTCCCACTCTTATATCTTTGAGGGTGATTGATTGGTTTGCTGATGACAAGGCTAGATAGACTGCAATATCATCAGCAAAGAGGCGTAATTTTGAACTAATATTTTGTGGGAGGTCATTTATGTATGCTAAAAAGAGCAGGGGTCCTAGTACAGGCCCCTGTGGAACACCGAAAGAGACATGGAAGGATTCTGAGCGGGTGCCATTTAGGACAACTGATTGTAGTCTGTTATCTAGGAAACTCTTAATCCACTTTATTGTTTGACCTCGAAACTCCATAATCGTGCATTTTCAGTAGTACTTTATCATGACTAACATTATCGAAAGCCTTGCTGAAATCCACGAGTATAAGATGTACTTGCTGTTAATTGTAGACTGAAGTGATCAAGTCATTTATTAACATTACAAGTTGGGTCACACAGGATCTGTTTTCACGAAAACCAACTTGCGTGTGGTGGATGATGCTATGGTTTGTAAAGTGTTTCACTATAGAAGAGAATATTATTGAGTTATAGTACCTTACACAGAACAGATGTTAATGAGATAGACCTATCTGTGTGTTGGTAGTGTATATGTGTGTGTGTACATGATTGTGTGTGTGTGCGTGTGTGTGTGTGTGTGTGTGTGTGTGTGTGTGTGTGTTGGTGGTGTGCACTTTGGGTGCTGTGGGGTTCGTTTTGGGGAGGCTGCGTTTTTGGTACGTGGCATTCCCTGTTTGATATTATTTTTGTTTTTTTGTTTCTATAGTTGGCGGGGATTGACCTGTCGCCTTTTTAGCTCACCTGTCACAAAGTGACAGAGTGAGCTATTAGGATCGCTTTCCGTCCGGGGTCCGTCGTACGTCGTCCGTCCGTCCGTCCACCATTTCCTTCAAACGACATCTCCTCTGAAACAACTGGGCCAATGATGCTGAAACTTTGCAGGGATGTTCCTTGCATGAAGCTCTATCCAAGTTGTTCAAACATTCCATTCCATGCAGAACTGTGGTTGCTATGGCAACAAATAGTCATTAGGCTATTTTTATCTAACATTCACTGTTTGGGATCCTGGTACGCTACACTCACCTGTGCAACATTACAGAAAGCAAATGACATCTTTAAACATTTTACGATTTTTTTATACTTTCATATTGTGTTCTACCTCGGCGAAATGGATATATTTCGCAGGCGAAATGGAGATATAATTTATGTACATTTTCTTCTTACTCATGTGTTCTTCCTCTTTCAAATGGTTCACACATTTATATTTCGAAATAATTTCTATGGTTTTATATTTTTATTAGGTAGAGAGAAGTTGTTTTTAAAGATCTATGTTTTTATCATATGCTTTAGACCTTGGGTATAATATCTGGTATTTCTGAAAACCTATAGAAAAGGCTCAACAAATTCAAATACAAAGTAGCGTATACGAAATCATATGTAAAATGAAACGCCAAGGTCCATAGTATACAAATATGACAATATCTATAATTATTATAACTTGATACCCACCAAAACAAATCTATACAAGCTTCCTTTATAAGTAACTATCTTTGAAGTTTTGTCCCAAGGTCTAAACTTCATAAAGAAATACACAGATCTGTAAGTATTTTCCCTTTTCTGGACAAAATCCCAGTCAAGTTTCTAGATAGTAAATGTTCGGTTCCGGCTAACTAGCTGAAAATAAACAAAATTTGGGTAATTCTTTCGTCATTAACATTGGTCAAAACTAGTGACCGGACCACTATTGTAACAAGAAATACTTTAAAATAGAAATCCTTTGTTATCTAGATATGACATTACGTTTATTCAATGTTGAATTACCCCCACCCAATTGACACCCACACAAAGGATAAAAAGCATGAATACGTTTTACACAAAGCTTCTAAAACACGATTATCTATAAATTACATTTTGTTTTCAGAATCTAAAGTTATTCGTTGCACATCATCCTCATGCATCAGTGGTTTGCCAACCTTTCATGAAATTATGTAATGAATGCTCTGGATGTTAGGGAATGTTGCACATAGAATGTCAATATTTTACATCATTATCCTACAACAATACTTAGACTATTTATTCGTGAAAATTTAAATGTCCTCTGTGGTTACCTCCCTTTGATCAATTATGTGTTGCCAGTGACGACGGTACTAAATCAAGCAATTTTGAGGTCAGTTTATTTGATTTGATTATTGATAAATATAGAGCAATTTAGACTTTATTCAGAGGTAATATAGAATAAGTTCTTTAGTTAGGTAACAAAGCATCAGCTTGCATTGCTTAAATTTCTTTGTTTTCAGTCAAAATCCTAGGTTGTCTGAGTCATGCATCTGGCAAATCCTGAATCTGTCATAACTGTCATACCTTAAAGTGATTATTTTTGTATGATATGCCAGCAATGGCCGATGGTTGTTATTATAAAATGTTTTATTATACCTTTCAGCTAATTTTACCGTGCATTTGTCTCTGTAATTTATAAACATATTTTGTTCTTTAACATTTTGACAATGCAACATTTAGGGTAGATTTTGGATCAGTTGCTGTCTGAAATTAGCTGTTACTGCTGCCCACAATAGTATGAGAGAGGATGTTGGGGCAGCAGCAGCGGATATAGCATGATATCATAATGGAACCTGTTTAGGACCGCTTTACTGGAAGTGCTCCAAAAAGTGGAACTTGAATGATCAAATCTAAATTTTTTCAGTCATGCTGATCTTGTTTTGCAGAAAATGGGGCCGTTACCAAAGGGCACAAGGACGGCACACATACAGGCCAGTCATGGTCCTGACATTAACATGATGAAATTCTATGTTACACAAAACTCTACAACATATGGAAAGCATTTTGAAAAGTTTAAACCAAGGCCAGGGCGTCACACAGGGACAGGGTATCTGTCAAACTTTCGTCCAGGAGTATACTATAATAATAGATTAGACCAGCAAGACAATCCAACTTTAGCGTAAGTCTTTTAAAAGTTCATGGCAGTATGCTATTAATAACTGCATCTTTTGTTAGGTTGATCAGTTGCAAAGTTAATTGCTTTTTAAAGTATTTTATACATCAAATGTTCCTAAGCAGTCTTTATTTCAAAAGAGGGGTAAATCATTTAACTGTTTGAAACTTTGAATTACTCAGAAAGTTAGTATACAAATATTCACATTTTCATATTTAAATGCAAGCATCAGTGCTTAAAAACAAAACATCTTATTTTAGCTAATTTTTTAAAAATATTTCAGTCTAATTCCTGATGATTTATTCATTTCAACTTATCATTTTTTATGTTAGGTATCAATGCTTATAATCTATATGTACTTGTTTTTAGACGAATATGTTCCCAAAATTATCGAAGTGTAACCAGTATAGATTTCCAGTCATACAAGGAACACAAAGGCAATGAGCCATTGCCTTTCAACTGTCATCAAGTTGGGTCAGGATTTGTTCGACAAAAGCCTCTCACAACTCCTTTAGAGAATGAGGTAAGTAAGGTTATACCAGTGGACTTTATAGACTGAAGCTTTCGGCTTTCTTGATTTTCTCGACCCATTTACTATCATAATATATAATAAATGGACACCATGAAATTCCTGTCACAACTGTTGTAGATCATCACATACTGATGCTAAAAAGTTTATAAATACATCCGCTGTTTCAAAACTTGATTTTGTTAATTAAGTTTCATACATGGTAATTGATTAATCTATATTACATTGGCTGATGTGCCTTGTATTTTTTTATGCCCCCGGCATAGAAATTGACCAATTTGTCTGTCCGTCTCCACTTCTGTATTAAAGTATTAATAGTAATTACTTGAAACTTAATACAGTAATACAGCACAATGAGAGGAGTTGCAGTGTATAAGAACCATAACTCTACCTTGACTAATTTTTTAATTATCCTCCTTTGTTACCTTTTCTTGTCCACAGCTTAACTCTAAAATGAGAGAGGATATTAAGGGAAGTGACAACTTAGTTTAAGTGCATTAAAAAACAATATTTTAAAAAGTGCTACGGCCATGACTTATATTTACATTAACTGTCAATATCATTATAACAGGATACCCGTGTTTTGACTGTTTTCTGTATAGGTAAAAGGTGTGTTCATAGATACAAGGGCTGCATCTGCACCAGCAAATATATTACCCAAAGCTAAACCCCTGCTGCATTCCCTAAGAGCTAAAGACCCAGTGGAACTTGAGAACAGTGGATATGTAAGTTTTATTTACATCTATGTGTTTTAGTATTTATGTTTTAGTCCGTTATCAAGTTATATCTTCATTTTTTTCAAAGTGACTCAGAAAACTTTGGTTACTTATTTTGCAAGTAAGTCTTCAATAAAATATGTTGTTGATAATTATCAAATCAGTAACACAATGCAGTTTCATATGCATTAGGTACAGCATCAGAACTGTACTTCAGTTTGATAATATTTTGTGTTCTTATTTATTTTGTTTCCTTATTTAAAATTTGGGTATTGTTTAGAGTTAAAAGTTTTGTAACGTGAAGTTGATGTTAAAGTACAGTAAACTCTGTATATAACAAACACCTTGGGACCATTTAAATTTATGCCTTATATCCAGAGTGTATTTTATCCATTTAACATTTTGAAGCTGCTTGCTGTCAGTTGCGTTTGAATTTTTTTTTTCAAAAATGACATACTTATACATGGATATAAAATGAAAGATTAGAATCAACAATAGAAGTGAAAATCTAGGTAGGAATTTGCAAAAATGTTTGAAAATGCTTGTTTCACGGCACCGCTACACTATGTGTTTTTATTGCAATTTCAAAAGTGTTTGCAACACTTGATTATTTGGTAGCGTATTATTTCAAATCTACACATTTAATTTTACAGGAATTTATACTGGAACCCTTTTATATGACTTTTTCCAAAATATGTTATTTTTATACAGTTTGAATAACTTTTTTTTTAACCAAAATCTGAGAGTGAGCAGCTTTAATATTAAATTAAGTAGAAAAAAAATCTGCTACAAAAATTTGTTCCATATATCTGGTATTGAACTATATCTGGAGTTACCGTAATAATTATATGGAATTTGCTGTAATTTCATTTTTAAATTCTTGCTTTTGTCTATGTGCTAGTTACACTTTGAAATCATGCTTGCTTTGATTGAAATAATTGTTGTTTTATTTTATCAATACCAGGGTCCAAGATACATGTATTCAGAAACAAAACAGAGATATGTAGGGGCCCAGCCTGACAGAAGTATGTATATTGTTTCCATTTATTTTTAAAGTATGATTTATACAAATGTTTATTCTCAGAGCAATGAACACATTGGTGTCATAAGAAATAACGTTAGACATTTGTACAATAAATATTCACTTTGTAGGTTATCTTTTTAATTGAAAATTATAATTTTAAGGTATGTAAATGATGTAGAACCTGGTTTCACTTGACCAGCAGATTACAATCGTCATCTCAATTCACAGTTTTATAACAAAAAGGAACAGACACTGTTTAACTGTTAACTGTAACAAATTGTATTATACTACAGATGGTGTAAGCTATTACCATGGTAACTATCTATGATACTATTTATCATAATCTTTATGTCACTCTCTATTTCTGTCTCTATGATAGAATAAAATATTTTTAGATCAGTTTCTACAACTTCTTCAAATCTCCAACAGAAAGGCACAGTTTTTAAACTGTTCAGAGAAAGATCTTTGTAACATTGGATACACATTCAGCAGCTCTTGCCTAAAGTTTTATTTTTTAACCGATATTTCATAGAATTTATTTAGTTGATGCAATACATATCAGTTTACCAATATTTAGTAAAAATCTGTTGTTCCTGTATTAGAGCAGAATAAAACTTTGCCTTTCTAAAACATTCAGTAGATAATAGATATCAAAAAGATGCCTGCCCTGGTGTAATACCCTTACCAGTAACTTCAGCTTTGGGAAAAGGATGTAGCCATTAGAAAGCTGTACTACAGAGCTTTGATATCCATTTTATCCTATGTGATTGTAGAGAATGGGATTTACTGTAAGAGATTCATTGTAAAAATTGTAAAAGAAATCTTGATTGCTTTTTGAAGACACTGAACATCTTAGATCTACAAAAGAAGTTGAATTTTTGGGAAATTATTTAACTATATCATGTTTGGTGTTCTTGAAACGACCATAATGTTTTAATATGTTCAGCAATGCATTATGTTTTGAAAATTAAAAACTGTCTCACAAGAATGACAACTTAAATTAACCATTCATTTTCAAATACAGTATGTATGTAATGTTATGATTTATTTATATTCAAAACTATCATTTTGCATTTCTGTTGATAATTATACAGGTGTTATTTTTAGAAGAAAGCCAAAATGTTCATTCGCCTCAAAATATTCTGACTTCAGATGGACGTCTGAATTCCACCACCAATTCTTTGACTATGGAATCACATGCTTCTTTGTCCTGCTTATTATTATCATCCAATTGTAGCATATGATACCCTTCACACACCTGTGTTTATACATGGTGCTGTATTCTGTTAGGTACTAACTTCTCTCTATTTTACTCATAGTGTAGGTTTGTATGATCTACAGTTTCATCAACATTCTGTACTGTCCTGTAGTATCATATATCATTCTTTCACATTTTTCTACTGATACTCCACATCTGACTTTCACAAAGAACAGTATACATGTATTATGTAAATCCACTAGTAAATGATTGTATCCACCTTTCTGATAGTGTATCTGAAGATTTACTTCTGATCAATTATAGCATTTTAAAACGAGCGGCTGCATTACCTATAAAAACATACAGGGAATAACCTGCGTTTCATTTTACCATAAAATACAACATTTCATTTTGCCATAAAATGTTAGCACATTTTTCCAACGACAGCATGTGGTAAATTACATACTGACCTGTTGTGTAAGCAAGTGCATCAAATGGCATTTTGTGTTTTAAAGCTACAGTGTCGTACTGCTATGCAATCAATAAAATTCTGTATGGGTAGTTAGAATCGAAATAATAAATATTTTCCTATATTTTACAATTGAAATTAAAATGCAGTCAGTCGTTCAGATGCAAAAAAATAAATCACAAGTGTGATTTGATTTCTACACATCTGAACTCCTGACTGTATTTTATTGAACTATAAAATACAAGAACACATTTTGTTATTTCTTAAATATCTTGCATAGACATGGATTACAGTTACTAACACTACATTCATTGAAATATTTAAGGAATCTGTCTTACAGATGTTTACCAGTGAAATAGACTCTGTCACATTGTAATTTTAGACCATTATGGCATTTGAAATAGTGTCACACTTTGATTTAAGGCAAATTTATTATGAAAATCCTAGCAGAATAATAATTATCAAGTTATCACTGAAACTGCTATTAGTATTTTGTTGTATATGTGCAGTATACTTGTATAACAAAAGCTTAAAATTGTTTTAACATTTGCATTACTCTGTTAGACAAGCAGGAATTACCACTACAGTAGTATGGTAGTTATTTCATACCCTGACTGTTACTTTAACATTTATAACTTGCTCTATTTCAGTGGACACATCAGACAAGACAGTTGGTCCACAAGAAGATTCTGGTTATGTTCATGCCTACAATGATGAACCTATCACATTTATTCCTGGAAATCCTCACAAGAATGACAGACCGGTATGTCATAACAATGACCTTTTTGTTCTTGGTTTCGTGATGGGCATCTATGTAAATGTCACAGATATGACAAGTTTTATACTATGGTCAAAGTTGGTTATTATTTCCTGACTGCTTATGGAGTTACTGTGAAAGTGTGTGTGTGCAGATATAGAGACAGTTGAAACCAAAAGCAATGCAAGTCCTCAGTTAACAAGCAGACTGGGCTTTGGTAATTGAATTGGAAAACTGGAAATAATTTAAGTAAACTGCAATATATATACAAAATCATTTTAAATGTACTTTTTCCGGTTTTGCTACTGCATATATTAAAATTGGATGTAACTCTAATATCATGCATGTACAATTTTAGGGTTGGGCTACAATGAGACCTACAGGAACAAGTATAATGAAGACATGTTTCCAACCATCATCTTATCCAAAGGTAGGTAAAAACAGTGCCAATAATCTATAAGAACCCACAGTCATCAACTAAACAGAATTGTTACTACATTAATTCTTAAAAGAATATATTCATAAAAACCAGATCAGTACTTAAGTTTTGATGCAACTGCAAAAGTGAAAATGATATTTTAGAAAAGCCAAGCTTAATTTAATTGATACCAATTACCATTACTTTTGAGCCCTGCTATTAAAAGCTTGAAGCTGACAGTGGGTCACTTGTATGTATGACTTCTGCCTATAAAAATCTGGATCAGATGCATTCAGAGATTTTAAACAACTTTTTACTTTGCTATCACTGCTATTAATTTTCATCTTCTATGCATAAAACAGAATCTTTAAATCATGCATGAAAATACCAATAAATTTATTGAGGAAGTTTTCATTTTTCAGGGTAATGAACCATTTTCGACGGTTTCTCACGGCTCAGACCGTGGATCTGGTTTTGTCCGTGAGAAGTCTAAGCCTCTCTATGTACACAGAGTGATGGGAGATGCGTATGACAAGGCAGGGAATATACCACAACTCCGACTGGATAGAACACAGAAAAATGACCCAACAGAATATCTTAATATGCAACATCCTAACAACCACTCCTCGTAAGTCATTGGATCTATATCATCTTGTATTGTTTAAGTTTTGTGTGACAGTCTAGATCCTTCCTCTGATCACAGCCTCTTTGTGATGAAACACTGATCAGAGACATTCTGCTATATAACAGGCTATCTTTCGCAGAATTTTAAAGTGAGAAAGTGTATTTGTTTTAGAGCAGCTTGTGTTTTTTCCCCTGAAAATACATTGTACATGTATTGATAGTTAACTGAAATATAAACATATAAATCTTTAAAAAAAATTTATATCATGTTGTTCCTTTGTATTAGTGAAATAAAAAAATATATTTACCAGTATCAATAAATAACAATGTACAAACTTTATTTGATCTGTTACATTCCAGTATTATAATGGACACATACAAGGGTCAGCAGAGACCCACAGAGACAGAATGTGATCGTCTTGGTCGTACTGGAACAGGAAGCAAAGAGTTGTCAGGGTATAGTGAGAACAATGACAGATTTGTTGCCACAGATGATAATCCTGCAAGGTTTACCACACACTATATGACTAGGTAAATAATCCACTGATTGAAAAATACAAAATACTTACTGTTTAGAAATAAAATATAAGATTTTCTAGAGCTCTTTTACTATGTTTGAATTCAAGGTCCTTTCAGTTTTATTTGACAGTTTCACCCACATGTTTAGTTTTAGTTGTTTTCTCTAACTGTTCATGCAAATGATTTTTTCTTTGGAAAAAACTCATACCCAGGATTTTATTAAATCTAGAAAAAACACTTATTTGAACTTATTTGTACTAACAAGAGTATGTTTTTCTTATACATGTATAACAACTTAATTGACAATGGTAAAATGCATTGCTAAGAAGGTTAGATTAATGAATGTGACTGTTGAAAGCTACCTTGCTGCTGGACAATTTCTAACCATATTTCTTATTGATTCAATAAATATTAAGGCTTTGATATATATGTGCCTGTATATATTACTGCAGGTTTAGAGACAGGACTGAGGTTGGTCTAGATCGTGAAGGACATTGCCGGGGTGGTTTGCAGGATCAGAAACCGGATGGCTTTACCAAGAGCACCTCCGTTCATTCTTACGGTCCAGAAATACAGTCAACAGAAACCCTCAGAAGGCTCCACCCATATGTAGCAAGGTAGGAGATCTGATATTTTTTTATAAAATAGATTTTACATTTGAGTGATATACCGGTTAGTATATCACTGTGTGGAGTGTAGATGCATAGTAATCTTATCACGAAGGCTGAAGGCCTGAGTGGTTAATTACAAAGCATCTCAACGACCCACAGTGATACTACGATTTGTTTTACAACAGGTGAATTCATTCACAACAATACAAATCCAAACGTATTAGCACATGCACACTCATAAATGTTGTGTGAAAATTACGCGGGAGGGAATTTCAGCAGTCAAAAGTCGACACCAAGAGTCATGTGCTTGGTAGGTATATCACGCTCAGATCCTTCTTTGTCTAAATGGGAGAAATTTTCAGTAGTGTTAAAATTATGTATAAAATGCGTCAAAGCAGTTTTCTTCAGTCATATTGGCAGATGGTCTGATGAAAAGGACTTGTGTACTAAAAATGTATAAAGAAAGTAAACCAGAGCCTGCATTTGGTGTCCATCTGTTTTCTTCATGTTAAACAACAGTTAGCATTGTTGTTTAAACTCAAAAGATTCAGTTAAAGTAGACAATGTCATTATCTAGGAAGAACCAAGACAATTCTTTTTGGCTAGAAACCCAGGAATAACCACCATTAACTGAAATAAAGCTGAAAACTGGCATTGTGACTGATTCAGTTTGAATGATGCTGCTCTGGCCTAGTGTGCAATTTTACAATTTAACACATGTGTAAATTCATTTCAGGAGTGTAAGATCGAGAGATGTGTTTTTTGATGATCATACCTATGACAGCAAGCTGTACAGTTCCCAGCAACAGCCAGTGCCAGCTCTGTCATAGAGATATATGGACTTTGTGGCTCGGTCAATTTTAGTGTCAATATATAGCAGTATTTTTCATCATGTACATAGAGAAAACATTGATAAAGTATTATGTTAGTGTTTACTGTTTTTAATAAACTTAGTTTATACATTGTATATGAACTGTCAGTTTTTACATTGTTTTTGCTCCAATTTTTATAAATGCTTATATACCCACAAGTCATATTTGCCACGACACTTGAGTTATAAAGACTTAATCAAATATGAATACACAGTGAGATACAAACATTTATACATGTTATGTGGAATATAGTTACACAGATCACTATTATATGGGAAACAGTAAATTGTTATTTTTTGTCAGTTACTGTTAAATAGGATACAGTTAGCAGCTGATATAAATACAGTTCACAGCTCTTATATAGTGTTACATAGGATAAAGTTCATTAATGGGTGGGATACAGTTCATAGCTAATATAAATACAGTTCACTGCTGGCACTGGACACATTCTAGTGTTACGTAGGATACAGTTCAATGATTGGTAGGATACAGTTCAATGATTGGTAGGATACAGTTCATAGCTGTGTTGGATTATACAGTAGTTCAATGTTCAGAGAACAGTTTTATATGAGATGTCAATCCCCTGGTTGGTAACATTTAGTTTGTTTCCTGTCAGGGTATAGTAATGTTAACAGTTAAGTTTGATACAGTTTACTGTGACGATGTCAGAAAATATTCATGAATAAGAACTCTGCTTATATGCCTTGATGAACTTCTTCATACATGTAGAAGTGGCATAATGATTAAAACCTTTCATTCATTAAGTTGTGTGCTAGAAATTTTACTCAGAAAGAAGTATCTGAATACCATTTTTTTATAGGAAATATTCACTATTGTATAGTTGTCTGTGTATTAATTGTTGACATATTAGATAATCAGCTGAACAATTGCTGTGGCAAAAGTGTAATTAAAAGCAGTTGGTAATTTAGCAATTACATCTGACCTGAACCATTTAAGATGTCTGATAATTGCTTCTACTGTAAGTATTACATAGATATGTGAATTCATACATACAAGACAATGTTGAAGTGCTTTATCTGAAGACAATATTAAGATGAAAGAAATAGAAAACATAAAACCATTTCATCATGCTCAATATACTTGTTACTGTTATTTTTTGTGGTTTTTTTTTTTCACTATTCATTATCATTTAGGTATTTATACAAATTTTTATTTTTACTCTGTGTCAAAACGTATTTTTTTATATATATTTCAGGTAAAAACCCATGTTTCCATTAAAAAGTATATTTCATTTTGTGAGGATAAAAGTAAAACATGTGACCTTTTGGTTGTTATGTATGGGTGAGCGGGGCAATCAGTATTTAAAAAGAACGTAATATTCGACTGATAGAATGTCAGTTATATCTCTTAAGATGAACAAAAACTGTGATCACCAGTCTGGTCCCAGATCCTGACAGGCAATTTGTACAGTATGATTAATATTGGACAAACAATCATGTTGTTGGTCAATCGTAAACAGGATAAAACTCAATTTTACTTTTTAATGGCATACATGGTAATTTCAATTGTTACTTGTTTAAGTTATAAATATATATTTTCATATTTGTTCTTGTTACATTTGGTTAAGAGCTACTGCTGTTTTTAATTGCTCAAAAAAATCGTTTAAGATCAGTTACATATATTTTGCTAAATATTGCTCACTTTTAAACCTTGAAGTAAAAATTTAACTTTATACTTTAAGTTGTATGATTTTTAGTTTGGAAACCAAACATATAATGTTAAGATGTCAAAACAATTGAAACAGAGCTACATTCAGTTCATCAGTTTTTATGATTATTATTATCACTTTGTTTTTACTTTTTGTGTTTTGTTCCTTAATTCAAAAGAATTTGTTGGTTTTGTCATTCAAATGTGCTTACAAAGTTCCCTTTTGTTTTATTCTGAATCTTTACTGTGATAAGGATTGTTCTAGTTTGTTAATGAATGATGATTTGACTTATTTCAAGAGAATCATGATGCCTTTGTGATATAGCTTACCTCAATAATAACCAAGCTTTTTACATTGACCAGACACCAAAAAGATGTCCGTACAAATTTTCTTTTGGACATAATGATTGGACCTTACAGACATATGCAGGTCAAGTCAGATTACAAACTTCTATTGTCTCCTTTTGTATTTAACAGTTTATTCAATATGACTGGAATAAAGGTTCTATTTCGTCTTTAAGATTTACCTTTGATCGGAGTAAGCTGTCCTTGTTCTTGATGCCAAGCTTCCAGAAGTGTTACAGAGGCTGTCTGGTGCAAGTTTGATTATAATTGCTTGAAAAAAACAGAAGTCCTTGTGCAAGCCAAGACTTTTAGTACTGGCCAAACATGCAGACTGAACAGACTTACAAATAGCTCACATTAGCTCACTAAATATAGCACTTGATGCTCAGATACGATGAAATGTAGAATTGTCATATATTGCAGACAACCAGTTTACTTATATAGGTGTTATTATCAGTCATAGCTTTGTCATTAAATTTCTAATTGTTTATTTGAGCAACTCAAATCTTGCTGAGCTGAAACTTGACGCTATTTATGTTTGTTGACTGTGATACTTGAACAAATATTTTATTCATATATGTACATGTATAGGCATCTATATTTAGCTATTTTATGTACATTTACATGTAGTGATAGTTTGACTTAATTGTTTAGTTGATGTTGAATTGTGCAATCTTCGCATGCTTCGGCTTCTAAGCCATTGTAAATACAATACCCACTGTGCTGCCCTTGCTACACTCTGTTCACCACGGTCACCTAGTCTGGTTTAGGGTTTCCTGGTCACCTAGTCTGGTTTAGGGTTTCCTCAAGTTAGTTCTGTATCTGCATATTTGTGTTTAGCTACCTATAGCTTTTTAAGTAAACAGTATAAGTTATTATGACACCAGGGCCAGTAATTTTTCTAATATTCAGGATGAAAAAACTACTGAGACTGGTCTGTTTTCGTTATTTTACAGGAGGTTTTTACAAAAGAAAGAAATCTGACTGCAATTTGTTCTTCTATTAGATTTTCAGTACGTTTGACAACCTGAAGAAAAAATTAAGTTAGTTTTGTATACCAATCAAAATTTAAACTATATAATATGAACCTAAGGTACTTTTGTACAGACGCACCATTTCCAGTCTGCTCTTACAAATGTCTTCTACTGCCATTAATCAACTGCCTTCAATTAAATTTTAGATTAAACTTCTGTCAGAAGTGTGTCTGTTATTTCCGCATAAAATGAAGTTGTTGGTTATAGAAAATCAGTCCTAACCTATCTGGCAGGAAAGACTTGTATTTGAAATTACTGCTTATCCAAGCTATAAATTGAGGCTTTACTTAACATACAGATGTCTCCTAGGATTTTGAGTGATGTCATGTTTTACCCTTACCAAGCTAAACTTCTAAATTGGACTTGTCCGTCTTTAAATTTGGAAAGTTCCACTTCTTGTTTAAAGGGGTGCTCAGTTGAATATTACTGACTGATTTGTTAACAGTGAAGATCATGAGTAAACTACATGAAAATGCTGGCTAGTCATGATCTACACTGGTTATTAGGTCAGTTAAGTACTGTTTCCCCCCGGCAGGTTAAATATAACCTTGTCCTCTTTACAATGAAGTTATACCTTATCTTCTTGCTTCCAGGCTTTTTTCTCCTGTACATCACAATGAAATGTGCATGGTCCAAATAAAATGTAACATTTTGAAAGACTTTGTGTTTTATTATCCCGTCTGAAAGTTCTGTTCACCAGAGGAGTCAAATTTAATGTATCAAAGGGAAATATGCAATACAATGTGTTTGAAAACATTATTATACAATCAAATAGAGATTGATACCTACCAACATGTCAAATAAAAACTCATACTAAGAAAATTCAGACAGCAGATATGTTGTTTGTATAAGAGAAAAGAAACCAGTTGGAACATGTAGCTGCTCCCTGGAGTACCACTTGATACTAATGCACTAAGGCAGGAATTCTGGTTCCTGTGATGTCATCCTCTAAGATCTTCACTATTTTGTAATAGGTCTGGAGGTACTAGTATGCTACAGACAAGTATGGTGTATGCTACAAACAAGGTGTATGCAACAGACAAGCACTGTATGCTACAGACAAGCAAGGTGTATGCTACAGACAAGAACGGTGTATGCTACAGACAAGCAAGGTGTATACTACAGACATGCACAGTGTATGCTACAGACAAGCAAAGTGTATGCTACAGACAAGCAAGGTGTATGCTACAGACAACAAGGTGTCTGCTACAGATAGGCATGGTGTATGCTACAGACAAGCACTGTGTACATGTATGCTACAGACATAAACAGACTATGCTACAGACAAGCAAGGTCTATGCTACAGACAAGCAAGGTGAATGCTAACAGAAAAGCAAGGTGTATGAAATTTAGAGGAAGGAAAATGATTTAGACAAAACTGAAGGATGAAGGATTCTTTGATTTTACAAATCCCCTCTATATGATAAATTTTCTGTGACCAGTTTGAACTAGAGTTATAATTGAACATGATTGAAATACCCTCACAAACATGCTTTGTCACAAGAAATGGCTTCTCTCATTACCCTAACCTAACTATATGATTAACATTTGTGACATATATTTGAAATCAAGCATGTGGTTCAAGAGTTACAAATTGGACATAAAATAAAGTTACAGGACATTTGATCTGTAAGGGTGATCTTTACATTGAACCAAGATAGCTGAGATACACACACTGTACATGTGTACACCATCTTGATAATGCTGAATAGTTGAGTCAAATTCCATTAAAATATAACCTTTAACCTTTAATTGTGACCTTGACCTTCAGTTGAAGTGTTGGAGCATGCAGTCTGTATACTGTATAAGTACTATTTTTGGCGGGGTTATTATTTTGGCTATATAAGTGGTCACCATTGATTGCGCCAAATCTAAACACTGTCAATATAAATCCCCACAGTTATAAACCACCACATATTATTAAGTATTATTATACCTCACAAAGTCATGCTTTTCCCTATATAAAATTCCCATACCGCATCGGTGAACAAAAAATGATGTTACCCATGATGTTACACCACTGTAAGTCTAAAAATAGTTTTTCAGTATAATAATAGCTTTTCGGTATAAAAAAATGATGTTACCCATGTAACATCATGATGTTACACCCCTGTAAGTCTAAAACTAGTTTTACAGTTCAACATTATATAAATATCACATGCACTTGAGGTTGATAGCAGATATTGTGAACCCGAGAAAAGTAATGTCAACTGAGGCTTCTTCAAATTGGTATACATTACCTGTGTTTAACAGTTTTATTGCAAACGTGTAAAAACATGACTTGTGCGATGGATTTGCAATTAAAATCATACACTTCAGTTTTACCTATTGACTCTTTTCCTTCATCAAATTGTTGTCACAAGTTAGACTTAGTTACTTAGTCGGGCAATGTAGACAACAGTAGTTTACAGTTTTGAGTTATGTAATAGTAGCTTCACTTGACTAAATGTTTTGCATGTTATGTAAATTTAAGGTTATATTTGGGTGGCTGATGTGATTTGCGCCAATATAAGACACCGTCAATTCAAAACATGCCAATATTTGGCACCGCAGAAATAAAGCACCATACAGTATTAAATTTAAGATTCTGATCATTTTCCTAAGTTTCATGTAAATATTTAAAGTAGTCTCAAGACAGTTGACCCTTAAGTGTAACCTTAACCTTGAACATGGGTTCTTCACATTGTCTTCATAAGATGATGATTTGTCCCAAGTTTCAAGAAAATCTGTCGAGGGCTTAATGACACAAAAAGTGAATGACACCTAAGTGTGACCTTGAGCTGATGTGGGTTGAGACATGGATACTGTGAGTGCATAATGTCTTGATTAGATGAACATTTGACCCAAGTTTCAAAATCCTTCCAAAGATTTAGGAAAATGAACTACCCCTAAGTGTGAACTTGACATTGAACTGAAAGGGTTGAAACATGGGTTCTGCACATCATCTTGATGAGATGAACAACTGACCCAAGTTTAATGAAAATCATTCAAGGGTATAGGAGATATGGAGAAGACAGGAATAAAACCAATTACCCTTAAATGTGACCTTGACCTAGGACCAGCATGGTTGGAACATGGGTTCTACATGAGGTCTTGGTGGGATGAACATTTGACCTAAGTTTCATGAAAATCCTTCAAAGGGTTCAAGAGATATGGAATGGGCACAAAAACAAATGACCCTTTAGAGTGACCATGACTGGACAGGGTTGGAACATGGATTCTACAGTTTGTCTTGCATGGTGAGATAAACATTTTTATCAAGTTTCATGATATTATCCTCCAAGGGGCAAACATTAAAAAAATCAATGATCCTTAAGTGTGACCTTGATCTTGAAGTGATGGTTTGGAACATGGGTTTTGCACATCCTCCAACAAGCTGACTCCCTCATAATTAGGCCCCCACCACCCCATCCCCGTATAATAAATTCTACTCAATACTTTTATAATATGTGCAAGGAAATGAGTTATTAGACAAAAGGGCTATGATGGCCTTTTACCACTCACTTTAAATATCACTGATTAAAATGACAAGGTGAAGATTCATGACAATTGGATTCAAAATTTGACCTGTGGTTCCAAACGGAGGATGCAGGATGATCACAATAGCTCACCATGAAATTTTGTCCTCAGGCGAACTAAAAAATTACCGACTATGACAACCCAAACTACACAGGAAGTTTTCTTCATTAATTTCAGCTATAATGTGCTTTCTGTTCTGAATCATTTGTCTTTTGTTTAGGGATAAAGTACTAAGAAAATCCATAGATCAAATCAACAAAACTGAGGATAAATCTACCAAAACCACCATTAACCTCAGAGAGAATGTTGTCTTTCATTTTCTCCAATTAACACTGATTAATGACTTCCGAAAACGATGTTGTTGACTCAACACTAGATTGATATATTCAACATACCATGGGACATTTACATCCAGTCATTAAACCCAGAGACAATTTTCAAGTTGTTGAACTTGTCTAAAGTAGACTTGATTTCATTTGTCTAATGAGAAGTCTGTCCCTGGATACGGAATAAACTTTTAAGACGAGGGATATCTTAAATCCGCTATATAATGAACCAGTCTCTCTTCTGGCCTCTCTATTCCAATCACTTTTTGTCATTTTTACATGCTCCGACAGATGTTGAAGCAATCAATCACATGGGATTCTAACTGCATTGCCAGTGTATTAACCTAAACCTTACTTTTATGGTACAGTCTAGACTCATCTGTTACTAAAACTGCACAAAGTTACAGAAATAAAACCAATTCAGGAATATAGAGGCATGCAACTGTTCATTAGTTTAGAAGGATATGTTACCATGGTGCAGTACAGGTCAACATGGAGCTCTTTATTTATCAAATAAAGTGAAATTGGATGCTAAAATCCACAAGAGTATAAAACATATACAGTTAAAAACATGTTCACGACAAGAAGACATACTCCACTGTGTTGTAGTAGTTTCTACATTCAAATAGTAACCAAGACCTCACTGGTCGGGACACTTTATGTGTGTACTTGGGCAAGAAACTTGATGTCATCCAGTTTAAATGGGTAAAAGTAATGAATATCACTACATGTCCTTCCCAGAGGGAAAGGAACTGCAACAAAATGCAAAATGCAACTTCACCATGTTCAACATTAGAGCGGTGTTACTGAATACAGAAAACAAATATTTACCAGAAACAATAAAAAACAAATGAGATTATCAAACAAGAGGGCCATGATGGCTCTATTAGTAATTGCTCACCTGATAACCAGTGCACTTACCTAATGATGTCATTTGTTGCAAAAGATAGTCAGTAGTTGCTCAGGAAGGCACTAACTGTCTTGTTGCTGAAGAAGCCAGTGTTCAGTACTGGTTACCAGCTGTCAGGGTCAATCAACAGTTGCTAAGGATGTGACTGGTCACTATTTTACCAGACTGGCTGATACCAAAAAAGAGTTCAAACGACGTTTCAAATCAATTAAACTTAAACCAAACTGTAACAAGGATCAGAATTAGAATTGAATTCAGTCAAGAGTTTCCTATCTTGTAGACTTGGTCCAAGTTTCCAATCAATCCTATGGGTGGCTATTGAAATATGTGCATGATAGCAACTTGCACTCAAAACTTTAATCAAATTTCAGTCAGCATCCAAAAGCTTCGCCAGAATGTCTAAGTCCAACAAGGACTATAATTTGGAATAAATTAGTTATCTAACTTAATCTGATACCCCTGAAAACTTTAATAAAGTTTCTAATCAATCCAGTATGTGGTTACCGAGGTATGTGCAGGATAGTAGCTTGCATGCAAAACCAAAATTTTTTAAGTCTAACAAGGGCCATAACTTGCATTAAATTCAGTCAAGAGTTATCTAACTTGTTTGTCTAATACTTTTTGAATACATTAGTAAAGTTTCAAATCAATCGCATATGTAGTTACTGAGATATGTCCATGATAGTAGCACCAACACCAATGCAAGGGTGACCTCAATAGCCCCCCTCATTATCTGAATAGTTGAGTTACCAAATACCAAGCAGTATATGGTTCTTGTACAATGCACTTCCTCTAAATGTCTTCTGTCATTGTGTGAAGATTTGACAAAATACCTGTAGATTGTTTTGGCATTATACTCCACAAGCCAGAAGGATGGACAAAGAGGTAACTTTATGCACACCCTTCTGGGAGCATGATAAAATTCAGACAACATTTAGAGTTATTGATCATCAGCCACCTAGACACCTTGACTCACTGAAGTTTAGTGTTTGTGGTAATGTAATTTGTATTTCAACTCCCCAAAGTCAAGACACTAAATCTAACAAATAATCACCAGCAGATATCAATACATACATTGGATGAGGATAAGCAGCAATATTCATGCATCAATTATGCAAAACAACTTGAAATGTGCATGCAAAATTGAATTTTAGTGTTATATATGTTACTTCAGTCCTAGGTAGGCCTCAGGGAGCTAACTTGTGTGCTTTAAGAAACTAAATACACATATAGTAGGATAAATTTTATCAGACTAGTGACTAGTCTACTAAACTGCCTGTCTATAAAAATATCTGAACCACAGTTGAAATAGGCAGCTAAGACAGACCATCACAAGCTTCAACATTTAAAAAAAAATGTACAAACAAAGTTCAAAGAATGTTATGGAGATTCACAGTTTTCTTTCTTTATTTTAGTCTTTTTTCTTTGTTGAAAGCAATAATAACAATACATGATACGTTAATTTTTTAATGCTACTGAGCAAATTATAATTGTATGTTCTTTCTAACATCAAATTTCTTTCAGAACATTAACAACAGCCAAAAAACATCACAATTATAAAAGTTAAAACTTTAAAATAAACTAAAACAACACTGAGAACAATGAAATCATCTAAAATCCTATCCAGTGATATGTTGACAAGTTACTTTATATTTGTAATAACACTCTAGACGGCCCCAAGATCATAAAACTTTGTCCATTCTCAGCTCAGTTTCATATTTAGACTGTCCATCATAAGAATATTATTATTTATTATGACATTTGATACGACTTTTTAAACTATAACCAAAACTATTACACTAAAGGTGAAAAACATTCCATACCCAAGCCAGGTTGAGGATGAAAATTGTTTTATGATCACAGGGCAAGGAGTATGTTCCCATATCCGACTTCCTGACTTACAGTTTTCTAAAGACAGTTTGAGTGTAGAAACTTTGTCTCAATATAACTGTATGAAGAATCCTTCATTGTTGCACATGTTTGACTGTGTTTATATGAATGCTTTCTTCAAAATGAAACACAAGTATGGGATAAGAAAAAGTCTTCTTCTTGAGCTAAAAATAAGTAACTTGCATCAAAATTGCTGAGAAACAGGTTAAACATGTGGGTCTGAAACTTAGCCTCTTTAAAGCTTAAAAAACGTTTCATGACCTGAAACACATAAACTATCATTTGTGTAAGAATTATTAGCAATACTATTAAACAGAAAGAGAAGGCAGTCTATCCAAATACTGTTCTCAATGATGTTTCAATATTATACTGGATGGATACACATTATAAATATTGTAACAGACAATACGTCATGTAGGAACAGACAAAATGCAACTCTGTTGCCATTGTAATTAATTAATGGACCAAAGTCTAACAAGGTAGTAACAACACAATAACAAAAATAAATATTATGGCACTAATGTAATTTCTCAAAATAACACAAACCAACAGAGCAATGGCAGACCTCTCTTGTTCACCTGAGTACCAATTTAAGTTTAGAATCCATTTAAAGAAAGTAGATACTGGTAATTTATTCCTTAAATCACAAAATTATGAAGAATTGAGATCCTGGTGAAATCATTTTAAAAACAGACAAATATTGTCAGATCATGTAAAGATGTATACATATAGCCACATCCTTGGCAACCAGGAGTCCAGCATGGTGAGGTGAATAGAGTTCTTTGAATAACTTTTACCAGGGGACATTTGGAAGAATATTGAATTTCATCCTAAGATTCATATACCCCACTGAGGTATGATTGAAGAACATGGTACATTAGGGTGCCCTGTGGTGAATGGTTTCAGCTTGTTTACCCCGAGCATTGCTCAGACTATATGTAGTTACAAACTTTTCAATACTAATACTTTCACAACTAAAAAAAATACAGAGAAACCAATTCACTTATCACGTTACTGGAAGTAATACTAACTTTGTCTGCATCTGCTAACAATGAGTTATAATAAGTTATACAATAAACATTTGGGAGTATGAAATAAAATTAATAAAATAGCAAAAATATCTCTCATGTGCTGGTCAAACTGAGATCAGATTAATGCTAGTATCTACTCTTGTTTTACATAAGCTACTATCAGTTCTCTATTAACACTTTCCAGTTTATGTTGCATTTACATTCTTGCACATGTGATATCTATTCCACTATACATCCCATATTCTAATGCGTCTACTGACGTCATAGAATAGGGTCAACTATCTTGTGATTTTGACATTTGCGACCATATATATGGTTTTAATGATCGCCATCAGTTTTAACAGCTCTGGCTAATGCTGTTATCATTATATATATTTGCAACCATTGAAAACCGTAATAGAGTCGCAAATATCAAAATTACAAAACAGTTAACCCTATAGTGACAGTAATGATTTATAAGATTCAAACACTAGGAAGCAGAAATGCCATACATTATCACACAATAATGAATTGTACACCAAAATACTTTGTACAAAATAAATAAATACAAGATTTATGAATTAATGCGTTATTCCAATATCTGTCATTGAAATAAAGTTTAATAAAACACAAGTTCATAACATATTGCACTAAAAGCATAATACAGAACACATCTTTGAAATCAAACAAAACAAGAATATACATTGGTATTGGGACTTAGAAATACACATACAAATACCCAAAATGTATTGTTTCAAGGGAAAGTAATTTATTCACGAGATATGCCATGACAGGAAGGACTGGTTGAGCACCCATATAGCTATCAAATAACAGTTACTTGAAACTACATCATTTTAATCACTGGCTGAAAAGTCAAATTTATTAGTCTAGAAACAAACAGCAAGTATATTTTACTTTATCAGAAAACATTTCTTGTTTCAAAAGGCATGAAATGCAACAGCAACAAAAGTAGTAGTAAATATACGAGATCAATTGAAATAGCGCCAAACTATAGTAAGACTGCATTTGAATTTTCATAAAGCTTTCATGACATAAAACAATACTTATCCAAGCATCGAACCAAGAATGGATTAACATTTCCCAGCAAACAATTGTAACGCTGGTTGGTTCAATGAGGAAGCGTTGCGTAGTTTGTATCGCTGCAAATGGAAGCTGTACACAATATTAATTTGCGAATTTGACAATCTGGGATAGTGGTAAGACATTGATCGTTTTCCCCTTTGTGACCAACATTTTTTATTAACTCTTTTTGTATTGTTAGAAGACATATGGATGTTTGATTATTGCCAAATTTCAGAAGAAAATATAAACCAGAACTGTCTTTATTGGTTATTTTCCCACTGTTGTGTTTGTAAAGCCCCTGAGTGCACAAAGTTTTTTTTCAAATGATATCTGAATGTAGCAATAGTAGCAAACTACTTAACTAAACATAGTATCACAATTTAGTAATACCATTAGAATACACATGCGATCTCAAAAGACAATGTAATTACCCTTGAAGTGTATATTTCAATGATCGCAAAAATAAACATTCTGTATGACAACGCTTTTTCATGAAGAAGCCACGAAATATGAAAGAAATGCATATTATGGCCATACCAATTACCGCGAGTCTTACTGGTTAATTTATGTGCGCATTTGAGTACTCAAAATACATCTGACATCTATGCCCTTAATATAAAGTTTCATCATTGTTCTTTTAAAAAAAATCCTAATCATAAATCAAAACAATGTATGAAGTGTGAAAAGGAAGCTTTACTAAATCCATGTCGACACTCGTCTTCATACTTTCGGATATTCTATTACCGCGAATCTGGAAAAAAATGTTTGAAACTTTTACCAGTTTGTTTCTGTCATAATATAGTTACGCTTATCTGACAGCTTGTCTTTTTCTAAACATTTTGATTGATAAAAATTGTAGTGACACGTTTGTCTAATGTTTGGAATGGAGGTCATTTCCGACTAACTGTCCTCACATTATCATTCTATCTAAAAATTTAAAGATTATCGTTGCTTGCCAAAAATGAACACAAACCTAAGAAATAAAATATTTTTCAGATAGTTTTGAAATAGGAAACTTTTGAAATAGAATAGAGACTCTATTTTTTTGGTCGGTACATCAACATTGTTTAAGAAAAAGTAGAACAAAGTTCTATCACTATTCTATGAGTCAAGTTTATTTCTTTATATACAAGTGTATAAAGTTCTAATGGGACTTCAACATTATTTTTATCTCAATAAATATCTGTGAACACCTAGGTATCAACAGTTAACATCTCCGTGTACACTCAGGTATCAACAGTTAACATTTTCATGTACACTCAGGTATCAACAGTTAACATTTCCGTGTACACTCGGGTATCAACAGTTAACATCTCCGTGTACACTCAGGTATCAACAGTTAACATCTCCGTGTACACCTAGGTATCAACAATTAACATCTCCGTGTACACTCAGGTATCAACAGTTAACATCTCTGTGTACACCTAGGTATCAACTGTTAACATCTCCGTGTACACTCAGGTATCAACAGTTAACATTTCCATGTACACTCAGGTATCAACAGTTAACATTTCCATGTACACTCGGGTATCAACAGCCAACATCTCCATGTACACTCTGGTATCAACAGCTAACATCTCCATGTACACTAAGGTATCAACAGTTAACATCTCCATGTATACTTTAGTATCAACAGCTAACATCTCCATGTACACTAAGGTATCAACAGCTAACATCTCCATGTACACTCAGGTATCAACAGTTAACATTTCCATGTACACTCAGGTATCAACAGTTAACATCTCCATGTACACTAAGGTATCAACAGTTAACATCTCCATGTACACTCGGGTATCAACAGCTAACATCTCCATGTACACTAAGGTATCAACAGTTAACATCTCCATGTACACTTTAGTATCAACAGCTAACATCTCCATGTACACTAAGGTATCAACAGTTAACATCTCCATGTACACTTGGGTATCAACAGCTAACATTTCCATGTACACTTGGGTATCAACAGCTAACATCTCCATTTATACTTAGGTATCAACAGTTATAGGTCCACTACTAAGCGAAAATCAAGTGACAATTATTTCAATGGCAAGTACATTGCCTTATGCAAGACACTAAATAATGAAGATTGTCAGGTTAAAATTTACAGAAAGTGTTTGGAACACGAAGAAAAGTATGTGTATTATGCTGAAATCTCAGTGATTCGACAAAATGACTATCCAGGTCTTTTTAACTTTGTTCATAATGCATAGAAAAATAATTGTACATGTACTGTGGTTTAATTAGAATTTCTACATACCAACTTTCATTTTTTATTAAAAATAACTTATTTTTGTGTTTTTTAAAGTAAATTTGAATTTTCGCTTTCGTTAGTATTGGACCTTTAACATCTCCATGTACACTAAGGTATCAACAGTTAACATCTCCATGTATACTTAGGTATCAACAGTTAACATCTCCATGTACACTCAGGTATCAACAGTAAACATCTTCATGTATACTCAGGTATCAACAGTTAACATCTCCATGTACACTAAGGTATCAACAGCTAACATTTCCATGTACACTCGGGTATCAACAGCTAACATTTCCATGTACACTCAGGTATCAACCGTTAACATCTCCATGTACACTCGGGTATCAACAGCTAACAACTCCATGTACACTCAGGTATCAACAGTTAACATCTCCATGTACACTAAGGTATCAACAGTTAACATCTCCATGTACACTAAGGTATCAACAGTTAACATCTCCATGTACACTCAGGTATCAACAGTTAACACCTCCATGTACACTAAGGTATCAAAAGCTAACAACTCCATGTACACTCAGGTATCAACAGTTAACATCTCCATGTACACTCAGGTATCAACAGTTAACATCTCTGTATATCGTATACCAGTCATAAATACTTAATCCTGATTTGCTGATAGCGCTCACGTGCCGGGTCCGCAAAAGTATGTGTAGACCTGGAAAAAGATGTGCAGACCTGCACGGATTTCAAGACGTCATTTCTGTTATATTTTCACATAATTTTCCCTACTTTTATGAGGTATACGATATAATAATTGTAGACTAATGTTTCGGTCAATATATAGTTTTTCGGACCTGTGAAAAATGATATTGACCTCGGACTTCGTCCTCGGTCAATATCACTTTTAACAGGTCCTCAAAACTATATATAGACCTCAACATTAGTCTATAATTGTATAGTATTGTAAGGATGTGACATTTTCCAGAAAATTTACCTTTACTTACATTGTGAAATCACATTGAAATCCAATTTGACATAGTGAAATCCCATCTTGGAAATGGATGCCTGCTATAAATAAACCCACTCACCTTCAATGATATGCAACTTTGTAAAATCTAACATTTCTCAAAGTGTTGGTCTTCAGGACTTTAATAATGTAGTAAACCACAAACCTTGTTGATGAATATTCCAGAGATTTTCATTTTCGTATATAAACAGATTTCATGGGCGCCATTATTTGAAATCCTGCCCATTTTCATATTTTATTCATGCAATTTCTCATCATACATGTTTCTAAGTTCTGTGCATATGCTTTAGCTTGAATGTAATGTATAAAGCCCAGAAATCCACCAAACTATGTTTTTAATCGCGATATATTTGCATTTTTGCAAACTTGGATTTTAAGCTACATTTCAATATGGCGTCTTGTGAAATCTGGATTTCGACTCTTGAAATCCAGATTCTGTTTGATTGGTGGATTTCTGGATTTCACTTGATTTCATGTGGTTTGATTGGTGGATGTCACGACCACAGGCTATAAAAGGCGAACACCAACTTCTGAAACCACTTCGGTCTTGACCTTTGGCAAATCAACAAAGTTTCTTGGCGCTAAAATTCTAAATCAAGTATTTCATCTAATAACACTTACCTGTTACATATATCAACATTATCTATAAAAGGTGTGTATTATAACTGTCCAGGAACACTGTTGTTGGCAATAAAATATATATTGTTGCAGAAATAAATTCTTAAACTTGACATTATTTATCATCACCGGCCATGCTGTTTACAATGGTGTCAAAGTGAGGGATGGACTAACTTATTTACCATCCTGCAAAACGGACCAAACGCTTGTTGATCGCTCCATCCATCCAAAAGAAAAAAACAACTTATGCCGAGTTAAGAATTTATGAAACATTTTTACGCGCTTATAAATACATAGTAACTTATTTATCTCACAAATTGCAGTGTTTCATCAAAATTAACTGATTTAATAACATTACAAACAAGAAAAAACACAATCCTATTAGAATGGCAGACACCTCAGACTCGGAAATTGAATTTAATCAGAATCTAAACAATCAAGCTGTGCAAGATGAAGGTGGCAGAGGAGAGGAAGTTCCACCGCTCTATGACCCAGACCAAGGGAATGTTTCTGATGCTGACGAGACCATGGACGAAGACCAAGACCGAAGTCCCCCTCGCCAAAGGGGTAGGACAGGGAACCGCACCAAGTATCTAGGGGTGCCAATCGACACGCATATTGGTAGACAACCTATAGCACGCAATTTGCCCAAGAACACTCCTAAGGGTCCAAGCTTAAAACTAAAGTCATTTAGTGGAGATGAAAACTTTGGAGAATTCATAGATCTTTTGAAGTATGTGCTGAACTTGGGTGCTGGGACTTTGAAGCATGAATTTAGCATTGCGTTCATGCATGACGGGCAAAGCCCACATATTCTTATCGCGGTTACCAAATGATGTAAAGAACAGTTATCGTACACTAATTGAAGCGCTCCGAAACAGGTTCTCAAACCAAGGGGATCAGCCAGTGTGGGTCTCAACTCTCAAAGCAAGAAAACGAGGTCCAACCGAATCTGTTGCTTCATATGCAGACGCCCTATCAGAACTTGCCCGTAAGGCTTATGCCGACCTTGATTATGCTGCTCAAGAAAGAATGGCACTTGATCAGTTGTACACTTGCCTCTCCCCAGAACTCAGGTACAAATGTATTGAAAAGAACTGCCATACTGTCGATCACGCCGTTGGCATAGTACAAACATACGAAGGGGTAATGGGAAAAGATGAACTGCAGGTGTACATGGTTTCCAACACAGATGCTCAACATTCAGCCTCTATTGCGACAACACACAAGTGTTGAAACGCTGGCATCACGGTTGGATCGCCTTGAACGCCAATCTAGGCCAACTAATCGTGACATCAGATGGACTCAAGGACAGCGCAGATGCTACAAGTGCCAGGCTACTGACCACCTCATGAGAAATTGTCCCTATGCAAGAGGCCTACCCCAACAGACATCTAGTGCCAAGCAGCGCCCAGGTACAGAAGACCTGCAGAGACCAGCAATCCCAACACGGACGTCCGTATACTGGTAGCAACTTGACCGTCATATCAAGTAGTGACAACAGGCGTGTTATGGTCGATCCCAGCAATCAAGGGCAGGAAAACTCCAACCGTTGGCTCTTTAGGCCTAGATCCAGCGGCAGTAAAACCTGAAAGGCCTGAAAATGAGGACATTTCAAATACAAACATTAGCCATGTCAGTAGTGTGGAAGTTGTATGGGACAATGGACTATATACAGGGTGCAGCGTTCATGGTATTCAAGCAAAATTTCTTATTGATACTGGTGCAACTACATGCTTACTTTCAAACCGTATTTACACTCAAATACCTGAACATAACAGACCCTTTTTACAAAAGTATAAAAGTGCTGTTCAAGATGTTAATGGCAACAATTTAAAAGTATATGGTAAAACCAAAATAAACATTATAATGGGTAACATTTCTTATGAGCAAAACCTGATAATTTGTGACATGTTGCCAGATGGCATTATTGGTCAAGACTTTCTGATGAAACATATAAAAATCATTGACTTAGAAAATCATGTGCTCCATGCTGCAGGTGGAAATATCCAATTATGGGCAGGTGCTGCCTCAAACAAATGTAACGTTTGTCGAGTGACTGTACAAGAAAAAGTCACCATACCAGCTAATACATCATTGTGGGTAAATGTAGACGTACCAAACAAAGACTTTATGTCTGAGGTTTTACACTTTCAATCAAAAAGTAATACAGATAAAATACATGTTGTTGAAGGCATAGCTTTGAACAATTCAAACACAAAATTAAACTTGTTAACTGTAGCAATGAAACTGTTGTTCTCAATCCTGACAGTGAAGTCGGTGTATGCACATCATTAGGTGACAAAGCTTGTTTAAGACTGACAACTGTGCCGCTACTAATGAACACAGTGACACTCTCAGTAAACCTATGGTTGATCTTCCTGAACATTTGCTAGACTTGTATTCGCGTTGTAAAGAAAATCTATCACAAGATCAGAGTGACTCTCTAGCTAATTTGTTAATACAATATCAAGGCGTGTTTGCTAAAAACAATGCGACCTGGGGTGTACGAATTTAATTCAACACCACATTGATGTACAGGGGCTAAACCGATACGACAAGCTCCGCGCAGACTACCAATCGCGAACGCGAAACTGAGCGTGTAGAAATTGAAAAGATGCTCGCGAATGGCATAATAGAACCCAGCATTAGTGAATGGAGCAGTCCTGTGCTTTTGCTTAATAAACCAGATGGTAGTACGAGATTTGCAGTCGACTATCGTAAATTAAATGAAGTTGTGAAGAAAGATAGCTTTCCACTACCGAAAATAGATGAATGTCTCGATTCTTTAGGGGATGCCGTATTTCAGCTGTATGGACTTAAACCAAGGCTTTATGCAGCTACCTATAGCTCCAGAAGACCGGGACAAAACCGCTATAGCTACTACGATGGGTTTATTTCAGTTTTTGAGATTACCATATGGACTGGTTACTGCACCGTCTGAATTCACGACTCATGGGAGAAGTTTCACGGGGTCTCCAATGGCGTGAATGTTTAGTCTATATGGACGACATAATTGTACCTTTGTCGTGAGGTTGAACAAGGTCTCATGAGACTTGAACATGTCTTTCAAAGATTACGCCTGCAAATTTAAAGCTCAAACCTAAGAAATGTACATTCTTTCAAAAATCTGTGAAAGTACTTGGCCATATTGTATCTGAGGAAGGCATTAAAACAGACAGTGCCAAAATTGAAGCTGTAAGAGACTGGTTAACACCGACTAATGCGCGTGACCTAAAGTCGTTCCTTGGTTTATCTGCATACTACATGAGATTTGTGGCAGATTATAGCAAGATTGCAAAACCTCTATATAAACTCTGTAACAAGAACTCAAAGTTTGTGTGGTCCGACGAGGCCCAGTCTGCATTTCAAGCTTTAAAGAACGCGCTCACAACAACGCCTATACTAGCTTATCCAATCAGTGGTGAAGCATTCACTCTCGATACTGACAGTTCACAATTTGCCTTAGGTGCTGTACTTGGCCAGGTACAGGATGGTAAGGAGCGCGTGATCGCTTACATGGCCGAACTTTATTCCATCTGAAACAAAGTACTGTGTAACACGCAAAGAACTGCTTGCTGTTGTGACCGCTCTCAAACACTTCCATCACTATCTATATGGGCAAAAGGTGTTGCTTCGCACTGACAATGCTGCTGTATCTTGGTTGCGCCGTCTCAAAGATCCTTGTGGTCAAATGGCAAGATGGCTCCAGTACATCGACACGTATAATCTCAACATCAACACAGACCAGGCCGTCTGCACTCTAATGCAGATGCCCTTAGTAGAAAACCATGTAAGGTGTGTGCACGCCATGAAAATCAGAACAATTTTGTTCAAAATCCTGTAGATACTGAACAATCTTCTGATACCACTATAACGGCCAGCAACGATGATCAAATCCAGACAGAGGCAGTTCGTATCTTGACGCGTTCTCAACAAAATCCTAAGGGTCCCAAAATCCTCAGCGGTCAGTTCTTTTTAGATGGCTGGTCAGCTGCTGATATCGCTCACGATCAAATCCAAGATACTGACTTGGACCTGTAATTGTTGCAGTAGAGAGCTGTCAAAAGCCTGAGTGGAAACAAATCTCGAGTACTTCAGCTGTTACCAAAACTCTCTGGAACCAGTGGGACAGACTTGAAATCCTGGGTGGAATGTTACATCGTCGGTGGACACCTGAAAGTGGAGAAGATAAGTTGCAATTACTGGTGCCAAAATCAAAGAGACGGACTTGCTATACTATTATCACAATATTCCCACTGCTGGCCATTTAGGAAGTGACAAGATGTTAGACAGGTTGAGAAATAACTTTTTCTGGCCAGCTATGACTAGAGATATCAAAAGTTATTGTGAACACTGTATGATATGCGCTGCGCGAAAGCCAGCCAAACCCACACATGCTCAGTTAGGTGAAAATCCTGTAGGTGCTATGATGGAAAAGGTATCAGCCGACATACTAGGTCCTCTTTTCCTTAACTGACAAAGGAAACGATATTTTTGGTCATAACTGATGTGTTCACAAAATACACGGAAGCCATAGCTTTACCTGACCAGGAAGCAAAAACAGTTGCTACAGCCTTTGTTGACACTTTCATTACCAGAATGGGTACACCTATGACTCTACTCACAGATCAAGGTACTAATTTTGAGTCAGCACTATTTAAAGAAATGTGCAGTATTCTAGGCATACACAAAATTTCCACGTCTGTTGCTAGGCCACAAGCAAATTCTGTAGTGGAGAGGTTTAATCGAACTTTGTTGACTATGTTAACTGCATTCTCTGCTGACAACCAAAGAAATTGGGACTGTTACTTACAGCAAGTAATGATGGCTTTCCGTGCATCAAAGAGCTCAGCTACCGGTTACAGTCCAAATCTCATGGCATTTGGTAGAGAGGTCACTTTACCTATAACCGCAGTCTTGGTCTACCAGCTGGAGAACGCCTCACTGCAAGCCAACATATTCTGACTCTGCAAATGAATATGGAAAAAGCTCATGAAATAGCCAGAAATAATTTGAAGAAACAAGCTGAATATCAAAAACGCTATTACGACAGATCTGCAAAGGACAGAAAATTTCAAATAGGACAACCTGTATGGCTGTTTGAGCCATCTAAGAAAGCTGTTCAAAATTGGCACCAAGGTGGCAAGGGCCTACCTAGTTGAAAAAGTGATTGACGATTTAATCTACATGATTAAGCGTTCACCGAGAAAACCCGCCAAAGCACATCACATTGATAAACTCCGTCTATACCGTGGACGTGACCTACCAAAGTGGTTTCAGAAAGCTCTTGAAGCTTAGAATTGCTGTTAACTGAAATTGTTGAAAGCCAAAGCTTGAAAACTTTGCTGCTTAACCGATGACTGGTGCAACGATCCTGTGTTGTTATAAATTGTTACTGTTCACAGTTAAAATTTCAAACTTTCAAACTGTTACTAGATTAAATAAACTGTTCGCTAAACCTGATGTTTGTTGCCTTGGAGGTAACTGTCTAACTGTTAAATTTACTGTGTCTTGGAATGAGCTGATACCTGAAAATTAGAATAATTCTTTGCTGTTTGATGGTGATTGTTCTGGAAATTTACAATACGTACATTTAGGTAGACTTATAATATTTGTCTATGTGGAATTAAATAAACTCTTGAGCAGTAGGCTAGGAATAGTAAATGGTAACTGGTAAGTCTGGCCTGATCAACCAGATGTTACGCAACGCTGTGTGAGTTATGGACTGCAGAATTATTGGTACTCTGCGTCGGTTTTTAGACCATGTGAGTCTGGTCCCAATGGACAGTAACTGCTCTTGTGAGAATCATGTGAATTCTGCTATTAGTTGGAAACTGAACTGGAAGAGAAGGTGCTTAATCTAATGTCATTACCACTAAACAATAAAGGCTATAGGCATGTGAGACTAATAACATTGTAAACGCAGTCCTTGAATACAGTTCAGAATGTGTGTTATGAGTTTATATACAGTTGCGATATTGCCGCTAATTCGAGTATAACAGCCACAACAGTGTTCCTGACAACTAACATTTACATATTATTTGTGCTTTAGATATAGAAGGACTTATAGCAACTTTTAAAAAGTAACTTTTGTGAACTTCCTTTAATGATGTCTTGGATAAACAAAGATGCCTGTAATGTGCTCTGACACTGCAATGTAACAGTAACATTCAATTCTTTTTCAACACTTATAAAGTAAAGTAACCTTAAATACAGAGACATATCTTACTAGTAATGGCTTGAATTCATTTGATTTGTTCCAGATTATGGCATCTCAGTGTTGGCTCTGTGGAACTTGCGCAGCATCACGGAAAGAATTAAAGTTACACCTGAGTGGGCGGCCACATCATATATTTCGTGTGATATGCCCTTTTTTGTATCTCCACAGAGAAAACCTGCAACAAAATAAGTGATTTAAAGAAACATGTGGACAAACACCATCCAGGGCTTGCAGTGAGCGACAACATGAATGGGTGGTACACTGAAGCTGCTGGTTTCTACCTAGCTACAGCTCCGCTAGACTATATGAGGGTAGTTAAGCCTCAACCATACGATTCTGCCCAGGCGAGGTCTATTCAGCAGGCGGTGAGGGTATGGCTACCATCAATAAAAGTGCCATCTAGGTCACTGGCTGCCTGGGAGAAAGGTTGGGCTCAGGCAGTTGGAACGCCCGTAAGGGACGAACCAGTGTTAATTGCACAATATTCATCCACCATCACTGGCCTACCAGCATATTCACCTACCCCTACTCATCCTGCATATTCACCTCTACATGCTGATGTGCCGGCGTACTCTCCTACAAGACCAAGTATAGAGGGGGCTGAATATCCAATTACATTAATAGGACGATCAGACATGCTTCCAGCATCTTGCATCTTTAGTACCTCAAGCAAACACAAGTACATGGCTATTTTAGCGGACAATTACACCACAAAGTCCAAACTTGAAAAGCTAGTTGTTGAAAAGTGGACAATTTTGTCAAGAAGTCTCAGGCCCCAAGTTTGCAGAACTTAGTGACGCCGTAGCAACTAAGTTAGGGCTATCGAACACTTTGATAGACGCAATTAAAGAAATAGTGCCAGACTACCAACCTGGAATGCATTGTCCACCCGGAGATACACCGCCATACTGTCCATCACCTGTGCGACTCCTTCCGTCATTACCGACAGGAGCTGTTTCCGAAATTCTATCTGCAAAAAAACTGCATCACCGAACCCCCCCCCCCCCTCTTAACACATGGCATCTATCCATTGGGTATGCCTGCAAAAAAGAAAATGGGAATCATCTACAAATGTGACAATATCTAATGGACAATTCAGTGCAACTTGGCCCCCACATGGATGGGAACACATGACTCCTAAAAGGAGATTTGAGGTCTTTTTGTTTATTGCCATGAATTTGGAAGTTGGGAAGGATGGGTTTCCCATAGCACCTATGGCCCAGGTGGTAACAAAGTTCACCTTTTTTGATGTTGCCTGGGACAGTGGTGCCGCGGGAATACTATCCCTCCCGTCTCCAAATAGAAACATTTAGTTGTTTAAAACAAATTTATTTAACTGGCAAAGACGAAAATAACTTGCTGCCAATGTACTTAGCCAGCTCCAAGTCTAGGTCAAAATCTTGGACAATGTGATAGACCAGCTGAAGAACATTCCAATCAGACTATGAAGATTCCATCTGGAAATATGATAAAAAAATGGTACATATAATTTGAATGGGATAAACTGTAAAGTTACATTATATATTATGATATACGGTAATGATTCAACTTACAAACTGGAGATGTTGGTATATTTAACAACTTTAAACTTAATATACTTTTGAAGATACTTTTCTGTGCATAATCAGTAAATTTAGTACTTCTGGGTAGTATACATGAATAATTAAAAGTGTTGTGATATAGTAAAGTTAAAATATACTTACCAGTACATGTTGAGACTGTACGCAGACTTAAAAGTGAACGTTGATGTTTTAGTATGGACAATCAGTCTTAAGATTAGGGAGGGGGTGTGTAAGGATGTGACATTTTCCAGAAAATTTACCTTTACTTACATTGTGAAATCACATTGAAATCCAATTTGACATAGTGAAATCCCATCTTGGAAATGGATGCCTGCTATAAATAAACCCACTCACCTTCAATGATATGCAACTTTGTAAAATCTAACATTTCTCAAAGTGTTGGTCTTCAGGACTTTAATAATGTAGTAAACCACAAACCTTGTTGATGAATATTCCAGAGATTTTCATTTTCGTATATAAACAGATTTCATGGGCGCCATTATTTGAAATCCTGCCCATTTTCATATTTTATTCATGCATTTCTCATCATACATGTTTCTAAGTTCTGTGCATATGCTTTAGCTTGAATGTAATGTATAAAGCCCAGAAATCCACCAAACTATGTTTTTAATCGCGATATATTTGCTTTTTGCAAACTTGGATTTTAAGCTACTTTCAATATGGCGTCTTGTGAAATCTGGATTTCGACTCTTGAAATCCAGATTCTGTTTGATTGGTGGATTTCTGGATTTCACTTGATTTCATGTGGTTTGATTGGTGGATGTCACGACCACAGGCTATAAAAGGCGAACACCAACTTCTGAAACCACTTCGGTCTTGACCTTTGGCAAATCAACAAAGTTTCTTGGCGCTAAAATTCTAAATCAAGTATTTCATCTAATAACACTTACCTGTTACATTATATCAACATTATCTATAAAAGGTGTGTATTATAACTGTCCAGGAACACTGTTGTTGGCAATAAAATATATATTGTTGCAGAAATAAATTCTTAAACTTGACATTATTTATCATCACCGGCCATGCTGTTTACAGTATACTCAGACATCTGCTGTTAAGATGTCTGTGTGTACCTAGGTATCAACAGTTAACATTTCCATGTACACTCAGGTATCAACAGTTAACATCTCTGTGTACACCTAGGTATCAGCAGTTAACATGTCTGTGTATACCTAGGTATCAATGGTTAAAACATCTGTGCAAACCTAGGTATCAGCATTTAACACATCTGTGTACACTATCTAGGTATCTATGGTCAACATAATACGAACACCTAGGTATCAGTGGTGAATGTACACTGAATAGAGCTGTTTGGTTAGACTGTTGTGACACTGAGTAAAGATGAAACTTCCACATTCTGACCATTACATAATTATATAAGAACAAATTTCTGGACTAATACTTTAAGTTCAAAGAAGCTAGTGCAGGAAAAACCATCATGTTATATTCATGTATCTTCCCTTTATCAAATAAGAGTCAAATTAGTCTCCCTGAAATACTGTATAAAATGTTCTTTTAACTCAGCTAAGTTATCATTTCCCCGAACTTCTGAGCACCTGATACTGGGACAACTATAAAATCCAGACCTACAATATGTTGCTTTGAAGTAAGCACCTGAATCTAATACCCTAGTATCAGTAAACCCATTGTGCACTTTCTGTTCCAATAATAAACAGACAGAAAATAACTGAAATGGTAATGAGCTGAAATAAGATTATCAAATGAGCTGGGGACTAATTTAAGCTCTATCAGAATGGAGATAAAAATATTTAATGTACAAAAAAAAACTTTATCTATTAGACATCTGTTTCTACAATGGGTAGGTCTTCGGAGTTGGCTGAAATAAGAGATAAGCGTTGCTCAGATTCCTCACTAGTAGAACTGGCAAACGTTGAATGACATGAATTACTATGAAATAATCGAGTATCACCATCCTCCGGACTACTCAATGTTGAAACACGGCCTATATTTGAATGATCTTTCCTTAGACCAGTCTCTGAATTAGGTCTTGTCTCTTCTGTAATAGTTTTCTCTTCAGTGTCAGAGTCCTTCCTCTTTAGCAAACAAGTTTCATCATTATGTTCCAAGTCTGAATTGTTACCTTCCATGTAAAAAGAGGTATGATAAATTCCAGCTGATTGACACTCATTTACATACTCACCCACATTTTTGTCTGCATTTGTTTGACAAGGGTTGTCATTTGCTGCAAGAAAAGAGTCGTCTGCTGCAGTATCACAGTTTTCTGAAGTAATACTTTCATTTTCCTCCACTGAATAGAGCTGACCTTCACCACGAACGTTTGGTAAACTTTTCGGATCAAAGGCTGGTTCACTACCTCTTGGCTTTAAATCTTTCTTTACTACATTATCATGCACAAATACATTACTAGTATCTTCTAAATGTGCAATGTCACCTTCCTCTGTAGACCGTTTCATCTGGTATTTTTCTGACAATACTTTTAATCTGGACTCTGACTGGGAATATTGCAAGATTTTATTAGGTGGATGAGGAGGCGTTTTCTGATTTTCAGAAGGTTTATGCATTTGACCAGACTGAGTCCCAACAACCAGTGACTGTTGTGGGTGATACCCAACACTGGCTGGGGAATATACCTCATTGGGATCAAAATAACCATACTGAGTTGTTTCTGTAGGGGAATGCCTTTCATAAAAATCTTCTTCATATACTTCTTTGTTAAATTGTTTAATATTTCCTTCACTTTTGGATTTCAGATTTTCTGGATTGTTACCCTTTAACCCATTAGTAACAATACCTGGTTCTCCATGTAGAGGGTCCCTTTGACTTGCTTGAACATCAAGTTCTGCAACCTCCTTATTTAAGGTTTCATCACTGTTATTGAAGTCTGTATTTGGCAATAGATTATTCAAAGATCCTTGTGAAGCATGGGCAATAGAGTTCATATCAGATGTTTGTAAAAATTGAGTTTTCCTTAGAAAGTCTCCTACACTCCTACTTTCATTTAAGCTTTTTCTTTTAAAAGAAGAATTAATCATTTCATTTTCAATTTCACATAAATCTTCAACAGAATCTTCATTTTTCACAAATATTTCTGGGGACTGCTGAATAGTTTCAAGTTTTGACGACATGTTCTCGGACCTGTGATCAGCCTTCGGTACTGAACCGGTTCTACTAAGAGCACTCATACTAGATGCTGCAGACAATGCCTCTGGACTCGCTAGAGGTGCCTGAATCAATTCTGAATCCAAATCTAGCAATTCAAGTCTTGGATTGTGTCCGAGAGAAGGAAACAAATGCTGCCTATCAAGGCTGAGTAATAATTCTTCTGTGGCAGCTTCCCATCCTATGTTGTTGGAGTTTATAAACACATTAACTGGCATATTGCCCAAATTTGATTCTTTTTCACACACTACATGAACAGGTGGTGGATCCCCAAGGCTCGTCACTGGATGAGTCGAAGGAGTAATGGGGGTTCCAGGAGATATGTCGTGTTTCAACATGGCTGTCCTCTCTGGTTCTGTCAATAAGCGTGTTGGTTTCGGTGGAGCCACATTCACCAGCACCTTCAATATTATACAGGTAACCAATTAGCAATTAGTAACAATGATCCTTTGCATGCTACCAAGAATACTCAATTAGTTTTTGAATCAGTGAAACAGTTATATATTATAAACATTTCAGAAGTACAAATTTAGTTCTTAATTCAATCATCTCATTGTGTTATATCGATCATGACATTAAGTGAAACCTCTGACAACAAACTGTCTAAATTAAATGTCTTTAGAGATTTCTGACAATAGACTGTCTTGAGTGATCTCTGACAACAAGCTGTGCAAGCCTTCAGCAATCTCTGACAGTTTGCTGTCTTCTGTAATATCTGATACCATATTGTCTCAAGTGTTATTAGCAATCTCTGACAAGAGACTGTTATTAATGTAATCTGTTAACATCTTGAGCTTCAATGTTTCTGACTACAGATTGTTACTAATATCTATGTTATCTGTTAAAAATAGATTTTGAATGTTTCTGATAGCAGAAGGAGTTAAATCTTCACAGCTAAGAACTCTACTGGCATGCTTTAATTGCATTCAACCTGTTCATAACTTTAATATAATATGTTCAATCATCAACAAAACTTTTACATCTTTTACTGATAAAATAACATATTTCAATGATTGTAAGTGTAGATTATAAATGTTTAACAGACAATTGCAACAACTTCTCATCTGGCCAGCTCAAATGAATCAAAACTTAAATTATTGATAACACACTCATTACATTAATAGACATTGCCACTGCTATACAACCCACTAGAACGTATATTAAAGTATGCAATTCAGCCAGTTACACAATTTTAAGAAAAAAAAATCAGTTTTGATGTAGAGTTAGAAAGCAGGTACCGTATTTCCCCGCCTATAAGGCGATCCGCTTATAAGACGACCCCCCTACTTTGCCATGAAAATTGTGTGGTTTTGAATAGACTCATTTATAAGACGAGGCAATTTTTTAATGACCCAGTTACTTTATTTTCTTCAAGTTCGTATGATTTCTAAGCAATAAGTTAATTTTTTAATCGCCGATTTTTTTTGAGTATTATAAACCAATCTGTGTATTGTCATTTCGGATATTGATTTTTTTTTGACACTTTGAAAAGGTAATTGCGTAAATATATGCCATTGGCTAATTAATCAATTATGAAAACATATGACAGCTTGTATATAATTATTAAGAGTGCCGAGGATCCCCCAAAGCAGCGACAATTACGTCATAGTTTAAAGACAAAAAAGGATCGAGATGGCAATAAAGTCAATAAAAAATATTTTTTCATTCCCATTGTTACAATTTCTTGGGAGTTATCGCAAAATGTTTGCAAAAAATAAGCAAATTTTCGTATTTATAATTAAAAGTTGACAAAACAACCGCTGTGACGAATTTTGTCTAAGCCTCTCGCTCCTTAACAACGACGTAATTGCCGCTAATTTGGGGTATCCTGGGCACTCTTACTAATTATACACAAGCTGCCAGATGTTTTCATAAATTGATTAATCAGCCGATGACACGTATTTACCGGATGCAATTATTGTCTCAAAGTGTCAACAAAAATCAATATCTGAATTAACAATACACAGACTAGACTGATTATCGGGTTTCTTTACAATAAACGCTGTGTAAACGCTTGATTCAAGTATCAATTTTAGGCCGCTTATATCATAATGGAAAAAACCAAATATGACTGCACCACTTATTTTCGCAAAGTTTACCTTCAAATTCTTTAAATAATTGTAAATAGCGACATTTGCGATCGACAGCGGAGGTGAGTTAACACAATAACGTAATTCGCCAATGTACGGTACCGGTAATTGTTCGACTGTCGTCTGCACATAGACACTCGCGGGACGACATTCGGTATTGCCGATTTCATCACAAATGTATGTAGGATTGATTTTTATATTTGGTTGATTCTTGTGGCCTCGCTTATAAGACGAGGACCCCACTTTGAGGCAAAAATCGGGACTTTATTTCCTCGTCTTATAAGCGGGGAAATACGGTAATATACATAAGCAATACAGCCCATCCCTTAAAAAAGTGCAGCAATTTACAATAACCATTCCAAACTTTAAAGTAGAGCCACCACCTAAAGGTGACCCCAATGACCCCAACAACTCTTCTTGAGACAAACTTTTGGTCAAACTACATAGGGTTTACTAAGAGCTCCATATATACATATTTAAACGCTTAGTTATTTGTTGGTTTCATTTTAACTCTAAGGAACTGAATTCAACCAAGACTTGTTTACTAGTTAATAATTGTGATATTTGTAAAATTATCCTATATGAATTTATTAAGAATCTTTCGGTAAGTCTCGTTTCAGTTTTGCAATGTTGATCATAAAACTGAGCACCACGATAAAGTTATTGCAAATTTTCAAATACTTATCAAAATTCACTGAATTATTGAAATACACTGCAACCCCGTTATAACGCGGTAGTCGGGGTCCAACTGGTCAGACCGCGTTATAAGTGAGACTCTTTTTATAACGCGGTCTGATCATCGGCCGCTGTTTTCTTGCATACCGCGCATAACCGAATACCCCACCCACCTAACTAAATGAAGCATATTGATGTTTAGTACGCATCATGTTTTTATGAAATGAGAGGTTAAATTGTAGAAAATAACGATTCTATGTAAAATAAATTAGTTAATTAAGCACAAATTAAATATATAAGAGAAATTTTACGTAAATATTTGCTATTGAAAACGAAAGTCATTCTTTTCCAAAAGTGTTAAAGTGAAAGTACTTTTTTGTTAAAACAAACATAAGTTTTGTAATTGATTTTTTAAGTTCGGATAAGCCTGCAATTAGATGCGCAAACAAATATTAATTCCACGATTTGAAGTTATTGTCTAACAAACAAAGAGGTCAGTTGTGAATACGGGCCGTGAAAAAATACCAGTAGCCGTTATTGTTTTAACACTTCTTTGTTAATAGGCGCGAACGTTAGTGACAAGTCATTAACACCTCCATGTTGTTTTTTCTTTTGACTTCGTTTTGTATAGGGACTGCTTTTTTGATAGAAATAATTTTGGTCGATCCCAATTTGGAGCCAAGACCCAACTTGGACCGCGTTATAACGAGGTCCCGGCGTATTCTGTTACTAAATATTCACTGTCAATTATACACCTATGCATTTGTTGTGTTCTCAATCAATGGTACACGATACTCTAGAAATTAGAGAATCAGCTTTAGCATGAGTTAACTACTTTAGTTCAATCCAATTATGCTTTGCTTCATTCTTTATTCATATTGTTATAAGTATTTAGTAACTGTCTATGTTCACTCAGTATTAATATAACAAAGCATGCTTCCGTATAATTATAGCCAAGATCTAGCTTCAGGCATGGGTCATAACTGTGTGCTTTCTTAGTGATACTACAAACAAACCTCATGTGCACCTATCATACAGGACTAACTGTTCAATAACTAAATGTCTAATACTGTCACATGTCTCCAAGGTAATACATTTTGTGTGAAATGTAACACATAAATCTCAGATATTTAAATTAAGGTCTTCAAGTATTTTTCAATTCAGTTCCAGGACTGGTGTTTCCTTTCATATTTTACAACATAACTAATAGAATAACTTTTTTTAATTTCATAAGTTCTAATCCAAACAAAAGAAAACAAGCAGGACTTGTCCTCCAAAACAAGCTGATGAATTTCTAGTTTTATTCAATGTGCAACGTTACTGCAACACTACATCAACTTCTGGTGATTCCAGTATAATAAAACTATGATATAGAAAAATAGGTCTGAAACTTTGCAAAATTCTGTTGTTATAAAATGAAAGCTTTGCATACAGTCTTGGGTAAGCCAAAATAAAAGCAGTTTGTTAAACATAATTATCCCTTGATGCAATCATTGATGTGAAACAACTCAAAGTTTGGGCAACATAAAGATCATTTTGACCTGGACACTGAAACAAGAGGGACAAGATGGCACTAGACTGCTCACTGGCTATCAATACAAGGTCAACAATCCCATCACAAGAAGGATCAGGTTAATCTTGACCTCGAGTTAATGATTTTAACACTATTTGTAGAAGTCTATTACACAATGCTACATGCTAAATATCTAAGTTCTGGGCTTTGCGCTTTTAGAGAAGAAGATTTTTTGAGGTTTTCCAATTTAAACCCATGTAAAATCAAGTGAAAATGTGGGTGGGGCTAATTTTGACCCATGGGGGTGGGGTGGGGTGGGGGTGGGGGGGTGGGGGGGTTATGTTTTGAACAATCTTGACAGAGGTCCACAAGACAATGCTACATGCCAAATATCTAAGCTCTTGGCTGTGTGGAATAAAAGAAGAAGATTTTTTAAGGTTTTCCTATATAAACCTCTGTAAAATCAAGTGACACAGCATGGGCACAATTTCTATTTGTTGCCATAGCAATGTAATGTAATTCTTTGAACAACTTTGATACAGCTTTATCCAAGGAACATCCTGTCAAGTTTCATCAACATGTAGTTTCAGAGGAGATGTTGTTTGAAGGAAATGGCGGACAGTCAAACGATGTACAAGGGACGGTGAGGGATCCTAATCCACAACCATTTTAAACATAAATGTATACTGTAACTGTGACCCTTGACAGAGTGACCTCAACATTAAAGGGGCATCCCCTTGTAAAGGACAATTTCATGAAGTTCAGAAAAAGTAAGTTGAATGATTGTTGTCACTGAAACCATTTGATCTACAACTTCATCAACCAACAGGCATACTTAACATCAGCAAAACCATATACCCCTCCTTCCCTGGTGAAGCAGGGGAATGATGATAAAAAACAATGAATTGTATATATAGTTGTTAGTTAGCCTGCCACCAGTACTCTATCATTACCTTCAACCTATTGTATGTGGGAAAGAAAAAGAGAAAGTTAAAAATTACTGACTGTTTTTGTACAAAACAAAATCCACTACAAAAATTAATTACGAACTCTAAATTAACTCAGCCTTTGTGGAAAAGTTACTCTACCCTTAAATGTTCTCTTACAGCCCCTTAAACAATGAGGTGGACTGAAGGGGGGTATGGGTGTATATATATTTTTTCATCTTCTAGTCCAAATAAAGTAGTAGTTCAACTTAATTAAGCTGTAGTTAACTATTCCTAAAAGGCTTTTCTAAAATGGAACTGACAACTTTCCCAGTTCAGACAGATTGGGATAGTTAAATAGAGGTGTGGAGAAGAAGAAGCAAACTATCATGTAATTACATGTATCATGGAAAGAATTGAGTTTAACAGTAACAAATCACTTTTAATTGTGATAAGGCCATTGTTTTCCCTCTAAGCAAAGATGCCCAGCAAAATTAAACCAGTATAAACCTACTGCAAAGTGATAATGTATACATGACTTGATTTCTTTAATTAGGTGAACTGTTTCAACCATTAGTTAAACTTCTTCTGCAAAATTTTGAAGCAAACAACACTTTGGATAACACCATAAAATATAAGCCACTGTAGAAATAATAACGTAATAAATACCTTTTCCAGGGCCTCTAAGACATTATCAGGCATGTGATCATTAACCATTGTAGGTGATACCAACACTTCCTGAAAGTCGGAGTTATCTGCCCAAATGGCTTGGTACACTGGCTCCACTTGTCCACACACCCTGAAATACATTCAAACATCTTTATTGATCAGTGTTCCGCCTACTGACACTGTGAGACATTGAACATGCAGTAGTATCTAGTAGTGTAGACAATAGGAAGGGGAAGTTAATTTTATTGTCATATAAAACATCTACATGTCACCAGGTTCCTCTGGTTCTGTAAAATATGGAAGGTAATTAGCAAGAAAAATATTACAGTCTCACTTTCCAATGCCATGTAAACGAAACATGTTAACCTATCATAAAGTTTACATGTTTCATTTGATCACATATCCTGAAAAATTATATGGTAGTACACATGGTCAAAGTAACATGTTCTACAAGTCAACTAGTCTTTTGTTCCAGCAAATTTTGTGGAACTGATGTACCTGACAAAGTAACATCAAACCTTATCTCTCTGCCTGCCATTCATATGGTCACAAAATCATAAACTTCTCCATTATATAACAGAATTTTGAAATTCTTGAAGCTGATGCATGCTGGGAATAAAATTTAATGTAAAATTGAAAGAAAGAACAAAACAAACAACAAAGACACAAACAAAGACATGAAAAGAGCAAGAAATATTAAAAGACTGAAATAGAATATGAATGATGAATGTTTACCTTTTTTCTCCTGAATGTTTCCTCACTACAAGAATGATTTTGCCAGGTGGAAACATTGGTTTATGAGCTGTTAAGCCAATCTGTTCATCTGACGGATGCTTTGTGACATTCCTCTCCAAGTCTTCTCTAATGTCATCATATGTTATCTGCGAGGCTGATTCAGTACCACAGCAAAGTGCTGTCATAATGATTTTCCACTGTTGCAAAAACAGAAGACTTACAACATTTAATAAATGTAACTACAAATGAATACAATCAAATTCACCAAACTAACTCAGCTATATCTTGCAATATTTCTCAAATTAATTTTCATTTTGAAAAATGTTATTTCCTGTTCGCTGTGGTGTCCAATGAAAGAACTAAACAGCACACAGAGAAGAGACAGCACCAAAATACAATCATAGTCTACGCTAACCAAAGAGGAAAAAGTATGCTTTCAGCTGTATGTAAATCATGGTCTATAACAGTTACTCTTCTTTAGAAATAAATGCCACACGCTTCATGGTGATCAGATGTACCAAGTTATATGCTTAAAATTGTGGTAGTAATTCTTACAACAAACAAGAATGGGATGTCTCTCTATACACCCCTTTTAAACTTCATTTTCAGTGAGTAATAGGGACCAAGGGGAGCAGTGGTGTAGAGGTTTAGGTGTCTGCTGCTCATCCCGGAGGTTGCGGGTTCGAGCCCCACCAAGGTCACGACCGTACCTCCTCATATGACACCAGTACTGGTTTTTCCAGGAAGCGGACTCGAGAGTGACTGGATAAGCTGAAAGCTTTCTTCACAATCGAGCTAAAAAAAATGAGTATAAACTAAAGCCGTTACTATGGTCTTATGAGAAGGTCACAGAAATCAGAATTTGTTCCTGGAGCTACTGTCATGTTTTAAATTTACATGTACAGACTTGGTATGTATTCAATCAACTGTACTTTTATTCAAGACAATTGGCATGTATATGGCCATCAACATTGTATATAAAAGCTGTTACATAAGTGTGAGAAGTTTCTCTATGCATTATCAGGTCAAAATCTGTCAAAGTAGCTTCGGGTTCAAGAATGCATGCATACAAAATCAAAAATGTAACCTACACAAGGGCTTAGCAAATCAGACAAGGCAGCGGTAAATGGAAACTTAGAAAATAGGCCTCACTCAATTGATGTATGTGCCAATTTCCACAAAAATGATACATGTATTTGTAAAAACCATAAAAGATGAATCTTTATTTTATGTTTTCCAGTTTTTTTCAGTGAAATAAAAGTGATAATCTACAGTTTTGAAACAGTGGATTACCATTTTTATTTTCACTGTTTTTCAATCTTTAACCCGGATTAACATCAAGAAGTATACTGAGCGTAATTAATGCTGGAAACCATGCAATGTCCTTGTTAAAATGACGTCATTTGCGCTATGTTTTCTGATGACGTTTCCCATGATTTCCGATATCTTACAGAGATAAACTCAACAAAAGTAGAGTTTTAACCATAAAATAAACAGAAAAATTGTTGGTATCCGTGTAATATCATGTTAATTTCACTCGTGAACACCAAAAGTAGTTACTTTCACTCTTGGCTGCGCCACTTGTGAAAATATTACTTTTGGTGCCCACTCGGTGAAATTATAACGATGTGATATTACACCAAACGCAACAATTATCCTCTATTTTAACATGCAGTCTCCAACTTAATCAAGTAAGAAGGCAATTACATAACAAATGTCAACTTTCTCTACCAATCTCTGTGACAATACGGTATTACCTTGGGGTTTTTACTTTTCTTGATGAGATTAATCAAGTCTGTTCTCAAAAGTTCCATCTGATGTAATCCGATTCTAAAAATATGAAAATAACCCACACATTTTTAATCTCTTTAAATCTAATAAACAATCTTATCAACATCCAAATATAGCAAGATTAATTTATGCCTTGATAAAGGCTTTCAGTGAATTTCATTTGTTAAACAAGAGGGCCAAGATGGTCCTATATCACTCACCTGGGACCTACTCATGACAATATGTGGCCAAACTTCAACCCTTAACTATAAACCATTAACACAAACATTCTGCTTGACATTGACAAGACAAACCTGCTGACAAATTTACATGATAATTGGGTTGTAAATGTCACCTGTATTGAATACATAAGGTTTTTAAACTGGTGACCTAGTTTTTACCTCGGATTACCCATATTCCTAAATTCCATCAAGACAATCATACTGACCAAGTTTCACGGAGATCAAATGAAAAATGCAACCTATATTGCTTACACAAGGTATTTGTATGATTTGAACCCGTGACCTAGTTTATGATCCCAGATGATCTATATTCAAACTTGATATAGATTGCATAAAAATAATCATTCTAGCCAAGTTTCATGAAGATTTAATGAAAAACACCACCTGTATTGCATACACAAGGGTTTTCTATGATTTGACCCCATGACCTAGGTTTTTACCCAAGCTGATCGATAGGCAAACTCAATCTAAAATTCATCAAGATAGTCATTCTGATCAAGTTCCATGAAGATCCAAGGTTAAGTGTGAAAAGACAAACAGCAGACACCAGGCGGTGACAATAAACAAGAGGGCCAAGATGGCCCTATATCGCTCACCTTGGTACAAGTCCACTTGCCTGGTGGAAGATCACTAGATAATGTTATATACCAAATAAGTTTTCCTATATACGCCTTTGTAAAACAAATGATCCTTCTCCCCCCCCGGGCAAGGTCAATTTTGACCCCAGGGGCATAATTTGAACAAACTTTGAAGAGGTCTACTAGGCAATGCTACATGCCAAATATCTAAGCTCTAGGCCTTGTGGTTTCAGAGAAGAAGATTTTTTAAGTTTTTACTATATATTCCTATGCAAAACTAAGTGACCCCCTGTGCGGGGTCAATTTTGACCTGGGGGTCATAATTTGAACAATCTTGGTAGAGGTCCACTAGCCAATGCTACATGCCAAATATCTAAGCTCTAGGCCTTGTGGTTTCAGAGAAGAAGATTTTTAAAGTTTTTACTATATAAGCCTATGTAAAACTAAGTGACCCCCAGTGCGGGGTCAATTTTGATCCAGGGCTCTTAATTTGAACAATCTTGGTAGAGGTCCACTAGCCAATGCTACATGCCAAATATCTAAGCTCTAGGCCTTGTGGGTTCAGAGAAGAAGTTTTTTAAGTTTTTCCTATATATTCCTATGCAAAACTAAGGACCCCTGTGCGGGTCAATTTTGACCCGGGGTCATAATTTCAACAATATTGGTAGAGGTCCACTAGCCAATGCTACTGCCAAATATCTAAGCTCTAGGCCTTGTGGTTTCAGAGAAGAAGATTTTTAAAGTTTTTACTATATAAGCCTATGTAAAACTAAGTGACCCCGGTGCGGGGTCAATTTTGACCGGGGTCATAATTTCAACAATTTGGTAGAGGTCTACTAGACAATGCTACATGCCAAATATCTTAGCTCTAGGCCTTGTGGTTTCAGAGAAGAAGATTTTTAAAGTTTTCCCTATATATGCCTTTTTGCAAAAACTAAGGGCCCACCCGCGCGGGGTCAATTTTGACCAGGGGTCTAATTTGAACAATCTTGGTAGAGGTCCACTAGACAATGCTACATGCCAAATATCTTAGCTCTAGGCCTTGTGGTTTCAGAGAAGAAGATTTTTAAAGTTTTCCCTATATATGCCTTTTTGCAAAAACTAAGGGCCCACCCGTGCGGGGTCAATTTTGACCCGGGGTCATAATTTGAACAATCTTGGTAGAGGTCCACTAGACAATGCTACTGCCAAATATCTAAGCTCTAGGCCCCCCCCCCCCCCCCTTGTGGTTTCAGAGAAGAAGATTTTTAAAGTTTTTCCTATTTTTTGCCATAGCAACCAGAGTTCTGCTGGAATGGAATTCTTTGAACATTTTGGTAGAGCTTCATGCAAGGAAAATTCCTGCATAGTTTTATCAACATTGGCCTAGAGGTTTCAGAGGAGATGTCTTTGAATCAAAATGTTGACGGACGACGGACAATCATTGATCAGAAAAGCTCACCCTGGCATAGCCAGGTGAGCTAAAAAGAGTTGGGGCTGCCAGCATATCACACTATGTCTATTCCTGGCTAGATTCAAGGTTTATGCAATCAAATTTGATGAATTAATCTGAGCTTTTTACTCTGTAATTCATTAAATTGCTGAAAGCGCCTCAGAACATTAATTTGTAGGTGCATAATTTTTATTAAAGTTCTCAAGGAAATGTGAATTCTGTATACAGTTGATATGAGACACAGATGGAAACAGAGGTTTAATACGGCATGAAATCAGTTATAAAACCGCGTAATTGAAGCTGTCACATATTCCCTAACATGTAATAAATTCTGGAGTCCCTTAGGCAACAAACATCTTCAGACTGTTCGGCTGTGCATTTCATTATATTAGTTTATTACGTCCTATAGCCAATGTCTAATACAGCAATACTAAATAAGGATGGTGTAATATTCAATGCAAGTCTGCACAATTATTATTAGGAACCAAGCAATCTTTTTCACATCAATGGCGAGGATATGAAATGAAGCTGAATAAACAACTGACTTTCCAAACACTCAAAATCTGTTTAGTTGCATTCCAATATGGTCTATTCATAAGTGATTGTATTACTGCACAAAGCATCAACATAGCAACATAACCTGGCTACATTTCATGGGTCATACTAAACAACAACACAGATGAATACCTATCTACCTTTGCTCTCTGTTTTCACCTTTTACTTTATACTAATGCACACCCTTTCTGTTTTAAGGTGAAAATGAAATATTACTGGTGAAAAGGATCTCTGAATTTTATGCTTGATTTGAAGAACACACTTTTTAAAAGCTAGTCTCAGAGATTTCTTTACATTGCAGTATTGCAAAGGACTTTAGTTTGGCAAATCCATGTGATGCTACACACAAGTTTGCAAATCCATGTGATGCTATACACAAGTTTGCAAATCCATGTGATGCTACACACAAGTTTGCAAATCTATGTGATGCTATACACAAGTTTGCAAATTCATGTGATGCTATACACAAGTTTGCAAATCCATGTGATGCTACACACAAGTTTGCAAATTCATGTGATGCTATACACAAGTTTGCAAATTCATGTGATGCTATACACAAGTTTGCAAATCCATGTGATGCTACACACAAGTTTGCAAATTCATGTGATGCTATACACAAGTTTGCAAATCCATGTGATGCTACACACAAGTTTGCAAATTCATGTGATGCTATACACAAGTTTGCAAATTCATGTGATGCAATACACAAGTCTTTTTCCAGTAATTAATCACTATTGTAACCATAGGAAAGGTAATTTAATTCTAGGATGCAAAATTAATATTGTCATTTCCTGAAACAATATTTTTCTAAGATGCGACCAAGACATTGTGGGCATTACATTTCCTGTTATCATTTTCTGTGGAACTAGATACTGCTGAAAAACCTACATAATTTCCAGCACAACCCACTTGGCACATGTAGCAGAGTTATACACTGTCAGAACAAATCATGTCTAATGTATCAAACATGCCTGCAGATAGCAAGCTTGCATCTTCATTGTTTACTATATCATCTACAAACAATAAACAAGCAAGCCATGACAGCCCTATATCATAATAGCTCTCTTGTGCCCATAGAGAACATATTCATATAACTGAAGGTTGTTTTATTATGGCAAAAAATATGTCTCCCCCTCATAAGGAAAACTGCACAGTTATAAGAAAATGTAATTTCGAGTTTTTAATTTAAAGTGCTGGCTAATAAACACCTTAAAACTATTAACCTTAACATAGTTTTTTTCAAACAAATGTATTTAGTAAGTGAAGTCATGAGAGCTTTTTTAAAAAGCATATTTTATAGGTGAAAATAAAAGCTGTAAACTTTCTGTTATTGCACTTATTAAATTTCCATCAAGAAATTCTTTCATTCAACAAGGAGAAAGTGTCCTGAAAAGAAAATTATATTTTAAGTAACATGACCTTGACCAAACAAATTGGCTTGGTACCAATCACTTTTTTTTGTTATTGTGACCTTGACCCAATTAAAAAATTCCTGACAACATGTATAACTAGGCTTGGTACTGATTACATCTGCCAAATTTCACTGAAATCTCTTTAGCCATTTATGAGAATAGAGCTGACAAAATTTGAGTCCATTTAATCAGACATCCAGGCATGTCTTCAAACAAGGGCAAAATCCATAGCAGGGAGACATATCGTATTTCCCCGCCTATTAGGCGATCCGCTTATAAGACGACCCCCCTACTTTGCCATGGAATTGTGTGGTTTAGAATAGACTCATTTATAAGACGAGGCAATTTTTTTAATGAAACCCAGTTACTTTATTTTCTTCCAGTTGGTATGATTTCTAAGCTAATAAGTTAATTTTTTAATAGCCGATTTTTTTAGTATTATAAACCAATCTGTGTATTGTCAATTCGGATATTGATTTTTTGTGACACTTTGAGAAGATAATTGCGTAAATATGTGCCATTGGCTGATTAATCAATTATGAAAACATATGACAGCTTGTATATAATTATTAAGAGTGCCGAGGATCCCCCAAAGAAGCGACAATTACGTCGTAGTTTAAAGACAAAAAAAAATCGAGATGGCAATAAAGTCAATTAAATATTATTTTTTCATTCCCTTTGTTACAATTTCTTGGAAGTTATCACAAAATGTTTGCAAACAAGAGCTGTCCCTCACAAGTGACGAATGCCCCCGAAAGAGGTGCCTCACAGTCTGTGTCCTCTCCATGTGCTCAATAAATGTGCTATGTAATTTTAAAATCCTTCCATGCATGACAGAGTAATCATGCATACAGTATTCCATTACTTTAAACACTAAGTGTGACCTTTGACCTTTGAGGTAGGGACTTGGGTCTTGCACGCGACACATCCGCTTGATGTGCTAGACATTTGTGCCAAGTTATTTTAAAATCCTTCAAAGCATAATAAAGTTATAGTCCGGACACAAATGTATGCATATATACAGGATTCCATTACCTATAAACTCTAAGTGTGACCTTGACCTTTGTGGTAGGGATGTGGGTCTTGCACGTGACACGTCGTCTTGATGTGCTAGACATTTGTGCCATACTATTTTAAAATCCTTCAAGGCATGACAAAGTTACGTCCGGACACGAATGTGTGCATATATGCATATATAGAGGAATCCATTACCTTCAAACTCTAAGTGTGACCTTGACCTTTGAGCTAGGGACCTAGGTCTTGCACGCGACACGTCGTCTTGATGTGCTAGACATTTGTGCCAAGTTATTTTAAAATCCTTCAATGCATGACAAAGTTACAGTCCGGACACGAATGTGTGCATATATGCATATATAGAGGAATCCATTACCTTCAAACTCTAAGTATGACCTTGACCTCTGAGCTAGGGACGTGGGTCTTGCACGCGACAAGTCGTCTTGATGTGCTAGACATGTGTGCCTAGTTATTTTAAAATCCTTCAATGCATGACAAAGTTACAGTCCGGACACGAATGTGTGCATATATAAAGGATTCCATAACCTTCATACTCCAAGTGTGACCTTCACCTTTGAGGTAGGGATGTGGGTCTTGCACGCGACACGTCGTCTTGATGTGCTAGACATGTGTGCCAAGTTAATTTAAAAACCTTCAATGCATGACAAAGTTACAGTCCGGACACGAATTTGTAAGTGGGGACGCACGGACGGACGGACAGACGGACGGACGGACAGACGGTGCGATTTTAATATGCCACCCTTCGGGGGCATAAAAATAAGTTAACTTTCGTATTTATAATTAAAAGTTGACAAAACAACCGCACGACGAATTTTACAAAAAACAAGAGCTGTCCCTCACAAGTGATGAATGCCCCGAAAGAGGTGCCTCACAGTCTGTGTCCTCTCCATGTGCTCAATAAATGTGCTATGTAATTTTAAAATCCTTCCATGCATGACAGAGTAACCATGCATACAGTTTTCCATTACTTTAAACACTAAGTGTGACCTTGACCTTTGAGGTAGGGACTTGGGTCTTGCACGCGACACATCCATTGATGTGCTAGACATTTGTGCCAAGTTATTTTAAAATCCTTCAAAGCATGATAAAGTTATAGTCCGGACACAAATGTATGCTATATACAGGATTCCATTACCTATAAACTCTAAGTGTGACCTTGACCTTTGTGGTAGGGATGTGGGTCTTGCACGCGACACGTCATCTTGATGTGCTAGACATTTGTGCCAAATTATTTTAAAATCCTTCAATGCATGACAAAGTTACAGTCCGGACACGAATGTGTGCATATATGCATATACAGAGGATTCCATTGCCTTCAAACTCTAAGTGTGACCTTGACCTTTGAGCTAGGGACGTGGGTCTTGCATGCGACACGTCGTCTTGATGTGCTTGACATTTGTGCCAAGTTATTTTAAAATCCTTCAATGCATGACAAAGTTACAGTCCGGACACGAATGTGTGCATATATGCATATATAGAGGAATCCATTACCTTCAAACTCTAAGTTTGACCTTGACCTTTGAGCTAGGGACGTGGGTCTTGTACGCGACACGTCATCTTGATGTGCTAGACATTTGCGCCAAATTATTTTAAAATCCTTCAATGCATGACAAAGTTACAGTCCGGACACGAATGTGTGCATATATGCATATATAGAGGAATCCATTACCTTCAAACTCTAAGTATGACCTTGACCTTTGAGCTAGGGACATGGGTCTTGTACGCGACACGTTGTCTTGATGTGCTAGACATTTGTGCCAAGTTATTTTAAAATCCTTCAATGCATGACAAAGTTACAGTCCAGACACGAATGTGTGCATATATAGAGGATTCCAAACCTTCATACTCCAAGTGTGACCTTGACCTTTGAGGTAGGGATGTGGGTCTTGCACGTGACACGTCGTCTTGATGTGCTAGACATGTGTGCCAAGTTATTTTAAAATCCTTCAATGCATGACAGAGTTACAGTCCGGACACGAATTGTAAGGGGGACGCACAGACGGACGGACAGACAGACGGACGGTGCGATTTTAATATGCCTCCCTTCGTGGGCATAAAAATTTCCGCCTTTTGTCTAAGCCTCTCGCTCCTTCTTTCTTTTAACAACGACGTAATTGACGCTAATTTGGGGTACCCTGGGCACTCTTACTAATTATACACAAGCTGCCAGATGTTTTCATAAATTGATTAATCAGCTGATGACACGTATTTACCGGACGCAATTATCGTCTCAAAGTGTCAACAAAAATCAATATCCGAATTAACAATACACAGACTAGACTGATTATCGGGTTTCTTAACATAACGCTGTGTAACGCGATTCAGATATCAATTTTAGGCCGCTTATATCATACCAGAAAAAAACAAATATGGCGGAAAAAGTATGCCCACTTATTTTCGCAAAGTTTACCTTAAGATTCTTTAAATAATTGCAATTGCCGACATGGCAATCAACATCGGAGGTGAGTAAAAAAAAAAAAAAATTTCCCCCCCCACGGTACGGAATTGTTCACTGTCGCCTGCACATAAACACTCCGGGGCGACATCCGATACTGCCGATTTCATCACAAATGTAGCAAGGATTGATTTTTTTTTTGGTTGATTCTCGAGGCCTCGCTTATAAGACGAGGACCCCACTTTGAGGCTAAAATCGGGACTCTATTTCCTCGTCTTATAAGCGGGGAAATACGGTAAATAATTGATTCATGTAGGGAATGTTTAGTGTTATATGATAACTTAAGCTCATAAAAATAATCATTCTGATTGAAGTTTGTATGTCTGATTATAAAATGTGTCCTCTAACAAAGGCTTGGCATGAAGACTACATCATCACATAGACAAACTTTCTAATTTTCAAGGTGATGGATGTAAAATTTATCCTCTAGAGTGTGCCCAAGGTGAATGCTGGCAGACAGATGATTAAGATACCCCATACATCAAGCAATAACAATAGCAACACTTCATACTCAGGGTGAGCTTAAATAGCAATCTGCAAAGTGAAGAAAATTTCCAGGGTATGTCAAACTCTCCAACTGTCTAGAACATTCTGTGCCTTCAATTTCCGAACTTGCCAAGTTTTACATCTAATATTTCAGCTGGATAGACTCTCACAGCACAGGCCAATAACTAACAAATAACACATCTACTAATTATTTTCTTCACAAACAATGTTGCAGACAAGCATGAAATTGTTTTCATCATGTTAAGCACAATATGCTGCTACAGACTTACTATTTCACAAACCGTTAAGTTCCACACATATTGTGTATGGACGTGTGACAGACTGACAGACGGATGTAATGACACTAAGAAATGGCAGAAACAAGATGGCTCTCTCACTAGTGGATGGAAATGAAAACCATTTTGACTGTATAATTCATATTTCAAAATTGTATAACAGATAAATACTGGTACAAACCTTGGAACAACGTCTTTAGCAATCACAACGGATGTTATAAATGACTTTGTCGCTTCTACACATTCGTTGCTGCAAAATGAATGTATTTTGAAGTTTACATTTATCATGGAAACATTACCCACACACACCGAAAAGACATAAAACAATCAATAATTGTTCATTTCACTAATTTACAGAAATACTTCAGCCTAGAGGACTGTCTACACAAGGTTTCATTTAAAAAAAAAAAATCAAGAAATCATTGTTTGAAAGGTCAAGTAAATTGTTCGCACATAACTTGACAGCAAAATTATTGTGATTTTCTTTCTGTAAATGGTTCAGAAATGTGTTTTGTTTTTCCTTTAAGTGTATGTAGTAAGAAGGTAATGTATGTAATAAGCCTTTAAGTGTATGTAGTAAGAAGGTAATGTATGTAATAAGCCTTTTAGTGTATGTAGTAAGAAGGTAATGTATGTAATAAGCCTTTTAGTGTATGTAGTAAGAAGGTAATGTATGTAATAAGCCTTTTAGTGTATGTAGTAAGAAGGTAATGTATGTAATAAGCCTTTTAGTGTATGTAGTTAGAAGGTAATGTATGTAATAAGCCATACACAGAATGCTGAATTCCTCTCTTCATTATCATTAGACAGTTTATAATCAGTCTGACCCGTGTCCGACTCATGAGCCACGTCTGACCAATGAGCCACAAGTCAACTACCAAGACTCCAACTGTTCCTTAACTGTATTATATCAGATTATACCACTGAATCTAAAATGTGACCTGCTGGACTGACGCACTCTACAATCAGTACTTGTGAGGAGTACTTAAGCTTTTCAATTAACAACCTGCCATGTTGTTTATTTATGTTTTCGAACATTTGTTTTGTATAGGGACAATCCTATTCTGACAGAAATGACTTTGGTCGATCCTGAATTTTTTGGGAGCCAAGACCAATCCGCGTTATACCGGGATTGCAGTGTATTGCTTGAAAGAAATTATTTTCAAGTGTGTGTTTTGTTTCCAACATTTTTTACTCAGTGGTTTGCATTGTTGTTTCTATATGTAATTTATTTGTATCCCAACCTGTAACTGTTTTCATAATAAAAGAACAAAACAGACAGAATTTCCAAAACCACACAATGGATTATGGGTAAATTTTCATGTAATATCTTTTTAATTAATCCATGAGTATAAAGGTCTGTATGAATTCACTCAGAGTTATCTGACTTAAATTGTTTTCATTAATTCAAACGGCTAAAAGAATGTATCAAGGGTTCAAGGAAATCTAGTCAAACTCATGAAACAAAAATGACTTATGATCATTCTGCCTGAAAATCCTTGTATGCATTGTGAATGTATCAACAATTACCTGAGTAAGCCTCCAGGTGGTGAGTAGGCGTAACACTGTATATCCTGGTACTCCTGTTGTAACATTATAGCTAGAATAGCTGCAGTACCAGCTCCTAGAGAGTGACCAACCAGTACAAGATCATACTTTTCCTGTGATTGGTCCTGAAAATACACATAGGCAATATAGTTCATTTAGAATAACATGACAGCGACACAAGAGTGTAAATCCATTGGATTATCCCAGGGCATAAAGAATAGGTCTGGTAATAGTTAGGTTGTCTCCGCAAGCATGTCATTGAAAACATGTGGTGATCAACAGAGAACAGACCCTTTACAATGGCAGTAGATCAAACTCTTTTACAGTCTAGCCACTGCAAATCATTCAAGTATTGTTTTCCTAAAGTTTACATGAATTTTAATGCTATTAGTTCTGATATACTAGACCTTCAGTCAGCATGACCGGCTCATTGGTTCTGCACATTGTCTTGATAACATGAACATTTGACCAGAGTTCAAACAACATTTTTCAAGGGGTGAAAGAGATATGGAGAGGACAGGAAATCAAAGATTCAAACGTTTGAATTTAAGTTGTGACCCTTACCTGGAGTCAGTGTGACCAGCTCATAGGTTCTGCACATTGTCTTAATGGGTGAACATCTTACCAGAGTTTCATCAAAATCCAAGAAAGGGATTAAGGAGATATGAAGCAGACAGTAAATGTTAAGGACTAACAGAAGGACAGATGGAGACCATTCCTACATTCCCCTCGCTGCGGAGGATAAACACATATGCAGTTTAGGAGGAAATGTTGTTTCAGGATTTTTTCTATTTTTAGCCATTGTGGCCATCTTGTGCAGCAGAACGGAACAGTTTGAGCAATTTTAATAAAGGGTCACTTGAGGAACTTTTGTGTTAATTTTTTGTAAAAAATTGTGTCATACCTTAGCTTTTTGAAATGCTTTTGCCAGAATAAGATCTTCTTTTAACTTCTTCTTTATATAAATAGCTGCCTGAACCATGCCCTGAAAACAAATAAAAGGAATGAATAAATATGATTTTGCAACCAGAACAATATTCTGATAGAAAATGAAAAGTTTCTGTGTTTTCTCATAAATGCCAATTGTCTCTAGCAAGATTCAAGAACTGTTTTATCACAATTCAGTGTTTGCTTCCCTCAGGACACTTATTGGTAAATCCAGCATTTCCTGAAGTTAATAAGAACTAGCACACCACATTTACATAACCAGTTTTAAAGTGACATTGAAATGTATAGCTCTCTGGTAGCACAAGCACTACACTACATATTCCCATATCAGTAGTCATTTACACATACCTACGTCATATTCAGTATATCACATTTAAGAAAATATATCAGGTTCTATTTTGGTGATGTTCATCATCTAATAAACAATGATCTGGAGTTCTGGTGAGCAGTTATAAAATACAAAGGCTGTACAAAGAGCAAAGACAAAGAGTTGTTTATGAGACAATGCTTAAACAATGCTTACATGACAAGCATCACATAAAAGATACAATGACATTTATTAGTCTGTTATAAGACAAAATTTGCCATCGTTTATTTCATCATGACAAGTTATGCTTCAGAACGTTGTTTACTGCAGATTTTAGAATAACTGATTTCAATCAAGTCATGTTACAATTTTGAACATAATTTTAAAAGGTCAGAGAGAGCGAGTGATCTTGCACAAACTGACTTAACTCTCTTGAGTTTATTTCACATTTAAGACAATAGTTTTACAACCTGTTTAATCTTCCCTTGCATGATCTGGTGATAACATATTACAACAAGAGCTGTCAGTAGGACAGTGCGCTGGACTTTTTTAGTGCTTGCCAATAAAACAAAACTTTCACAGTTAAGTTCACACAAGACTTCTCTAAGTACAAATCAAGAAACATTTTGACAGAGTTATCATCTCTTGCATACAGATAGGTCTCATGATGGTACATAAGAACTCCAACTTTCAAAGTAATATTCAATTGGTTAAGTCAACATTACTTAGTGGACAAGAATGAAAATTTTACTGAGTTTCTAAGTCAAAAAGGGCCATAATTCAAATAAAATCATTGACAGAATTACCTTCTCCTGCCCATGTTTGGGGATCATGATGGTAAACAAGTATTCAAACTTTCAAATTAATATCTCAAACAGTTTAGTCAAAAAGTCTGTTGATGTAGGTCATGATGGTAAACAAGTATGGTCAGTTTCAATCCGCAAACTCTATGGTAATAAAGAGAGGTGGTAAAAAAACTTAACCAAGCTCATTACACTTTCCAAGTCAAAAAAGGGCCATAATTCTGTCAAAAACCTTGATAGAGTTATGTATTCTTGTCTGTAGATGGAGGTTATGATGGTAAAAAGCATGCAAAGTTTCAAAGCCATACCTGTAATAGTTTTGAAATAAAGTGGGGTGGTACAAAAAACTTAAACAAAGGTGTGACACCAACGCGGACACCGACACCGACGTCGGGGCGAGTAGGATAGCTCCCCTTTTCTTCCAAAAGTCGAGCTAAAAACCTAAATGACCATCAGATTCTTCTCCTTGAGAGAGCCAGGGCTCATGTCTTATGAACCTTAATGCACTTCTATCTTGCGTCGTCCAATAACTTTAAAACCAACCCATTTTCCCCTGTCAATAGAAAAGTGGTAATGTTTTGCAAACCTAATGATGAACGCACTTGTCCCATCTATAGTTAAAGTGGAAATGTCTTACAAACTTGATAACCAACCCTCTTTACCCTTTACTACTTTAAGTGGCAATGTTTTACAAACCTTATGACCAACCCATTCCTCCTTTGCAGGGTCCAGTGGCAAGGTTTCAGCATCAGCTTTTAGGTCTGTTAACACATCCTGTGATATAAACGAAGCAGTACCTGACAGATTACACTTTATAACTTCAATTTATTGATCACTGAATACACTAGGTACTTCTTAATCTAACTTCTTATACATGTATGTCCATGATATTTTATGGTGAAACCAGAGACATCATAGTATAATCTTCAAAAGATAAATTATTTGTTTTTAATTCACTTATTAAGACTGACAGATAATTCATTTATCATAATCTAAAACAGCAGATTAAAATACTCTCAGACAAGAGCTGTTCCTCATAAATGAGGAATGCCCCTAAAGTGGTGTCTCATAGTCTGTGACCTTGACCTTCTGGGTGTGGACCTGGTACTTGTACACAACACTTTATCTCCATTGTGCTGAACATTTGTGCCAATTAATTTTAAAATCCTTCAAATATAACAGAGTTACAATCCAGACATGAATATGTTGATGTATCTACAGGAATCGAAAACCTCTGACCTTTAAGTGTGATCTTGACCTTCAAGGTAAGAATGCAGAACTTCAAAGTCCTGCATGATGTCCTGAAGTCCTGCATGACATCATCTTATTGTGCTCAACAAATGTGCCTTGTAATTTTAAAATGCTTCCATACATGACAGAGGTTCAATGTATACTGGATTCCATGACCTTTAAACTCTAAGTCTGACCTTGACTTTTGAAGTAGAGTCGTGGATCTTGTATGCAACATATTGTCTTGATGTGGTGAACAATTATGCAAAGTCATTTTAAAATTGTACAGAGCATGACGGAGTTACAGTCCAGACACAAATGTAAGCATATTTACATGATTCTATTACCTTTAAACTCTGAAGTATGACTTTGACCTTTGAGGTAGGAGCCTGGGTATTGCATGCAACAAGTTGTCTTCATGTGCTGAACATTAACATTGAAAGGTACAGCTTGGACATGAATGTGTACATGTATACAGGATTGTGTTACTTTTTAAACTCTAATTGCGACCTTGACATTTGAGGTAGGGATGTGGGTCTTGTACGTGACACATCATCTTCATGTGCTTAACATCCCTTCATGCATGACAAAGTTACAGTAACAAAGACATACAGACTGATGGACAGACAGTGCAATTTTAAAATGCCCACCTTTGGGGGTATAAAAAAGCAGAGTTTCAGTAACAAAAGAATTCATGTCTTCTGCCAGTTACAAAAGAATTTATATCTGAGTATTCCAATTCATTCCTGTACATAAATATATAAAAAGGAAACATTTAAAATGTCTTATCCCTAAAAAATCTTGTTTAAAATCAGTCATGTTCTTAACAGTTCCAACTCTGTGAATTTATTCCACCCCACACACAACCTCTGGGGAATGCTTGAATTTTCAAAGCACTCTAAAGTTTACTATAGATTATTTCTTAATTAATCTGCTGATGCAAATGAATTTCTTTGTTTTCAATTAATTATGGCTTGTCTCTCCCAAAGATTTTCTCTGAGTAAGTGTTTTATTTAGAAAGAAAATTCATCAAATAACACTCCAGAGATCTTGAAACAACAACATACAAAATCAAAGCGCTGTGAGCGCTGCAGGCCTGGGGGCTATAGGTTAACTCCCCGAAAAACAACTTTTCACCTACGTGTTCTGCTTGAATCTTACCTAAAGCGCGGGTCGAAATGTGCAGAGGACAAAATTCAATATATGACACAGAATGAATGATTCACAAATATATGGGTGACAGGGAAGTTTGTTTTATTATGAAATGTACGTTAAATGAAAAATAATCACATAGTCAACATTATAAAATGTTTAAGCCAGTACAAAAATTCGATCTGCGCTTTTGTACAACTTCAAGCGATATGATCTGATGATGTGGATCAAAATTATTGTGTACCAATGACAAGACCTTGAAACAGAAATAAACAAAGCATACCAGCAATGAAATATAAATACAGTACTGTACAATGTGTATAACAGAGAAAACCAAAAATGATTCTGGGTTACCTTGTAGTTGTAATCAGTGAAACCGTTCACTGGGCCTCGACATGCAGCGTCCTCGATAAATGGCGGGTGAATTTGATCACGTTAGTTCCTTCTCGGGAATGTACGTAAATTATATCTTTTTTAGAGACATTTATTTTTAGGTAAATATATATGTAATCGTCGAAATAACAAAGTTGTCAATGAAATAACATCGAAATTTGAAAATCAAACTACAAACTCTTATATCGAAGCTCAGACGTTTCGTAAAATTCCGTAAATATCCGTACCCCTTTTCCGTGATATGCTATGATTATCTTCCGTAATCAGCTAACAGCGCATTAATTTCTAAAACAGAAAAAGTGTAATGCAGCCCGGAAGCCCTATATACCTTCCTGCAGTCGCTTGAAGATTTATGTACTATTTTTATTTGTAACTGTTCTTATCATATGCGGCATTCAAACAGAAGATTGATCTGGTCTGTCTTGCACTACTTTCGCATAGCGCATGTTTACAGTTGTTATTCGCACAAGCACGGCTAAAATTCTTGCAGGGTTTGAAATGTGGTATACTAACTTAGGCCTTGGGGACTTTCAGTCCCCAGGCCAAAAATTGTATAAAGCGTCAATCTACTTTTTTTCTCTACGGAGAGCAATTTGTCAGGTTGTCTGGTGAAAGCAAACTGTTGCTGTAACACAGAAAGTGTGCACATCACCTAGTCCTTGGAATGGGTTAGAAATCAGCTTCCACTCACCTGTAGAGACAGGGTTCCCCTTACACATATCACTATTTTCTTATGCTTGTTGTCCAGAGCAACATAAAAAGGAGTTTCACCTATCTGAAAAAAACTTGTATATCAGACAGTTTTCATACCGCAAAAAGTGTTCAAAGTAACAACTTGGTTTTTCCAAATACAATATTGCATCTGATATGAAATAAAATCTTTTACTGTACATCAAAATCAGTTTCCCAGTTTTTTAAGTGCACATGTTGCAACAAAAATACTACAGTAGTGTTACTTTGAAAGGAATTATTGACAATAACAATTTCTGTGTTCACTGTTTTTTTTCTGAGATGTTATTTATTTGTTGCACTTCATTATTCACTGCCATTGTATAGTCTTGTATAAGAGTTGTAGTGTGACCTTAGATGCTACCTATTCTTATAGTTGGAAGACCCATACTTTTTCTGTGTGTCTGGTTTCTAGTTGGTTCTGTGTTTCATGGTGTTTGGGAATTATTTATCTCATTTCACAATTGCTATATACATTTTTCCATCATGTACAGACTTCTGTTAATGCTAAATATTTTCTTCCAAGTAATTCTTGTTTCAGTAATAGCAGGAAGCATAGGCTAGTTAGGTATTAAACATATTCTTTTGCTTGCACTGACTTGGAAGAAACATTAACTTGATTTCCTTAAGCGATCCAGAACTCCAAACTTCCATCAAATGGCTTCTTCAACCATTTCATTATAACTGCCAGAGACTTTGTGCAAATTTCACAATGAAGTGGCCTAATCAAACCAGCACATTCCTATGAAAATGCTTTATAAACTTACATCAACATGGTAAGTGACATATACAAGGTCAAGGTCAGGTAACCCACTGATCTTTTTCAGGGCTACTACATTACACTGGCAACAGTTGTCATCAAGCTCATAGTCCAAACTTCCTTTCTTACAACAGTTTCCACAACAACAACATCTGAAATACACAAAATAATGACATATGAAATTACATGGAGAGTTACTGCCCCTAGTCATCCATTGGCAACAGTGTTAACTAACAGTACAACCAAACTAACCAGCTACGTATCAAACAACAGCTGAATTTACCACAACAAGCAAATGCTAGGTAACTTTATATTCCCTGCCGAAAGAAAAACTATTGTTTCCGGATGGAAAATTTCCTGCACATGAAATGATCATTTGAAAATAACAATTTTTTAAGGCCGTAATTCTGTTTTAAACAAGACATATCACTAAATGTGATTAATACCCCCGAAAAACTGCTTTATCAACTGAGGAAGTTAGTAGTAACAGAATACCTTGCAAAAAAATAAAAAAGAGATATTTTTCTTGGTAATAACTCTGTAATTTGTCAAGATAGTGCTATGGTTCTTGTACACTGCACTTCCTCTCATTGTGCTTGACCATTGTATGAAGTTGTATTGAATTCTAACAAGTAGTTTTTGAATTATGCTCCAGACAAGGAAAAGTAACAAAGGGCAATAACTCTGTAATGAGTCAAGATGGAGTTATTGTTATTTTGCACTGAGCACTATATACTGAAAAATCTGACTTACCAGTACAAAAATATGGCTACAGACAGAACTAGACCTATCACTAAATGTGATTAATACCCCCAAAAGACTGCTTTATAAACTGAGGAAGTTCGTAGTAACAGAATACCTTGCAAAAAAAAACAACTAAAATAGAGATATTGTTCTTGGCAATAACTCTGTAATAATTAGTCAAGATAGAGTTATGGTTCTTGTACACTGCATTTCTTCTCATTGTGCTGGACCATTGTATGAAGTTGTATTGCATTCCAACCAGTAGTTTTCAAGTTATGCTCTGCAACAAGGAAAAGTAACAAAGGGCAATAACTCTGTAATTACTCAAGATAGAGTTATGGTTCTTGTACACTGCACTTCCTCTCATTGTGCTAGACCATTGTATGAAGTTGTATTGAATTCCAACCAGTAGTTTTCAAGTAATGCTCTGGACAAGGAAAAGTAACAAAGGGCAATAACTCTGTAATTTGTCAAGAAAGAGTTATGGTTCCTGTGCACTGCACTTCCTCTCAATTGACTCGACCATTGTATGAAGTTGTACTGAATTCCAACCAGTAGTTTTCAAGTTATGCTCCGGACAAAGAAATTTAACAAAGGGCAATAACTCTGCAATGATGGAGTTATGGTTCTTATGCACTGCACTTCCTCTCAATGTGCTTGACCATTGTATGAAGTTGTATTGAATTCCAACTGGTAGTTTTCAAGTTATGCTCCAGACAAGGAAAATGCAAGAGACCGCCTGACGGACCGACCGCCTGACCGACCAACCACCGGGTGACTCCTTTATACCCTCCAAAGTTTGTTCCGGGGGTATAAAAATTGCCTCTATAAAATGGCTATTCTTCAGTAACAAGGGACCATAACTCTGCTATAAATTGGTGGATTGTCGTATGATTTGATTTGCATCATTCCTCTACTTAACCAGTACCAAGATATGTCTCTGTGAAAAAGCATGACAGCCAGAAGGATAGACAGAATATGCCAGAACAATATCAGGGATAATAACTGTGTAAGTACAAGTTTACGCAACTTTCAGTGGTCCTGAATTTTTATGAAAGTAAGCAAATTTCAGGGACTTTACCTCTTCTTCCTTTTTTTTTTTTTTTTTTTGAGAGAGACAGACTAAGACGCCCTCACAACCTATAATATGATGAATTTCCGTACAACGGAGGATTACATAATTTATGACCTTAAATAATCACTGGCATGCCATTCACCATTTGGGCTCTCACAAAGATCATTATTGGAAGTGTGCACAAAACGTACTGGGTAAATCTCTATTTCATTTTGAATGAAATCTCTTGATTCTGAAATAATGTGCTACCATTTGGTCATATTTCAACATACTAACAAATCTCCTGCTAGACATCTACCACAATTAAATTTTGCACAGTTTTCAGAGACTGTACACAATAATTAATGCAATATGGTAACTTGTGGCAATAAATTACCGACAAAGCAACGATTCCATTCTTCAAATTTCAGCAATTTGATGATTCAGTTTTTTTCCTTGGTTGAACAATTAATCTGAATCAATATAATGTAATCAATGTTGGCTTTTGTATCATTATCTGATGCCTTTTATAAATTGGTCCTTAGATGTACACACACTCAAATATGTACAGCTGACATGATTATACTTGACGTTTCTTTAGAGATTTATGACCTATTTTACCTCCACCAGTGGAGAGTCAGTGTCCGTTCACCCTGAAAAATAATTCCTTGAAGAATACTTGAATAGAATATTGGAAACTTTCTCTCTGGAAAAACACTCAAAGACAGAATCAAAATAAAAACCTAAAGAATTGCTATGGAAATGATTTGGAAGTAATTTTGTGAGCAATGAAGCCTTACAACATCCGAGACAAGAAATCAATCCAGGCCACAACTATCAACAGCTTTAATAGGAGAATCGCAACTGGGATCAATATGAATTGGAACAAAATACTGCATTTTTCATCATCTCTAAAACACTGTATGACAAGTCTCATTCGCAATAATGCCTCAACATTGTGTAAAGGTGCTTTTGACAGAAGATAATTTCATTGCTGCATAAATTTTTAAAAATATTTTTGGCAATTTTGAGTAACAACAGAGAGACATACTTGAAATTATGGTTGTCTTAAAGTGTCAGCATTTGCTACAGACGTCTGAGTTTTCAACATTCAGGAGCTGTCGGCATAGCCTTTAAATTCATACAAACAAAACGTGTTCCATATGGTAACTGTCGCTTCTATGGAAGGCCAAACCTGTCTTAACCTGTGTATACAGTTTATTACTTTATGGACATTCTAAGGATATAAGCCTATGCAAAATCAAGTGACCCCCTTGGCAAGGGCATTTTTGAGCCAGGAGTAATGATTTGAACAATTTTTGTACAAGTCCACCGGACACTGTTACATGCCAAATATCTAAGCTCTGGGCCTTCCACTTTTTGTGCAGAAGATCTTTAAGTGTTTCCTATCATTGCCATGGCAACACGAGTCCTGCATGGAAGGAAAAATATTTGAACAATTTTAATAGAGCTTCAAAGTAACATCCCTGCCAAGTTTCATCAAAATATGGTGATTTGTATTGCACAAGGGAGTGTCTGAAAGGAAATATATGGCATGCAGAAAATAATGTTAAGGTAATTCGTAAATGCTAAAAACTTATGATGAGATATTAAGGTTTTATTAGATCCAAATATGGTATTGTATAACTCCATGCAATTTTAATTTCTTGCCCTAGACATGAGAAAATATGCAACATTTTGCTATATCCACTGAACCTAATGATATTCTAAAATATTACAAGACAAACTTTCCAGCCTATTATTGATTGTCAAAACTGTAGAATTCTTTAATTTCAGAGAAACCTGATCTTATCCAATAAGTCATTTAATCTGTATTGTCTCACAAGTTTAACTCCAAGTCACAAATATTCCTCAATATTGTAAAACCAGTCAGCTATTTCTGGCACTAGTGAGTTTTCCTGATGATACTTCAAGTCAACATATGAAAGGGACTAAATAATCTCAGTGTAATAATCTTAAGAGCAGGGATACTAGCACGCTTATATACCTTCCCCCCCAACCCCCCACCCCACATACACACACACACAAACAATTGACCATGGATGCAGCTATTGTCAAATCATCATCTGTTGATTGGCAAAAACAGGTCAAAGTCTCTTGAACAATCGTAGTCGAATGTCATACTAAAGAACCCCTCTAATGAAACTACTCTCCGGTGAGCTAAAGCATTCATCAGTTTCAATAAAACTTTCTAAACTACTCTGATACAACTCTTTAGTTCTCTCCCTAGAAGAAATTTTGTGCATTCTTTTGAATCCCTCTGCTTTCATTAGGCATTATAGTTTGCATTTTATTTTCTAGAAAAAGGATTAAATGCTTAGTCTGCATTCTTTCAGGGCATTTTATTCAATTCAATCAATTTTCTCAGGATTTTATTGTTTTGACTTGCAGATCGCCCATAAAACTTTATGATCTATGCATATTTTAAATACTGTAATATAATTGTAGCAAAAGTCTCTTCTGTGTATTAATCTTAAGTGGTAAGTATACTATTGAAGCATAAAAATGGATGTGTCATACATCACACAGCAGATCTCTCTCTCTCTGTCTCTGTCTGTCTCTCTGTCTCTGTCTGTCTCTCTGTCTCTGTCTCTGTCTCTCTGTCTCTGTCACTCCTTCTGTGTTCACTGAGATACAGCGGAAGAGCCCTAGGAAATACCAGATTTAGATGGCTGTTCCAAGTACACAGCAGAAGTCGGTATTCAACACCTACTTACACAAAGAAGCTCTGGATTCCTCATTTGAAGTTGATATAATCCTGATTTCAGACTTTCACCTATAACATTGATATGCCCATAAATACTGAAAGAGGTTGAGTGGAGATCCAAGCTTAGAGCAGGCTACCTAATTCTAACATATAGAGTGTCTGTGGTGATTATACTTCGCCTAGATATTATGCCCATAAACATCTTACAGGTTTGGTGAAGATATGACGAAAACTTTCCAAGACAAAGAGTGGACAGTGATAGTTTGGTTAAATTTAGGCAATCTCTTGTGAGTCTGAAGCAATCAGACTGGTAGCCAAGAAATTATATTCATCAACATTGTGTTCAGGTTTGGTAATAACTGGACAAAAGTTTCCAAAGATACAGGGGGACAATCCTCATATTGCAAACTTTCTGCAGTTAAAAGCATTACTCCAGCCCGCTTTAAGTTATCTGGCTAAATTGTAAACTTTGTTACCATGCTTGATTAAAATAACTTGGGTGTACTGCTGGCATCAGACACAAGTCCTGGTTTTTCTTAGGATATAATAAGGTACATTCTAATTTTTTTTCTTTGAGAAAGCAACAGAAACTGAATATAATCACAATTTAATGAACCAGGAAAGACTTGGTTCATCATCAACCTGCAATGAACTGCTATAAGATAAACATAAACTCAAATTTACTAGTTATTGACTTCTTATTTAATATTTGTATATAGTTTTCCAAATCTTTTATCTAAAATACGACCTTATTCAGATATTTCATTCTACATTATCAAAAGGCCAGCGACATCTGCAGACAATCTTTATCCAGTAAGAAATAAGGATGCTGACAGTTTAGTTAATTATTAGCTGCTATAAGTGACAACATGAGAAATTCTCTGGTGTCTGAACCAGATGGTAAAACAACAGATTTGTGTCTCAATCTTTAGATAGACACACTTAAACATTCATATGATTAATACTGTGAATCAGAATATAACAACAGACTAGCTGGCTACTGTTCAACAAAAACGTATGTCTCCTCTGTTTTTCTACAATAATAGCAATAGTTTCTATTGATTTTTATTTTTTTCTCGACAACCTGCACAAATTCATAATTATGTACTTTTACAAATTACAGCAGAGGACACAAATATGTCTAACATGTTTGCAGTATAAGTCTATGTAAGACAGCCATATCTTATGCTAAAGACACCATTTACAATTTTAGAAGACTTTAACGTTTTAACTTTGAATATGAATTCCTTTTTCGTTTCACATTGCAAAACTTCAGCATCATCATCACTCTGATATAGCCTCTCAAAGCTTCTTTATTTCTCCTTTTGACTTTCACACACTATGTTTCTATCGGAGGGTTACACATAACTGTTTACCAACAATTTACTGGTTGTTTACATGCTAGTGACCTTGCCAAATGATGTCTGGGAATTGTAAAAGTGCCAATCACTTGTCACATAAACTAAATTTAGAAGAGAATGTTTCCCAAGATGGACTAATTGTCCAAATATATTAGTATCTGACCAATGTCTTAATGCCTGTATCCAGGGACAGTCTAAGTCACTGGGTCAATGTTAGGAGAAGGCTGTGCATCTCTTCCATCAATATTACTGTATACATGGGTTCTTTGCATTAAAATCTGATGGCCCAGTCCTTAACATGATTGGATTTATAATATGTTTGTTTGTTTTTTGGGGGATATTTTTGTAATAAAATCTTTAAAAACTTCACGAACTTCAACAGTTGTTTTCAACTCAAACATTGCTTACTATATTAATGAAGAAAATACTGCAAACAATGGTAAACAGTCTTAAAAATAAAGCAGTATGTTTCTGTTGTATGTATAACTTTAGTTTAGTTTAATTTCAGCTCAATTATGAAGTAAGCTTGAAGCTTATCAAGGCACTATCAAGTCAACTCCCTGGAAAAAACCAGTACTGGTGTCATATGAGGTACAGTTGTGACCCTAGTGGGGCTTGAACCTACAACCTCCAGGATGAGCGGCAGAGGCCTTAACCTCTACATCACCGCCACCCTTATTATGTTTCAGAAGTTACAAGACCACTGAACCATGTATGTATCAAAGCCTGAGATCACATGCCTGTAATGTCTGTTGGTCATTTGACCTAACCTCCTCACAAATGATTCACTTTAAGGCAGTTGTGAAAATAAATAAGATACAGTATCAAAGTACATGTACTTGAAATTCAAGACAAAGCTCAGTCTCATCAAAGAGTTTCTGGCATAAGAACTTTATGTCTATCAATCAGAATTAACACAGGCTTTGACGCTTGTATTCAAGTCTCCACACAAGTAATTTCATTCCTCAGATGTGTTTAGAAGCATGTTTCCTGTGCAAATCTAATTTTGATTTTCCTATATTCATAAGGCAAATACATTTTCCTGGGGAAATGATGCACTGCACTCTCTTATGTGCAACAAGATGGGAATACGCCAAATTCAATCATTTTGGAGAGATAGATACGACTTTGGGAATCACCTGATGTATGCATCCTGAGAATTACACAGACTTCGTAGGCTTTTAGTGAATGTTCTTGTATTTCTCAGAATTGTATCTAAAAATGTGTCAGGGACATCCTTTTAACACACAGTATTTTTAATGCAGAGGCCTTTAATTGATGCTTTTATTGTAGACATTACACGTCACACAACTAGACTTACTTTCACGGAAAGAGAAGCCATTATTGCCAAGCTATCTTACCCCAGTGGGGTTCACTATATTAGATTGTTTGGTTTCAATGATTGACATCATTAAATTATGTACTTTTCATGATTTTGTGGAATATTTAACTGATCTTCTTTATTTTGCATTTTAGAATACAGAATTTCCATCAATAAATTTGTTGGATTTCTTGCAATAAAGGAACTCTTTTGGCTTTTATCTGTTATTTAGATGCCAATACATCCAAACATGTTTTTGACAATGCAGTTTTTAATTATCTTGCATTGTACACAGATTATAACAAAAGGGCCAGTTTTACTCTAATGCACTGATTAGACTGTTATGCTCAATTTTTGTGAAAATTTTATGGAATGTTATCAAGGAAAAGCTAACAGAGGTCATCGTGACCTTGACCTTGACCCGATCCAAAATCAGTATTGATCATCTACTCAGTAACACCAGTCATCCTATGAATACTATTGAAAACTGTTGTTGATATTTAGATCACAAATATTGAGCGAAATGATTTTCAAATTTCAGGTCACTGTGACGTTCACCCCAAAAACAATAAGGCTCATTTTTCATCTTGATGAAAATCAAATTAAAATTATGACCTGTCAAGAGTTTAATAAGGAAAAGATACGGAGGTCACTGTGACCTTAACCTTTAACCCACTGACCCCAAAACAGTAGGGATCATCTACAGGTAGAAGGCAACCTTCTGAGCAAGTTTGATGAAAGTCAAATGAAAACTGTGACCTGTACACTGAAACTGTCAAAGAAAGGTTTACAGACAGACAGATGGAGAGACCAATGACAGACAAACCACCAAGGACTTTGTCTAGTAAAATTTATAAAGCTCAGATGCTCCATACATGACTGTTTACAAAGAGATTTCTGGCTGTGTAAAGCAATGTGATTGATAGAACATTAGAAAATTTGATAATTATAATCCTTTCAAACCTAGATACCTTAGATATGGCAGTATTCTGCAGAGACCTGTTCCAGTGTTCATCATCATAAAAATAGGCCAACCATATGCTGCCATTGCAAACTTCATATAGTGTATAACAAGCTTGTATTGCTGCATGACTTCTGGCTGCCCAAGCTGTAGAAACTGTGTCCTAGGTGTGACAGCAACACCAGACAGGTATCTGTATACATCATTTTCATCCTGAAATTATTTTTAAATCACTTAGATCATCACATTTTGTAAAGCTTTAGAAATAGTGTTTCAATTAATTTTTGTCTTCAATAGCAAGCTAGATCAAAGTATTTCACTGTATTTTAAATGAATGTTTTATGATCAGCCTGTAATGCAATTCTCTTTGCAGACTCTTGTGGGAATAAGTGATTGATTTTCTATCCATATTAGATTTGTGTTACTTCATACAATGATTGAAAGTGTCCCTAATAAAATCAAATAATGAGAAAGATTCTTTGAATTCTAAGGACTTACAGCAAACGTATGTGGCTAGTGATGACTGACAACTTCTCCCTTCTACCCATAAAGTAAAGTGTTTTTTTTTTTTTGCTTTGGTGACCTTGCCCATTATTTAAAGGACCTGATGTCTGCATAAGACACTTCTCCTACAACCTTTCTAACATTTGTGTAAAGTTTATAAAATTCTAGTGCAAATGTACAAAGTTAACGTCTTGACATGTTTTACTATAACCTCTAATGCATGAACTAAATTTCAGTTGTGAATTGTTTGTTTGTGTAAAGTATCTTATGATGCTATGCATCTTTTAGAAGCAAGCTCGACTTTAGCAGTAAAAATATTCTATATGGTGTAAAACATTTCTTTGAGCAGTATTTGTACATTTCATTAAAATATCAAGTTACTGCAAGAATAACCAAGGTATTGTGTGCCATGTAACTGTCAAGGAAGTCTCCTAAAAATCTTGGCATTCTTTCTTACACTATTTCAGTTATTGCCAAGACATAGGAATAATTGTTGGTTTTGGTATATATTATATCATGTTATAATTTCAGTGAAACAGAGTGATAATCCACGTTTGAACAGTGGATCCATTTTTATTTTCCCCCCCCCCCACTTTCTTTAACCCGTTTCGTCAAAAGTATACGGCGTAATTAATGCTGGAAACCGCGCGAGGCGTTGTTTAAATGCGCCATTTGCGCGATGTTTTTGATCTCAGCGATTTTCATATTTTGTGGAATAAATCAATAAAGGGTTTACCATAAAATAAACAGAAAATTGTTCAGGTGTATCACGTTAATTTCCCTCCTGAACACCAAAAGTTGTTATTTTCACTCCCCCCCCCCCCCTCCCCCCCCCCGCCCCTGAAAATATCCTTTGGTGCCCACTGTGAAAACGTGATCTTACACCGAAACCAACATACCTCATATAATTTCACAGAGTGGGCACTAAAAGTGATATTTTCACGAGTGGCACAGCCAAGAGTGAAAATAACTACTATTGGTGTTCACGAGTGAAATTAACGTGATATTATACCAAAACCAACAATTATTCTGATTATTTTATGGTAAAAACTCTACTTTTATTGAGTTTGTTTCTAAAAAACATCGAAAATGGCGGGAAACATCATCAGAAAACATTGCACAAATGACATCATTTTAACCATGTCATCGTCCAATGGTCTCCAACATTAATTACACTTGGTATACTTTTTGACGTAAGTCCAGGGTAAAGATTGCAAAAACAGTGAAAATATAAATGGTAATAACTGTTTAAAAACTGTGGATTATCACTTTTATTTCACTGAGAAAACTCTATAATTCATTGGTGAACATGAAATAAAGATGGAATACTCAGTATATTCTATGTCATACAGACAGGATTAATACTTTACACAATTCTTTAGCAAAAGGCATGAATATCTGTTGCCTGTAACTGCTAGTATGCACACTTTAACTAGGTTATCAAATGAACATAATGGCATAGTCAAAAGGTTGTCTCGAAATTCCCATTTTGTCTGTATGTGTTAACAGAAATCCTATTACTGTTACAGTATATGTGTAACATGCAAACTGTATACAAATCATCTTCCCCCACAAAAAATGAATGACAAACAACAAGCCAGGACCTGATTAAAACAAATTTATAAATCCTCACATAACTAAACAAGAAGGAATGGTATTGACAATACCCTCACTTCCAGGGATTTACAACAGACAGGGCTTGTGGACATGTTGTCTCCGGGGAATTATTGAAGATAATCTAGAAAGAGATATTTGCATGGCGCCATTCATCAATAAATAAAATTGTAGCAAAATGATAAAGTTATTGTATGAATGTAAGAGACAAATAAGATATTGACCTGATTATGGACACAAAAGTAATTTACATTGATTCCAAATATCTAGATAAAACAGACTTGATCAAACAAAATGGCCAATTTGTCCAAAAACATTGTTTCATAACTCTTAAATGAATAGAAGTTTGGAAAATACAATTAATCAATCTATTTTAGCATACCTTATCTTATCAAAGCACTTTTGGTTCCAAATACATGAAAACTAGGTAATCTCTTGTAAATTATGAGATTGGAACCCCAAAAGGGGGCCAGGGGAATAACCCATGACCTCACCTAAAGGTTGCGTGTGTCTGCAAAAACTCCACCAGTCCCTCTCTCACGCATGATTAGAGGACAAGCTTTTACTTTCTGTTTATGTTGAGAGTTTAAAATCTGATGGCAAAGGGTTCTCAACACAGATGATAAAACTAGACCTATCACTAAATGTGATTAATACCCCCAAAAGACTGCTTTATAAACTGAGGAAGTTCGTAGTAACAGAATACCTTGCAAAAAAACTAAAATAGAGATATTGTTCTTGGCAATAACTCTGTAATTTGTCAAGATAGAGCCATGGTTCTTGAACACTGCACTTCCCCTCATTGTGCTTGACCATTGTATGAAGTTTTATTGAATTCCAACCAGTAGTTTTCAAGTAATGCTCTGAAAAAGGAAAAGTAACAAAGGCCCCTGCACAACAAAGGGTAATAACTCTGTTATTAGTCAAGATGGAGTTATGAATCCTGTGCACTGCACTTCCTCTCAATGTGCTTGACCATTGTATGAAGTTGTATTGAATTCCAAATAGTAATTTTCAAGTTATGCTCGGGACAAGGAAAATCCAATCACTGACTGACCGCCCGACCGACCGACCAACCACCAGGTGACTCCTTTATACCCCCCTAAACTTCGTTTCCGGGGTATAATAAAGCTGTCCTACCAAATAACACTACCTTATAAAGGAACAATACCTGATTAATTGTATACTGCATTCTCAGTTTCTGGAATCTTCTCAGCAACACAAGACCAGCCACAACATCGGACGGCACAACATCGAGATCTCGGAAAAACTCTGTAAACAGCTGAGCTATCTCTGACATTGAATTCTGCAAGTAAAAACAAAATGGTGACGGTTATTATGTTAGAATTAATATTGGTATTCATACTTTGAAGTTTTATTCAAACAATCTAAAATCAAGAACCGTAGGGTTAGAAATATTTACAGAATATTCACGGTGATCCCATGTCTGTGAAAACTTGGTGTGAAAATTTGTGAGAATTATTCCCGTTGGTAAAAATTTTGGAAATGTTCAGTCCTTGTTTCAAAACTGTTTGTGGTAACTTTTATTGAAAATATAAACATTAAGGCTATCCATGCAATAGGCTTTGATAACTATGTGTCATTCTACATGAAATAATGGAGTGTGAAAATTAGGTTTGCATGTAAATGTTGTTGTTTACCTTCAAAAACCATTTTTAAGAAAGACACAGTGTTTGTGTCACAGTTACATGCTTTCTACCTGTGGCAATCAAAATAGCTCAACCTAAGTACATGGTGCTAAAGAAATATGGATGGTCAAATAAAGTCAGGAAGCAAAGAAAATTTTGCCACTGACTATGTCGAAAACCAAGGACTTAATTCACGGCTGGTGGCAAAACTGTCCTATGAGATTCTTTGTCTTCATACACTCTGAAACATTTCAGTGGTCAGCTCTCAGTATGCAATATTTATTGAACTGAAGGCACTGAGGTGAAAACAATGACATTTCCCAGTAGTCTCCGATCATATCATAAAAAATTGGCTACTTCGGTTAGGAGTATCGTCTGAAAGAAATCTCTAAAAGGATTATTGCAAAATCAACTGATATATGGTCTCTACAGACACAAACTGATTCACTTAACAGACATGTTTCATTTGTAATGTTATCTATGTGCTGCCACATTACTGACACTGGATTTATCTTTATCCAGATGCATAATGATTATGGTGTCTGCATGAAAATCTCAATTGTGAAGAATTAAAAGCATTAACATGTAGTGCCTGAGGTCCTGAAGCATTTTTCATATTCAAATTCAATAGTTTCAATTATTGGTAATAAAGAGATGCATCTAATGCAAGACATTATTATACATCTAATATACCAAAGGCGAGGAAGATCAGACCAGTTACAAGATTGTACAACATAAAGCAAAATGGCCACAGGAAAATTCTCATTGGGTAAAATAATGATACTGGAAGAAAATTAAGACTTTGAGCATGTAAACATTTTGCTATTCCCTTCTTTTCTGCAAAGATACAAATATAGAATGTGTTTTGTCACTGCATCTGAGCCCCAAACTTGACCTAATTTTAAGAACACTTTATTGCAAAAATTCTTCAATTTCTGAATATTTTGGAGTTTATTATTCTTTATATTTTAGAAATGGAACTTTAATTCCCTCTGGTTACCCCAAATGAGATCCTACATCCAGGTATTTTTCCTGCAGAAACAAAGTGCACTTGTTACATGAAGACCTGGAATAAATCAGTCCAGTATGGGGGGAAAATAGTTCAGACCAGGGATCAGGAAATTTTGAAATCTCAATCGGTCCGGACAAGTCGAGGGTACATCGTCAACTCACCCTGCCCACTCACCCCCCCCCCCCCCCCCCCAAAAAAAAGTTACAAAAACGTAAAAAAAAAAAAAAAAAAAGATAGATAAAAAAATGAAAAATTTGTACGTGATTTATATATTTTTCAACCAGCTTTCCATTGTTGTGCATGATCATGGAACGGTTTGAATATTTAGTTGCCTCCTTTGGATTCCAAAATGTTTCCAAAAACGAAAATGTTTATCTTCTTTCATTATTGATTAGTAAATCTCACGAGTCGATAAAATAAATGCGCCGTTCACGTGGAGCGTTCCATTTTCTAAGGGATAAACTTTACATAATTTTCGCCATAAAGGAATAAGAAACGGAATTTCTAAGTAATAAGAAAAATATCGAGCCAGTTTTCATAAATAAATATAATAATTTCCATGTGATTTTATCATTGAAAGTGTGTTAAATTTCGATTAGAACTGATTACGTTCAAAGTCACCCCCACAAAGTTTTGTAATAATCCATGTGTCCGGTATAGGCTATTAAATTTTTGTCGTCTGGTTTCGTTTTGAATAATTTTTTTATGCCTCTCGGGTTGCCAGACCGATTAACATTATCTGTCGGCTTGCCCTTCCGACTTTCGGAAGCATTTACTACCGGTTGCCGGACCGGTTATTTGTTATTATTCTCCCGATTATCATAAGCCGGTTTGCCATTTCGGTCATTTGATTTTTTGAACATCGCAAATATGTTGCGTTGTGCCATTTCAACAATAAATCGAAAGGCATTGAATGCATGATACATTATATAGCCGTCACTATTTGAGTAATAAACATTAACTCTTGGGTTTTATTTTTTAATAATTTCTTTCATCTGTTTTCTTACCGGTCAAAAGTACACGTGGACCGAATCGTTTTTAATTAAACCATAATAACACATAATGACAAGTAATGTTGGCAAAGTGTAGGTAATGACTAGCGGCCTAAAGACAATCGGTCCGGCATAGAGTCAATCGGAGCTGCAAACACATTAATAAAATCCTTTAATCAATTTAGCGACGCCCGAGGACCAATTACGTAAAGACCGCCGCGGGTTATTAACATGACACGTTTATTGGGGTATTGGATAGGTGCTAATAACACATATACACAAGCAACTCCTTTTGTCATATTTGAGCGATTTTATGACTTTTAAAACAAAAATCCCGGACCGATTTTTAAGCAACTTTTGGTGACGTGAATCGGTCCAGCAAGTTGAAAATCGGTCCAGACCGGCAAATTTTCGGTTTTCCTGATCCCTGGTTCAGACATTGTGCTATCACAGAAAAAAAAACCTATGACATCAGAAAATTGGCACCAAAGAGAAATTGCCTTTGTGAATGCAATATGAGGGTGCACTCTTGTGTACAGTTCATGTGTTTCATTACTAAGTCGACCTTAATTAAATCACCTTCACTAATTGAAGGTGAAAGTATAATTGAGAGGGTAATTTTAAATAGGATGTTTATTTTGATCACTTAATTGAGTTTGTCTTACAGGTAATAGGCATGCAATCTTCTAGGGCAACAAATGGATGTCCCTTCATTTCTAATTCAGTTTTTGCATTTGTTCTGAATATGACCTAGAGACTTAGTAAGGTAAAACTATCAATATTGGAATATAGTTCATAATATGGTAAACTGACTCTCTGCCATAGTATCCTGAAAATGGTGAAATTTGAAGAAAGATGATTAGACAATAAACAAAGCTCATAGTGTTTTGTATTGAAAACTGCAATCTGTAGTCTCAAAACTGGTGTTCTGAAAACGGAGTGAGGAAAATCTATATATAATAATATACGCACAGACCTACAAGCATATATCAACCTTTTCTTAAAAAATATTCAGCCAACTGCAGAACATTAGCATATCTGACTGCTTTTTGTGGACATTTGCTACACTATTCATTTATAGTTGATAAAGAAACTGATTAAAAATTGCAAGCCTCTATATTTTGTGAGGAATATTGCTATGGCAACAGCGATTTCAGACTATTCTATATGTTTTGGAGAAACATATTGCAAAAGACATGTTGTTGAAAGATCATATAAATACAGTCACCAAATTCAATTAAATATATATATATGTCTAGACAGCACAGGGTTTTGCCACGAAATATATATGATGCTATTTGAAAATGTTTACCATATACAGTAAACTCAATACATGTATATAACGATCACCTTGGGACCATTTAAATTTATTCCTTATATCCAGAGTGTGATATATCCCTATAACATTTTAATATTAGATTAAGAAGAAAAACATGAGCTGCCTGTCATAAATCACAAATGCCCCAAAAGTGGTGTCTCACAGACTGTGACCTTGACCTTCAAGGTGTGGATCAGGTGCTTGTACATGACACTTTATCTCAATGTGCTGAACAGTTGTGCCAATTTGTTTTAAAATCCTTTGATGTACATCAGTTACAATCTGGACATGAATATAAAAATGTGCATAAATTACAGATTCAAAAGCCTTTGACCTCCAAGTGTGAACTTTACCTGTGAGGTAGCCTCACATGTCTTGCATACTACATGTTATATTCAAGTGCTAAACAGTTGTGCCATGTTACATGAAAATCCCTTCATGCATGACAAAGTTACAGCCCTGACACAAACAAGATGCCAAAAACAGCCAGTATTGTCTACTGGTCTGTCTTCCTGGATTTTGTGAAAACCCCAAATAGCAGTAGGGATCATCTACTCAGTAACACCAATCATCCTATGACGTTTGAAGACTATGGGTGATGTAGATCTCAAAAATTGAGTTGAAAAGATTTTCAAAGTATGGGTCACTGTGGCCTTGAACTTTAACCCACTGACCCCAAAAAGCGTAGGGATCATGTACTCAGTAAGACCAATCATCCTATGACCTTTGACCAACTGACACAAAATTAATAGGGAACATCTACATGTTACGGGGAACCTTTTGAGCAAGTTTAATGAATGTTGAAAGAAAACTGTGACCAGTAGAACGATATCAAGGAAAATCTGACGAAAGTCACTTTGACCTTAATCTTTGACACACTGGCCCCAAAAATAATAAAGAACATTCTACAAGTTGCAGGGATCCTTATTGGTGTCATCAACGTCAAATGAATATTGCCACCTGTAGAGCATTATAAAGTAAAAGTTTATGGACAGACTTTGTCCAGTAGAGGTAAAAATGAAAGAACTCACAAACAGGTGGATGGACGATACAATTCTAATATGCCCACCTTAGGAGGCATAAAAATCGGGCCTAAAAATATCCAGAATTTTACTGTATCTGGAGCTGTTATATACAGAGTTTAACATACAGTAACTGCCAACATGGACTGGAGTGGTAAAATTATGGCATGTTGTTACTTAGAATCTTACATATCAAAGGAAGCAAACTTTTACATTCTTATTCTCACATATTGTTTAATCAAAGTATGCAAAAAAAACTTATTTCTGAGTATTTTTATAAGAGAGTCCTTTATCACATGATGCTGGTCATAATTCCTTGGCAATTGTCAACTAGAGTGCTCCAATAACATGCAAAAACACACTTTATATTATTGACTTTCTGGAGATAACCCATTCAAAATGGTAGAATCTATTTGTCAATGACAGTATACTGACACATTAAAGGACTGTGTTTCAGGAAAATTCAACACCAACCAGGAAGCTGAAAGCACTCTATCTCGTGAGGTTCTGTGTGTATAATTCTTACAACTGCAAGGCAGGAAATTTAGATGACCGAGTCATGAAATGACTCCGACAGAAAGACAGGACAAAACGGATATCATCATCACAATATCACTCTGTTTGTCATGGTTACAGATACCGGACTGGAAAATAACTGCTCTTCAGACTTCATACCTTGTTTCGACCTTTTCTTTCCACACAACAACACATTAGCCCAAGTCTTCTGTCCCAACTCTCTTCATATGCTCGCATGGCTTTTCTGTAAAAAGACAAAGAGATAGAGGTTAATCTTTGTGATAAATAAACCATCATCAACAAGATCTGACTATGGATGTGGATCTATGCCATGTAAATTTCTTCTATCAAAATCATTCAGTCCTTTTTATCATCTATTGATGGCGATGAGACTGAAACAAAAGTTACAACAATTCTTGCTGGATACACAAAGAAACTACAGGCTTTCTAAGAATAAGATACATAAAGTATAGCATTGATTTTTAAAAACAAAAACAACACCATAAATTAACAGCAAACTGTAAGATAATAAAAAGTTAAAACAAGTAAAAGTTAAGGTACAATAATGAACATGTGATACAAGGTAAATATAAACTGTGCTAGGGAAAAACAAAAAACAACTGCAACGTACCAGACTGAAAACAAAGGGCAGAAGTGGGAACAAAACTGCTTCTTTTTGAAGAAGTCTACATGAGCCTGTTGCCCTATCTACAGAATTACTCAAGTATGGCTAAAACGTTGAATTTCTTTGGGAGACCCTGTTACGTTTCTTGATGGCCAAAAGTTTCTGACTGATACTAATAACTTTCTCCATGATGTTTTCATCCCTTTCAAAGCACAAGGATTTCAAGCGCAAACCGAAAGACAGCAGAACAAGCACACAAAAAAAGCCAAAATCAAATGGCAACATATAGCCCAATACAAAGGAGAAATGAAAAACTGTTTCACTACAATCCCTTGAAAACTGTCAGAATGTTTCCCTAACAAGGTTTCATGTACTGATCTTAGTAAAGTCTATGGGTCATAACTTTACAATACCTTGCAACATGTCTTACAAAACTATACTGCTAAATCTTTTAGCGGACAAAATTTCCATTGAATCACTTTTTATGTCTCAGCACTGCAAGTCCACAAAGCCTAGCCTCAACCAATACATGTAACATTTTATGACCATTATTCACAGTTAAGAGCAATAATCCTGACTGAACTATTTCTAGCATTCTTACGCATTTAAGTTGGACAAAGCCTGACTGACAATCCTGTCCTTTTTATCGATTTTTTCATTATGTCAAGGCCCATAACTCCACTAACTTGGTAAAACACAATTTGTAAGCCCCAAGTGTATACCACTTTATAAGTAATATTTCATATTCTACTGGACCATTGTATGAAGTTGTTTTGAATTCAAACCAGTAGTTTTCAAGATCTGCTCCGAAAAAAGGAAAAGGAAATATTGGCAATAACTCTGTTATTACTAAAGAAAGAGTTATGGTTCTTGTACACTACACTTCCTCTCCTTGTGCTTGACTGTTGTATGAAGTTGTTTTCAAGTTATGTTGTGGACAAGGAAAAGTAACAAAGGGCAATAACTCTGTAATTAGTCAAGATGGAGTTATGGTACTTGTGCACTGCACTTCCTTTCATTGTACTTGACCATTGTATGAAGTTGTATTGAGTTCCAACCAGTAATTTTCAAGGTATGCTCTGGACAAGAAAAAGTAACAAAGAGCAACAACTCTGTAATTTCTCAAGATAGAGTTATGGTTCCTGTGCACTGCACTTCCTCTCATTGTGATAGACCATTGTATGTTGTTGCATTGAATTCCAACCAGTAGTTTTCAAGCTCTGGACAAGGAAAAGTAACAAAGGGCAATAACTCTGTAATTAGTCAAGATGTAGTTATGGTTCTTGTGCACTGCACTTCCTTTCAATGCTACATACCAAATATCTAAGCTCTTGGCCTTTTGGTTTCAGAGAAGAAGATTTTAAAAGTTTTTCCTATATATGCCTATGCAAAAACAAAGTCACCACCCGAGTGGGGTCAATTTTGACCAGGGGGTCATAATTTGAACAATCTTGGTAGAGGTCCACTAGACAATGCTACATGCCAAATATCTAAGCTCTAGGCCTTGTGGTTTCAGAGAAGAAGATTTTTAAAGTTTTTCTATTTGTTGCCATAGCAACCAGAGTTCTGCATGGAATGGAATTCTTTGAACAATTTGGTAGAGCTTCATGCAAGGAACATTCCTGCATAGTTTTATCAACATTGGCCTAGTGGTTTCAGAGGAGATGTCATTTGAATCAAAATGTTGACGGACGACTGACAACCATCAATCAGAAAAGCTCACCCTGGCGTAAAAGAAAATATAAAAAAGAAATAATCGTAATCACTTGAATCAGCTCATTCACCAGTGAGTGATTGCTGAACTACCAGAGTACTTCCACTGGAGGTATGAATGTTTGCATTTGTCAAGTGGGTTATATGGGCTTGAATAGAATTCCAGATTACTCAGGCCCTGAGTAACACAATGATTTTTGAAAAAATTCTATTCTTGGTTATGGTACAGCTAGTTCAGTATTGTCTTTTGATCTGAGTTCTGTGTTGCAAGATGTGTGTGCGGACTGAAATTTTGAATTTAGATATTTTGGACCGATATTATTCAAGGATTTGTAGACCGATATTGCCTTTTTGTATTGAATTTGTTCAGGGAAGGTCAGCCATTTGAGTTGTCTAAAGAGTTCTTCAGATGGTGCATTAAAGACTTTATCAAGGATAATCCTGGCAGCTTGTTTTTGGAATTTTAAGACTGTATCCAGTTGTTCATCACTGCAATTTCCCCAAATTGTACAGCAGTAGTCAAGATGGGGTAGAATATAAGCATAAAAGAAAAGTTTGCATGAAAGAATATTTAGATAAGGTTTAATTCTTAACAGAAGGTATACATTTTTATTGCATTTTTTCAACATATTTTGGACCTGAACCTTCTAATTAAGATTTTGATTGACTTGTACTCCAAAGACCCAAAATGTGCAGTCAAAATCTCAATCTAAAAAATTAAACTGTCGTACAGGCAGATTGAATCTACCATTTTAAAAAATAAAAAGGTTATATACGCTAATTTGCCGCATAAGCCACATCTATGAAAATTCATCTTTTTTTATATGCATAGGCTGTGGCCTATTGTCCTAAATGTATGTCCAACACTGCACAGGCTGTAAAGTCCAAGATAATTATGTTAATTGTAAAATTAATTTGAAACTAGAACTATCACTGAAGTTGATGAATACCCTCCCCCCATCACCCCACTGAGACAGTATAAATATTTATACAATATTTGATGCTATAATTATTGGACCCTGCACAACTTAGCCTTCTGTGAAGTATAATTAAATTCTGACCAGGAGTTTTGGAGATTAAAAGTGCACAAGATTTTACTATCTCGAGCCCCTGTGACCTTAGACGTAGTGACCCAAAACATGGACCATGCTCAACTAGGCATTGTACTTATTATATTAAATTCTGACAAGGGATTTTGGAGATTTAGCGTCCACAAGATTTTAATATCTCGAGCCCGTGATTTTGACCTTTGACCTAGTGACCCGAAACATGAACCATGCACAACTAAGCATTTTGCAGATTTAGCGTCCTCAAGATTTTACTATCCTAAGCCCCTGTGACCTTGACCTTTGACTTAATGACCAAAAACATAAACCGTGCTCAACTAGGCATTGTACTTGTCACTTCTTTGAAGTATCATTAATTTCTGACCAGGGGTTTTGGAGATTTAGCGTCCACAAGATTTTAATATCTCGAGCCCCTGTGACTTTGACCTTTGACCTAGTGACCCGAAACATGGTCCATGCACAACTAAGCATTGCACTTATCACTTCTGTGAAGTATCATAAAATTCTGACCAAGGGTTTTGGAGATTTAGCATCCACAAGCTTTTACTATCCTGAACCCCTGTGACCTTGACCTTTGACTTAGTGACCAGAAACACAGACCATTCTCAACTACAAATTGTACTTATCGCTTCTGTGAAGAATCATTAAATTCTGACCAGGGGCTTTGGAGATTTAGTGTCCACTAGATTCCATCTACAGACAGGCGGGCAGACAGATGTTCTAACATATGGATACTTATGTGGCTACTCTATTGTTCACTCCATTGTTATTATAGCCACATAAGAGAAAACATAACCATCTAATTTACTATTCCCTATTGTAAACCTAAAGTCCCTAAAGTGGACAATTCTGATAGAAATTTGGTGAGGCTTACCCATTGAATACTTCTATTAAACTATTTTGAAATTTTGAAATCAACCATGCACACTTCCCTTTGAATCAACAAGAACACCCAGATTTCTGATTATGCTAGGAACAAAACATTGGCTCAAATCAACATCATCCACAGACCAAAAGAAACCTTTAAAGAAATTGAACATAAACAAAATTCCGAAGAAAATGATCATACCACCCTTACTTTCACCGATACAGTAAAACTTCGATAACTCGAGAACCCCGGATAACTCAAGGACTCCTCTCGGTCCTGGCAATTTAACCTATATGTTTAACCAGAAAATACTATGGATAACTCGAGCATCAATAACTCGAGAACCCCGGATAACTCGAGGAACACCTGTGGTCCCGCCAGGAAGATTTCTTTCTAAATTACCTGCGGCAACTCGAGGTCACTGATTATCTGATTTTTCTCACCTCCGATGGGCATCATTATTTTGACACGTCATGGGAAAAACCTCTATTGTTAATTGATTGTACGCGTTAATTATCGATTAATCGACCGTCCAGTGGCCAAAGTGTATAAAATGATATTCGCACATTTAAATCTTCTTAAAGCATGTGTAATTACACCCACTTGTTACTTTTATTGAATAAGAAGAAAATAAAGAAAAATATGTTTGCGTGTTTTTTAATTAGGAGAACTTAATGATGAGATGATAATTTTGAGTCTGAGTAGACTTTTGAAAATAAAGCTTGAGAGAAAACCCCAAACTGCATATTCTTTCTAGAATAATCAAATTGTCATGTCATAAATACACTTTGTGTCCGAGCAATCTTGTGAAGGACCCGATCTGCATTAATCAGTTGTCAAATAGTAATTACCCTGATTGTACATGTATGCAAAAAAACGAACAGGATTTTATCAAATAAGTACGAAAGGTAATCTGAGCTTGTGATTTAATGTAATAAATACATTTTGTAAATGTATAAATCCAACTTCAACATAAAGGTCCTCAAATAACTTGTTGTTCATAAGATATATGACAGCAGAAAAACTTGTAAAATGTCCATGGTTTGGATAACTCGAGACCTCTGATAACTCGAGCATTTTACTCGTCCCCTTGCGACCTCGAGTTATCGAGGTTTTACTGTAGAAGACACAACTTTAACAGACCACCACAATATATCAGCAGTACGGACACCATCATCCAAGATGTATTGGAGTATCAAAAGGAACTGAACATTAACATTTACAGTATTTACAGAATCTTTGAAAATAGCTAAATCATATGAACAGTACATATCAATAAGACATTTAAACTTACTCCTTTTAATTTTGTTCTATTTTTAGATTTTAATCATGTGACCATAAAACACCTTTTGTTCTATACTTCAGTACAATATTACTGTCACTTTGTATCCCTGATGAAGACCATAGTTATGGTCGAAACGTAGGAATTGAAACTAGAGCTATCACTAAATGTGATTAATACCCCCAAAAGGATTGCTTTATAAACTGAAGAAGTTCGTAGTAACATAATACCTTGCAAACAAACTAAAAAGAGATATTGTTCTTAGCAGTTCCTCTCATTGTGCTTGACCATTGTATGAAGTTGTATTGAATTCCAACTTGTAGTTTTTTGAAAAATGCTCCAGACAGGGAAAAGTAACAAAGGGCAATAACCCTGTAATTAGTCAAGATGGAGTTATGGTTACTGTGCACTGCACTCCCTCTCACTGTGCTTGACCATTGTATGAAGTTGTATTGAATTCCAACCAGAAGTTTTCAAGTTATGCTCCGGACAAGGAAAAGTAACAAAGGGTAATAACTCTGTAATGAGTCAAGATGGGGTTATGGTTCCTGTGCACTGCACTTCCTCTAAATGTACTTGACCATTGTATGAGGTTGTACTGAATTCCAACTAGTAGTTTTCAAGTTATGCTTCGGACAAGGAAAAGTAACAAAGGGCAATAACTCGGTAAATACTCAAGATAGAGTTATAGTTCTTGTACACTGCACTTCCTCTGAGTGTGCTTGATCATTGTATGAAGTTGTATTGAATTCCAACTAGTAGTTTTCAAGTTATGCTCCCGACAAGGAAAAGTAACAAAGGGCAATAACTCTGTAATTAGTGAAGATGGAGTTATAGTTCTTGTGCACTGCACTTCCTCTCAATGTGCTTGACCATTGTATGAAGTTGTATTGAATTCCAACCAGTAGTTTTCAAGTTATGCTCCGGACAAGGAAAACTAACAAAGGGCAATAACTCAGTAAATACTCAAGATAGAGTTATAGTTCTTGTACACTGCACTTCCTCTGAGTGTGCTTGATCATTGTATGAAGTTGTATTGAATTCCAACCAGTAGTTTTCAAGTTATGCTCCGGACAAGGAAAACTAACAAAGGGCAATAACTCTGTAATTAGTCAAGATGGAGTTATAGTTCTTGTGCACTGCACTTCCTCTCAATGTGCTTGACCATTGTATGAAGTTGTATTGAATTCCAACCAGTAGTTTTCAAGTTATGCTCCGGACAAGGAAAAGTAACAAAGGGCAATAACTCTGTAATTAGTCAAGATGGAGTTATAGTTCTTGTGCACTGCACTTCCTCTCAATGTGCTTGACCATTGTATGAAGTTGTATTGAATTCCAACTAGTAGTTTTCAAGTTATGCTCCGGACAAGGAAAATGCAACAGACCGCCCGACCGACCGACCGACCGACCGACCGACCGACCAACCACCGGGTGACTCCTATATACCCCCCTAAACTTCGTTTTGGGGGTATAATAAAGTTTTAACATAATCCTTTGGTTGTTGTTTGTTCCACTATACCTACCTTTTATATTTAACAATATTTTGAAATTTAGCCAGTGGTTTACAACAAGATGATCTAAACAAAAACTGCTGTGACAACTAAAACTCCAGATCAATAACCTAAATTCAAAAAAAAATCTGCAAGAAACATTATTCTAAAGTTTGTAATATGCAGTGATTTCTAAAAGTTTTTTTTTTTTTTTAAAGAAACAGTTGATGAATGACAACTTACATAGTTATGCATGAAAGATATGATAAGACAACCCCTACAGCTCCCATTGGCATTCTGTGCTAAGTAAGCAATAAAGGTAAAATCCATTAAAATTTCAAGGTAATCCTGTGATTGCTACTTTAAATTACCTTGACTCAATGAAAAATTGAACAAAATATTGCTACATTCGGTAACAACTGTACCCTTTTCAACCACAAGCGCAACTGTTCTATACTATTACATTAGATGTGATTTCTGATGATATATTTAAAATTCATTGGAATAATTCCATGTAATTATGGAATTCTGGTATTGGAATTATAATACTGTAACTGTAACTGTAAAATACCAGCAGTACGCTCTTTAACAAATAAGGAAGTTAAACCTGAAACAGAACCAGCCGAGATAATCTTCAAAATCATTATTCTCTAATTTATATCACTTTTTTTACATTACAAAGCCTGAAAATAGAACTTGGCAGACCATTACAAAATCTTATTACCAGAAAACCTATTTACACCTCAAAGACTGCTGTAATGCCAGACAGGAAGGAAAACTTGTTGTACAGTCAATTAATTAAGAAAATACAAAAATAAAATAAAAGAACTCTGTTCTAGACAACCATCAAATTAGCAGAACTCTTGAACCAACAATTTGTCTTACTTATTTGACAAGAAGAAAATGGTTGTCTGGTAAGTACGTTTTAGCTGCAGATGCAGAAACAAAAAATCTTTGAAATGACAAATAAAAGTATATACAAACTACATCAAACAAAGCAGGACCTGATTGGGAGAGCTTTCCAAACATTCCCCATATTGTATATGCAATGTATTGAATAAAATATTGTTTAAACAAAACATCCCCCAAGAGTACAATACATCTCAGCTTTCAACCCACACAGCATATTCAAATATTCAGCCTACAGTAGATTGAAGAGCTTCATATAAAATATGCCAGCCAGTATTAAGATCCAATCAAAATTCCAAACATGACCAAAAAACATCAGATAGACAACTGATTCCATCAGAAAATTCTTACAGCCATACAAATAGAACTTTATAGGCTAGAAAACAGGCAAATACATTTTATGTACAAATAAGTACATCCGCAAACAAATTGAAATTGACAGAACGGTACATGACTTACAGGCTAAAAGATTCTGTAAACTTGAAAGATTAAACGATACTTACCGACATCGGAGGGAAGTTGAAGTTTGATCTAGATTTTGTCGACCATTAACTCCTGGAGGGCTCACATAGAGATGACGTAGCTCATTTTCAATGCAAAATCAGGCTTTAGAGTCAATGTCAACTAATTTGTGTAAACCACAACTAAGTTGACATAATGATAATAAAAATGAAGGAGCAAACCACTATTTTGGGTAAGGGTGGTCGGTAATTACCGTTTAATCTTACAATTTTGTCTCCCATATACCTCCTGGAAGGGCCTCGCATAGAGATTTTAGAGTTGATTCTTATTTTTCAACAACTTTAAATGAAATACAAATTCAAATATCTTGCACATTGATATAGAATTTATTGTAATATAGTACTCTGTAAATTTCCTTGAACTGGTTTGTCATAATAGTTAGCAAATGTTGCTGCACTACTCCAGCCAGCAGCATTCAAGATCGTTCTAATAATAAGCTTGTCCCTGACAAATCTATCTCATAATTTGTAGAAACTTTTTGTCATAATAACATGCCAGTAAACTAGAGACAATTACATGAAAGAAACTGGTACAATTTCTAGGAAAGATTGTACTCGGAAACTGTCATTTAAGGACAATTTATGCCTTCGCCAACTTCTCATTATCTTTTCGTAAATAAGATTATCCTTGCCAGATATTTTAAACAAGCTGATATTTCCTTATTTATTTTATAGCCTCTTTTTTTTTAAAGTTTGTTGTGTAGTACATTTTAATGATGGGAAGTATATTTGTATAGTATATTCAAATATATTTCAATATTCACATAAAAATTTATGTCTGAAATCACATGGAAGCTTTTGCACAAGCTTGAATGGCATACATAATGCATTCATCAATCGTTCAGTATTATTTTCTGTTTCAGACTGAAACTGTAAAAATGTCATAAAAACAACAAGTTTCCATCCTTTGCCTGGCGATTCTAAATATTGACTGACTGATTGTTAAAACATTCTCAATTTTTATGCTTCCAGACAGGTTCATAATTGCTGATTGAAATGGAAACAAACAGGTTTTTGTGGGTTTTCAGGGCTCTCGTTAGCCTTTTGAGACTGGGGCCAGGGTCCATATCAGGGGGGAATTTTGCATGATTTTCAAATAATTTTCTTTGAAAGGGGAATTTTCGTCATATCAAAAATGTAAAGAAAAAACACTATCAACGATACGACCGGGAATTGTGCGACATTTTGCACCGGAAATACTACGCTGACGCTATAAACTGTCCAAAACGGACCGCGGTAGTACTAAACGCCGGTTACGGTACCCGGTATCGGCTCTCAAATAAATTTTTTTTTCGAGGGGGAATTTTTGGGCAAAAGGGGGGAAAAAAACATACTTTTTTAAGGGGGGAATGGGGCCGATATTCGGCCCCAAATTTTGCCTAACGAGAGCCCTGGTTTTTCACAAATACAATTTATTTACAAAGCACTAATAATGGACAATTATCATTACAAAAAATTTCACCACAGCCAATTATCGGTACAAAAATTTTCACTACAATTAATTTATTTTTTTCTTTAAGATCTGGATGGATTATCTGAGTCCTGCCAATTAATAATGTGTTAATTTTTTTCCTCATCAGGATTTGAGTTCTTAAAAAAACTTAACTTGAGTTGATATCTTTTGCATTAAATTTTACAATAGATTATACAAGCAAATTCACGCGAATGTAGGACATTATACCCTTGGCTCAGCTGGCATAAGAGGACATTATCCTCTATTGTGAGACAATGACTGCACACATCCAATTATTGAAACAACAACTGAAACAACAACTTGCAAAACTGATTGCAGTTTAGGATCTAACTTGCTAAAAAAAACCACAGATAGTTGTTATAAAAACACAGACCAACCCAAAGGAAGCTAAGTAACAATTAATTGATCAAAACTGAGTGCGTATGAAACATGTATACAGTTAAACTTGTGCATCAATAACTCAAGGACCATGGATAACATGCAATCTTTCATTGGTCCCAGCAATATTTCCTATACGTTTAATTACACATCAACAGACTAACTCGAGCATCGGTAACACGATAATTCAAGTAACACCTGCGGTCCTGCCATATAGTTTTCTTACAAATTTAGTGAATAATATTTGCACATTTTCATTGTCACCAACTAAAGCCACTCATTATTTTGATTCAATGAGACAAAAATAAAGATAAAATCAGTCTGTGAGTTTTATGTGAAGTAATAAAATCAATAGTTCAATATATTTGTAAACAATTTGAAAAAGAATCTAAAAATACTTTCCTTTTTTTCAATGACTGGCATGAAACGGGTATTGTAAATGATGTTTGTAAAAGGTTTTCTTTGAAAATGTCACAAGTGTTATATCATTACAAGTGACCCATACCTCGGAAATGACAATAGACTTCTTTTCATTAAATAATTTTATCATAGTTTAATTAGTACATCTTTTATAAAACTTATGCAAGTCCATTCTGTAACAGGTTGAGAAATCAATGCACTTTATTGATAAAACCAGTAAAGTACTTGTAAAATGTCCAGAATTCAGATCAGTCACAACCTTCAATATCTTAAGCATTTCCTCGGGCCTGGAGGTCTTCAAGTTATAGAAGTTTTACTGTATTACATGACCCGAGGGGTTACTTACAATTTCATGAAACTCATATTTTATAAGATCAACAAATACCTGATTTTTCGGATTCAGAAATTGCATTTGAATACTTGGCAGAAATTGAATGTTTAGATATTCATTCCCATTGTTAGTATTATGTGCTTACTTTTTATTCACTTATAACTTTATGAAAACATATTGTAGTGATCTGGTTAGAAGAAACATAATAATTGTTGAAGTCCAAACATGGAGACTAATAAAAATTGAGGCCCATTCTAAAGTCTTAAAGGGTCAATGGTCCTAACTCATTCAAAATACATGTTGGAGTTATTCAACTTGCACTGCAAAGTCAACATAAGAAGTTTAATAAATGTTCAAAGCAACAGCATAAAAATGAACTTCAACCCAAAACTAAACTAAGGAACAAGAAAAGGTAATGGACGGAGAAACTCAACTGTGATGAATGGAAGAGTTATGGTTCTTAGACTATATACATCTCCTTATTGTGATATAAATTTGTGTGCAATGTTAATAAATTCTATTCAATATTTTTAGGAGTGAAAAGGATCCCAAAACACCATAAAAAACCGCACCCACTGCGAGTTCTGCTACAAAGAAGAAAAATGATCAAGGAGGATAATTTAAAAAAAAATGTGAGTTACAATTCTTGCACACAGCATATCAACTCAATATCCTCTATCTTTGTATATACTTTGGCTTTCTTTTTGTTCTAATACAAACAATGAACTGTAATGAAGGGGCATAATTAAAAAGGAAATTAATATGTGAAGTTACTGTTCTTGCAATTTGTATTTGCTCTAAATGTCTCTCATAAAATTCAATTTTCATAAAAACTGTAACAAACAAAAGCTGTTTGTAAAACATGAATGGCCCCCTTAATGCAATCAGTAGTGTGGAAAAGGTCAAACTATGCAAGGAAGAGGCATAACCTAATAATCTGAAAATGAATAGATGTCATCCACTGGTAATGACAAATCAAGTTTGAGAAATGTATGCAGACTGGTTCTTCTCAAATGACTCAGAAACCATTTCAATATAAAACGTCCAAGTGACCTTGACCTTTGACATACTGACCTCAAAATCAATAGGGATCATCAATCTGCTGATCATGACCAACTTCCATATCAAATTTTAAGATGCTAGGCTCTCAAGTTATCGTCCAGAAAGACTTCTACTATTCCTTGTCACTGTGAACTTGACTTTTGACCTATTGACCTCAAAATCATTAAAGGGTCATCTGCTGGTCATGACCAGCCTCCACACTAAGTTTCAAATTGGAAACAATTTTACTATTTCTGGTCACTGTCACCTTGATCTTTGACCTACTGACCTCAAAATCATTAGGTGTCATTTGTTGGTGATGAGCAACCTTCACATCATGTTTCAAGATCCTGGGCCAAAGTGTTCTTGAGTTATCATCCAGAAACCACTTGGTAGATGGACGGACCTACAGATGGACGGTCTGACCTACTTATATCTGCAACCAATATACTCCTCCTCTTAAAAAAGAGCATAATTACACTAACCAAAGGTATGAACAAGAGCACCGCAAAGCGCAGCAAGATACGCCCGAAGTGTTGTATCAGAGAATGGGAGCAAAATTTAGGCTGTTGAAGCCCAACGGACAGGAACAAGAATAAAAAATTGAAGTTATATAAAAAAATCTAAGTCCCCAACCAGAAAATCCTAACCTGGTACAAAAATGTCAAAAAACACCAAAAAATTGGAGGTACCATTCATGTTGTACCACAGAAAAGTGGTCTCGGTTTTTCCGTACTGCCAATAATAAATCAAAGCGCTGTGAGCGCTGAAGGCCTGGGGGCTATAGGTTAACTCCCCGAAAAACAACTTTTCACCTACGTGTTCTGCGTTGAATCTTACCTAAAGCGCGGGTCGGAAATGTGCAGAGGACGAAATTCAATATATGACACAGAATGAATGATTCACACAATATGGGTGACAAGGAAGTTTGTTTTATTATGAAATGTACGTTAAATGAAAAATAATCACTAGTCAACTTATGAAATGTTTAAGCCAGTACAAATTATTTGATCTGCGCTTTTGTACAACTTCAAGCGATATGATCTGATGATGTGGATCGAAAATTATTGTGTACCAATGACAAGACCTTGAAACAGAAATAAACAAAGCAATACCAGCAATGAAATATAAATACGTACTGTACAATGTGTATAACGAGAAAACCAAAAATGATTCTGGGTTAACTTGTAGTTGTAATCAGTGAAACCGTTCATGCAGCGTCCTCGATAAATGGCGGGTGAATTTGATCACGTTAGTTCCTTCTCGGGAATGTCGAATTATATCTTTTTTTAGAGACTTTATTTTTAGGTAAATATATATGTTATCGTTTAGTAAATAACAAAGTTGTCAATGAAATAACATCGGAAATTTGAAAATCAAACTACAAACTCTTATATCGAAGCTTCCCCGACGCCCAAATTTCCGTAAATATCCGTACTTTTCCGTGATATGCATATGATTATCTTCCGTAATCAGCTAACAGCGCATTAATTTCTAAAACAGAAAAAATGTGTAATGCGCCCGTAAGCTATATACCTTCCTGCAGTCGTTTGAAGTTTTATGTACTTTTTTTTTTGTAACATGTTCTTATCATATGCGGCTTCAAACAGAAGATTGATCTGGTCTGTCTTGCACTACTTTCGCATAGCGCATGTTTACAGTTGTTATTCGCACATACACGGCTAAAATTCTTGCAGGGTTTGAAATGTGGTATACTAACTTAGGCCTTGGGGACTTTCAGTCCCCAGGCCAAAAAATTACAAAATATGCTATTGATAGTAACATAAAAGGGAAGTAATTCAATAAAAAAATTAAGCAAACAAAATAGAATCTCCCAAATAAAAACAAGAGCACTGTAATCAAGAGCAAATGCAGAGCAATATCCAAACAGTTATATGACGCTTGAACCCAGTGTGACCTTGACCTTGAAGTGAGCCATCCGGAACATGGCTTCTGCACATCGTCTCAATGTGGTAAACAATTGTGTCAGGTTTCTTCGAAATCTTTCACGGGGTTCAAGAGTTACAGAACGGAAGGGAAACAAAATCAACCCTAAGTGTGACCTTGACCTTGAATCCAGCCATCCGGAACATTGCTTCTGCACGTCGTCTCAGTCTGGTTAACATTTGTGTCAGGTTTCTTGAAATCCTTCAAGGGGTTCAAGAGTTACAGAGCGGAAGGGAAACAAAATCATATGACCTTTGACCCCTAAGTATGACCTTGACCTTGAATCCAGCCATCCGGAACATTGCTTCTGCACGTCGTCTCAGTCTGGTTAACATTTGTGTCAGGTTTCTTCGAAATCCTTCAAGGGGTTCAAGAGTTACAGAGCGGAAGGGAAATTGCTAACGGACAGACGGACAGACGTCCGGTACATTGCTTCTGCACGTCGTCTCAGTCTGGTTAACATTTGTGTCAGGTTTCTTCGAAATCCTTCAAGGGGTTCAAGAGTTACAGAGCGGAAGGGAAACAAAATCATATGACCTTTGACCGCTAAGTATGACCTTGACCTTGAATCCAGCCATCCGGAACATTGCTTCTGCACGTCTTCTCAGTCTGGTTAACATTTGTGTCAGGTTTCTTCGAAATCCTTCAAGGGGTTCAAGAGTTACAGAGCGGAAGGGAAACAAATTCATATGACTTTTGACCGCTAAGTATGACCTTGACCTTGAATCCAGCCATCCGGAACATTGCTTCTGCACGTCGTCTCAGTCTGGTTAACATTTGTGTCAGGTTTCTTCGAAATCCTTCAAGGGGTTCAAGAGTTACAGAGCGGAAGGGAAACAAAATCATATGACCTTTGACCCCTAAGTATGACCTTGACCTTGAATCCAGCCATCCGGAACATTGCTTCTGCACGTCGTCTCAGTCTGGTTAACATTTGTGTCAGGTTTCTTCGAAATCCTTCAAGGGGTTCAAGAGTTACAGAGCGGAAGGGAAATTGCTAACGGACAGACGGACACCGAGGTGATAACATAATACGTCCCTTCGGGCGTATAATAAAGCAAAGACTATAATTATGCTCTATTTTTTGGGAGTATTAAAATCAAATATACAAAGTAAACAAAATGATGAACTGTAACAGTGCTTTTTATACATGAGTGAATGTAAGTGCATCAGTACTAAGTGTTGTAGTATATTAGTGTAGGGTGCAGTAAGTGAGTACAAGCCAAGTTTGGTAGGTGCAGAGAGAGTTTTACCTTTGCATATACTGAAACTGGTAGTGCTGCCGCCTTTCCCTGAAGAAAATAACACAATTTAACAGAAAATACGCAGCAGTAATGCTAAGCCAGGAAATACATACTACATGTAAACAAAACAACACAGAGCACCTGTAAATCATTATTAATGCTTGTATTATGAAGAGCTTGTTTGTCTAAATGCACTTACAGACTTACATAACATACATTTACAAGGTTCTTAGAGACCATCTGAGACAAATTTCATGAACTTCTGGCTTGTTTTCAGTTTTTTTCCTGCAGATTCTTCAGATAGGCTAACAGATGTAAAATGTCTCCCATGATTATTTCAGTCAAGGGAATTAAAAACAAAGAACTTTAACAGACAATTTAGAAATTAAGTTAAAATGTAAAAAATTGTGTAAGGTAAACACATTTATTTGTAGAAATGCCAATACTGCTATCAGAAACAGGTGTGAAAAGTATAACATTTTTTATGATGGCTGAGTGAATGTTGTTCTTTTCAAAGATTTTCTCCAAGTATTAGGACTATAGTTTTTAAAATGATTATATTTGGGGGCAACTCACTGTTCAACCCAAAGTGTCTCTATAAACCATGGAAAGAAATAACCTTGGAAAAAGGCAAGTTACTAATTACAACAAATTTTTAAAATCAATTTACAACATTAAAGTTTATCAACTCTATTACATTTACTGGTAAATATTTCCTGGCTAATTGAACAAAAGAAAATTCTAGGTGACTTAACATGCAATGCATAAACATCTGCTTGCTTTTTCCTATACATGTACTAGAATTCTACTTGGAACTGACATCTCATCAAGAGTATAACTAAACAGAAGCAATTTTTACTCCGTCACCCACCACTTCAAAAAAAAAAGAATATTAGATAAACAAGAGGGCCAAGATGGCCTTATATTGCTCACCTTGGTACAAGTCCACTTGCCTGGTGGATGATCACTAGATAATGTTATATACAATAGGTTTTCCTATATACGTCTTTGTAAAACAAGTGACCCCCCCCCTGAGGGCAAGGTCAATTTTGACCCCAGGGGCTCATAATTTGAACAAACTTTGAAGAGATCTACTAGGCAATGCTACATGCCAAATATCTAAGCTCTAGGCCTTGTGGTTTCAGAGAAGAGGATTTTTAAAGTTTTTCCTATATAGAGCCTATGCAAAACTAAGTGACCACCCGCGCGGGGTCAATTTTGACCCTGGGGTCATAATTTGAACAATCTTGGTAGAGGTCCACTAGACAATGCTACATGCCAAATATCTAAGCTCTAGGCCTTGTGGTTTCAGAGAAGAAGATTTTTAAAGTTTTTCCTATATAAGCCTATGCAAAACTAAGTGACCACCCCGCCGTGTCAATTTTGACCCTGTGGTCATAATTTGAACAATCTTGGTAGAGGTCCACTAGCCAATGCTACATGCCAAATATCTTAGCTCTAGGCCTTGTGGTTTCAGAGAAGAAGATTTTTAAAGTTTTTCCTAAATAAGCCTATGTAAAACTAAGTGACCACCCCTGCGGGGTCAATTTTGACCTGGGGGTCATAATTTGAACAATCTTGGTAGAGGTCCACTAGACAATGCTACATGCCAAATATCTAAGCTCTAGGCCTTGTGGTTTCAGAGAAGAAGATTTTTAAAGTTTTTCCTATATAAAGTCTATGCAAAACTAAGTGACCACCCGTGTGGGGTCAATTTTGACCTGGGGGTCATAATTTGAACAATCTTGTTAGAGGTCCACTAGACAATGCTACATGCCAAATATCTAAGCTCTAGGCCTTGTGGTTTCAGAGAAGAAGATTTTAAAGTTTTTCGTATTTGTTGCCATAGCTACCAGAGTTCTGCATGGAATGGAATTCTTTGAACAATTTTGGTAGAGCTTCATGCAAGGAACATTCCTGCATAGTTTTATCAACATTGGCCTAGTGGTTTCAGAGGAGATGTCATTTGAATCAAAATGTTGACGGACGACGGACAATCATCAATTAGAAAAGCTCACTCTGGCGTAGCCAGGTGAGCTAAAAATTTGACAAATATAGAATGATGTTGTTTTTCATCTTAATAACTTCCAAATAAATTATATTCTGCCGATTCACAAAGCTTTTATCAGGTCTTTCTCTAACTTCAATATCACCTTAAACGTTTTAGTTCTAGGAAAGTCTGGTGTTCTTTATCTAAATCCATAAACAGCATTATGTTAGCATATGTTTCAATGTCTGGCTCCTGGCTAACTAACAGGGAACTAGTCAAACTAGTAGGGAACTCACTTTTTCAAATAAGACCAATCAAAAGTTTGAAATGTTTTTTCAGACTTGTAACCATTGGCAATGGATTTTCACAAGACTGCCAAACTCGCAATGACTGAAAAAGGCAATTTAGTGGGCGAGACAGCCTTTTCATAAATTTTCTATCAGAGACAATCACACAAAAGGCAGCTGATATATGGCATTTATTCTTGGCTACTATTTATCTTTATATATATGGTGAATAATTGGTCTTTTTACACTGACATTTTATTCCCTTACATTCTGCATTTAAGCTCAGGAAAATTGAAGCAAAGTGAATCGACAGAGAAGTTGGAGAATCTGCTTAAGGATAATGCATCAATCCCAAGCCTCAACTGATCTTGAAATTAAGATCTAATTTCAAATAATACTTCAAGGCAGTAAGTTATGGTGCTATCGCATGTTCGTCACCTCTAGAAAGCTAAAACTGGCAACAATTACATATATACATTTACAAAATACACATATAGTTCAGTGGGAACTTCTCTTTGCTGCTTCCAAATTAAATTGCAAATCTGTTGTTTAAATTGTTTTTTTCACAGTTTCAATCAATATACAGAAAGTGGCATAGCTACTAAAACTGCAATTA